>CAJGYO010000016.1:78659493-79074955 GCA_904845875.1 Miscanthus lutarioriparius | reverse complement strand
ACTTCATGGTGATGATAAAGTTTGGCCCTTCGACATCTTCAGCTTTGAGGTAGGTGAAGCTGGGGATCGGGCTCCCTAAGATGGCGTGATGGGACCACCGGAAAGTCCACCACTTCAAGGTGAGGACCTCCGAGCGAAGTTGGTCCGAAGCTCACCGAGCGTGATGGGCAGATCGATCTGTCCAGCCAGGTACCGCTGCTTCTCAGGATCACCCGTGGAGGGGGAGCCCGCCGGTTGGAGCTCCGACCGGGGATGCGCTGTAAAGCGTCGAGGGTGTCGATGTAAAGGATGTTGAGGTTGCTCCTCCATCTATCAGCACCTTGGTGAGGCGCTTCTTCGCGGACGATGGGGTCGACGACTTGAAGCAGTAGTAGCGCCCCGGTCTTGCGACGCGGTGGGGATGGTCCTCCGATCAAAGGTGATCAGGGACTCGACCAAATTGAGGAAGGAGGGATGGCCGTCTGGCGGACACGCCTCCAGATGCGCATCTTTGTGTTGGCGTTTAGTCCGGATGGCGTCGGACCCTCCAAAGATAATGATGCACTCCTCGGGCTTGGGGAAACCGTCTACGCCCTTGCCTACCGTGGCCTCCTCTCTTGGTTGCGGGTCCTTGCTGCCTCCCTCCTTTGGCCCGCCAAATTGCCGGAGGAAGCGTTTGAGGAGCTCGCACTCCTTGTAGAGGTGTTTGACGGGGTAGGCGGGTTTTGGGCATGGGCCATCCATGAGTTTGTTGAAGTGGTCGAAGCAGCCCTGTTGGGGCTGTCTGGGCATCTGCGATCACCGCAGCGATGACTAAGCCTTGCGTTGTTCCGGACCGGCGCCGATCCTTCTTGTTCTTCTTGCCCTCTCGAGTGGAGGGGCCTTCGTCTGGATCCATGTGCTTGGGCTTAGCATTGGTCCCGGTCTCCGATTGAAGACTGCTCAACCGCCTCCCTCATCGGAGGCGTGGTTGGTGGCAATGTCGAGCAGATCATGGGTGGTGCGGAGTTTTAGGCAGCCAAGCTTGTGGATCAGGGACTCACAGTTAGTCCTAGAAAGGAATGCTACCGATGACGTCCGCATCAACGACATCGGGGAGGGAGTTGCATCATTGAGAGAACCTCACGGATGTAATCCCATAGGGACTCGCTAGGCTCCTCGGCCGATAGCTCTTGAGGTCCCAAGAGTTCCCGAGGCGACGTCGTCCCTCGAAATTCCCGATGAAGACCCTCTTGAGGTCCGCCCTAGTCATGGATGTCAGCTGTGTGGAAGGAATTCAAGCCATGCTGAACATGTTCCCCACGCCAAATGGGAAGGTATTGGATGATGAAATAGTCATCGTCCACCTCCCGGCTCGATAAGGGCGAGCCGAAAGTCTTCGAGCCAAATGCAGGTTTGTCTCCCGGTGTATTTGGTGATGTTGGAGGAGGTCGGAAATGCAAAGGGGACCGTGCCCTCCGGATCACACGCCACTGGCGGCCGTGGCTCCGGACCCTTGGGATCGGGGCTCGGTCGTCCGGCCGGCGACCACGCTGGGCGTGTTTCACCGCTTCCCTCAATGGTTTGGCCGGATCTGTGTCGCCCGCCCGCCGTGTGGCGGTTGTTGTTGCGATCTTGCCAGGCTGCGTCTTCGTCGCTGATGACACTCTGGCGTCCGGTGTGGGTCGGGCCGCTTGCGTGCCCCGGTCGGTGTGGAAGCAGCGCCCGGTCGGACCGCAGGCCTTGTGCCGCGACTCGAGCTGAGCCTGATGGCTGTGGTGACGAGCGCATGGAATGATTCGGCTAGCGCGTCCCTGTCCCCCCGGTGGGGAGAGAGGCGCAGTCGAAGTCGCGACGCGAGCTTCCGGGCTTCTTCGGGCCGGCAAGCCTCACGAGAACCGGAGGTTCCGTGAGACGGCTCATTCACGGGGTCGACGGGCTTGGGAACACCGCGGCAGAGCATTACCGCGGCAAGCAATGTTCTAGCCGCTCGGGTGAATTGAGGGACGTCGTTTCCCTCGTTCAAAATGTCGCTACTGGACCATGCCGAAGCGTCCTGGCGCCGCCCACGGGCCGTGCGCATGGGGCGTAACGTGCCGCGGTGATCGTGCCAGCGTAGGTGGTGGGTTCTGTCGTAGTTCCTCGGCGTGCGCTTGCGTAGATGCGAGGGCCTCCACACGCGTGTCCAGAGGGGTGTGAGTTTGCTCGGACTTGGCAACCACCGGCGGTTGTGCTGGACGATCCGCCATGGTGCATTCCCGGGACGGATGGTGGCGGGACACCACATCACCGATGCCGGAACCATCGCTCTCACCCTCGTTATCCGGGAGTTCAGGGAGGCGGCGGGGCTTAAGCCCGCCATTCCTCTGACCGACGTGAGGGGATGGCACCAGCGTTCTTCGAAGCCTCGAGCGTAAGCATCCTCGGAGGATGCGAGGTCCGTGGGGAACCGAACGTCGTGTTCGTGGCATGGGTTGTGCGGTCCCTCCGGATGATTGGTGGGAGGTAGTAAATAAAGGCAAATAAAGGTACGATATTACTTACGATGGGGTTTGAGCGTAGAGTTTGCTTTCGGAATGAAGCCTTGATGCCGTGCCGCTGAGGTCGCGTAGCGTCCGGAAGTCGATGGAGAACGCCACTCTGACGGGGTGCCGGTCGCGAAGTCTCCTCGAGGCGAGTACGCTGCCGGTCGGCGACGAAGTCGAAGCTTCAAGAGGAAGGCTGGGGTGGCTTTCGAAAATGAGTGGAACCCGCATCCCCATAGGCGAGAGTGCGGGATACTCAATGAGCCAAAGGCGAATCAGATCGCCGAGCCCGCCACGGTGGGGTGGCGGAAAAATGGGCCATCCGATGACCAAAAAGTGTTGAACGTCTGACGTCTTCCCCACGGATTTGGCGCCAACTATCGGTGCATGAAGTGACCAACTAGTGAATATTTGTAGTTTTGTCAGACGTTGTGATTGGAGGTGGCCTAGCACTCAATGACAAAGGATTTAGACTGGTTCAGTAACGTGCCCTACGCCCAAAGGTGGGTCTGCTGGTGACTTTTATTCCCGAGCCTGTGTGCTCGAAGTATGTGGTGGGGTTACAAACGAGAAGGAGAAATGAGGGGTGTCTGAGTGGCCTTGTGGGTCTCGACCGGAAGGGCCGAGGGCGCACCGAACTCCGCTATGAGCTAGGTGTTCAAGCGTGTGCTTGAGGGTTTCTAAGCTATCGATCTAGTGAGCTTTGAGCTTGAAGAAGTGGACCTCTAGGAAATTGATCTCCTTTGTTGGAGGGAGCGATCCTCTTTTATAGATAAAGGGGGTGGCTTTATAGGTGAGAGGAGAGAGTACTGGTGTTTCTAAGTCTTGTTGCCCACGCCGAATGAGGGTAGGGATGATGGTTGGGCACGCATAACACTCGTTGATGTTGTTGTAGAATGTTCTGCACATGGGGGTGCGTGCGTTGGCTTCTTGTGAAGGGTGGACGCCAAGACTGCAAAATGTTTGTTAGTATATGAGGAGCCCCACCACGTGTACCGTGTATAGTGAATCTTTGTGCCCACTATCGATGCCTAGAGGCATGTGGGGGCCTTTTGCCATCTGGGAGCCCCAACGGCGCCTATAATATCAGAGATAAATGTCGGTGCCCTACACATCTGTAGACACAAATGTTGCTACCTCCCATACCGCTTTGTGTCCAGTCGGTTGTGGAGCCTTCGTTCCTTGAAGCGTCTGAGGTATGGTCCCGGTATCATGTTTTGACTTTTCTGCCACTTTCTCCATTCGCCGGTCCCTTCCGAGTGGGAATCCCGGTCGGATGGCTCCAATCAGACTTAGTCATGCCAACCGGAGAAGAGCGATGGCAAGCTTCCTACTGAGTCTCCGGCCGGAGATGTGGGGTCGGAGCGAAGCGGCGTTTTGGGCCAGCCTGATCGGAGAGTCCGCTTTGAGGCGGCCGGCACCCGGGAGGGCGCGCCTGGTCGAGAGGTGGACCAAAGAAGTTGTCGAGCCGGGCGTTCGTTTTTTGGTGGACCTTCCGGTCGGTTGTTTTTAGACTTTTCGGGCGGCCCATGAGCTATAGGCTGTTCTCCGGGCGAGCCCAAGGTCAAGCCGGGTCCCCGAGGGACCCCGGGTTTATGAACCCGACAGTAACCTTGTTCGTGCTTTTCTCTTTTTGAAACCCTAGTCATCGGAAGTTCTAGCGATTTGTGTTAGAAGTTTCGACGCAGATCTGAATGGTCACTTTTGCTTTCGGGTATAAATACCGCTATCCTCTTTCTAACCGCTACCCACTCATTCCTCATGCCCTAAACTTCAGAAAAACATCTCTCTAGCTATCAAGGCTCTCTCCTCTCGATCTCTTTGCTCCTAGCTCCAAATCTTGCAAGAGTTTGAGTTGAGAGAAGTGATTTTGGTGAGAGAAACATCGAAGCAAGTTTGAGCACTTTCGATTTCTTCGCAAGCCGGTTGGGATTGCATTCATTACTCTTGGGGCTTTGCCCCTAGCCGGCTAGGCGTCGCCCAAGAGCTCCCGATCTGTAGGAGAACCATGGAAAGTTTGTATCACCCTCGACTTTTTAATGAAGAACTCAAGTTTACCTTTGTGGTTGCTTGAGAGAGGCAAGGAGGTGAAAGAGACTCACCTTAGTGGTCACCTTGACAACGAGGACATAGGCAAGCCTTAGTGGCGAAATGAACCTCAAGATAAATCCTTGTCTCCTGCAAGTGCTTATTGTTTTTGTGATTATTTGAGATTACACTTATTCTTCGTTCTCTCTCCCTCAAGCTATTTCTTAGGTATTGGTCCCGATCTACAAATTGGAGGTGCAAGGGAGTACCACATCACCTTCATCTACATCTTAGGAAGTGGGTGATTCACAGATCTAAATTTGAAGTAGATTTGACTCTTATTTCGTAGTCTTTATAGGTGTCGGAAGTTCCAAAGAAGTTATGCTGAATCTTCCAACAGGCATTGGAACTTCTCGGTCGCTAGAAGTTCCAACGCTCCGAAGTTCCAATTGTCGAAGTTCCGACAACCGCCGAACTTTCGGTGTCGTGCATGTCGTAACTTTCGATAGTGTACCGATCCGATGTTTTAGTTTGTGTTAAGTTTTCGACACGCCTATTCACCCCCCCTCTAGGCTTAGCAAGGATCCTTACATGACCGAATATTCAGTTGTGCTTGTTGTAGTTTACATAGTCATAATAGCCATGCATAGTAGCAGAAGTAGATGTCTAGACCAAAGTTGTTAGTGCGCCCCTCGAACCGAAGTGATCGAGGAAGGTGAAGTAGACCTTAGTGCCGAACGAGTTGATTTAGCCCCTCAAACTAGGCGATGAGGGCAAGTTGTCATAAACGTTGATGTCAAAGGTATCGACAAAGGTTCTTGAGTCATTGTAGTGGCCAAAGATGATAGTGAAGCCCCTTTCTGCAGATGCGTTGGTGAAGACGAGTCATCGTAGTTGCCGAAGATGTTGGCAGCCCCTCATGCTGAAGTATTGGCAGAGGCGAGTCGTTGTGGACGCCGAAGATGTTGGCGAAGGCCCTCGTGCTAGAGGTGTTGATGAAAGCAATGTAGGTGTGGATACTGAAGATGTCCGCGAAGCCCCTCGTGTCAAAGTTTTGGCGATGTAATCACCAAAGATATTGGTGAAGATATTTTTTCAATGTTGACGTCAGAGAAGCCCTCTAGTTGTTGGCATCGAAGGTTAGTTGTTATAGTCACCGAAGATGATGGTGAGGCCCATTGCGTGGAAGTGTTGGTGTGGGTGAGTCATTGTAGTCACTGAAGTGTTCGCGAAGCCCCCTTCTGCTGAAGTGTTTGCCAGGAGCGACGTTGGGGGAGCCCATGGGGTATATGGGCCAAGTATCCCCGTAGAAGAGGCCCAATTAGTTTCCTCAAAAAAAGTAGCTAGAGAGTAGAGTCATATGAAATCTAAACCCAACAAGGGGTCACTTGTAAATAGCCATTGCCTATATAAATGTCTAAGGGCATAAGTGGGACTCACCTCCTACTCATTTTCACTTGTTCAACACTAGTCCGTCCCCTCTCCACCGCCGAGCTATCTCCTCCCTCCCCTTTTTCTTTCTTGTTCATATTCTTGTAGATATTCTACATGCATTTGAGTATTTGTGTTCATAATTTTTTTTTGTTTAGTTAAATATTTATGTGCATAACTTATTAAGAATTTTCATGTTTTCTATAAAATCGTAAAATGAATAGCTTTTACTATAGCCTACTATAGCTTTTAATAGCTTTTGGAGAAGATCGCCACTAAATATCATAGCCTGCTATTCAAAACATTTACTAACACACATATAGTCGACCTCAGCTACAGCTGACAGCTAGCACAAGGCACAAGGCACAACTAACAAATCATGTTGCTGTCATCATCCAGTACTCCTTACTCACTCCAGTATAAGTAGGATCGAGAGGGTCTGTGAGGTGGGGAACACAACACTAGAGCAAAGCAGATCAAAGAGGTCTAATCATCCAGAGCAGAGAGTGGAGAGTGGCTTGCACCCTGCAGCATGGTGAGAAGGACGACATTTGTGCTAGCCGTGGTGGTGGTGCTGGCGCCGCCGCTGGCCACCGGCGTCGAGTTGTTCACAGCGGAGGATATGGAGTCATGTGGCTTTGTACGAAAGCTGGGGCGCGCGCTAAAAGGTGGTGCGCGAGCCGGCGAGAAGCTCCGGCACATCTTCAAGGAGACAGGCGACAGGCACTACACGCTGGGCCTCAGTGTCTTCGCATACAGGACGACCGACGTGGTTCATACGGCCTACACCTGTCAGAGGTCTGTCGTGGATGGCGGGGAGCGCCACGTCAACGTCGACGGGAAGTTAATCAACGTCACGCCATCGGAAGAAAAGGAGGGACTACCGGATACCATCGATTGGCGCATAGCAGACTGCAACGGCCACCGTGCCGTGCGTGACCATGGTCAAGGACCAGGGTACTGTTTGCGAGTGCTGCTGGGCCATGGCAGCAGCCGGCGCGCTGGAGAGCTTGAATGCCATCAAGAGGAACAACGGCCCGGTGGACCTGTTGGTGCACCAGCTGGTGGACTCTGACACAAGGAACGGTGGCTGTAGAGGCGGCTTCGTGTTTAAGGGCTTTGACTACATAATCAACAATGGTGATATGGCGTTCGAAGCCGCCTCCCGCTGTACAGAGGAAGTCAGGACACATGCTAGACCGCCGCCAAATCCCCCATCGTGGTCGGTCGGGTTCAACTGGATCGCGGCCTTCTTGGACGCAGAGGCGGAACCAGGGGGCCAGCAGGTGAGCAGAGGGTCTGCACTATGCAGGCGCAAGAGCAGCCGAGCAGTGCAGATGCAGCAGCCGAGCAGAGGTCTACTCCTACAGCTAAACAGCAGCCGAGCAGAAGTCTACTCCTACAAGCTAAACAGTAGCCACATCCGGGACGCTAGCTAGACGCACAAGCAAAGCAATTGCTAATTGTACTTGTTTGTATACGTAGTTTCTATTTCCAAAAGTACTTGTTTGTTTAATTGCCCTACAGACTTTAAGCAAAGCATACGTAATTTCTATTTCCAAAAGTACTTGTTTGTTTAATTGATACTATTCCTAACTTTTTTAATTGCAAATTTGTTTGTATTCTAATTTACTATTCTTTATATTTCTACAGGTTAATTCGACTTGTCCTACTTTTTTAATTCCTAACTTTTTAATTCTTTATATTCCTATTTTTTCTAGCTTGCAACAACAGAACGATCATTAAGCTTTTCAAGACAAGGCTTCGAAATAAAAAAACGAGACTCAAATGAAAAAAAAAATCTCTTATCCTCTCTTCCGAAAGTCACTTTTGTGTGTTGTCATAGCAAAAAAAAAAAATATTCATATGAGTATAAATATTATATATGTACATCAAAATATGGTCATGTTACCCATATTTATTGGCTTGGCTGGCCCCCTTTATCATTTTGCCGGTTCCGCCACTGCTTGGACGTCGAACTGTGCCTATGGTGGTTACCATCGACGCCTCCGATGATTCCTTCGGCAAGCGATACCCCGGCGGCGTGTACCGAAGGCCCTGTGGACACTTGCTGAACCACGATTGGTTACAGCACCACCGGTACCACTTTCGACGACTCTGTGTTAATGGGGGCGTGGTTCGGTAATACACCAATTTGGCCACTATTAGGAGATAAAATGATTTCTTTCACTTCACAATCCCAAATAATTCGTTTAGGAGTCGGTACATAAAAATTTCATTTCATTTCTTCAATTTGCGATCGAAACTTTAATACAACCTTTTTTTGATCCATCAGGAGGGGCAGACCCAATATTATACCAGCATCTCTTTTGGTTCTTCGGTCATCCAGAGGTGGATTGCTAGATTGTAATATTGGAGAAGGTTGGGGGGAACGGGTACATGCGAATGCAACGCAACAGCAACCGCGATCCAGTTCTCAATTTGATGTTTCAGTCAGTTGTTTAATTGGACAACAAGCTAGCATTTTAAAATCAGAAATCTATCTGTGATGCGTTCATCCTTAAAAAAGAGTTCATTCCGTACCTGCCTGTTTAGTTTATTTCTTTTGATGACAGTGCCTACTTCTTCTTCGATCATCTTCTTTTGGTCAAATGATGAATGATTCTTTTTTTTTTTTGTGAAATCACTACTTGTTGCTCATACTTCTCGCACGCACATGATGAAATTGATCACTATGAAGGGAACTGTGATCAGGTCTGGTGGTGTCAAGATGATTGAGTATGACAGGGATCAAATGTGCAGAAAGTGCAAGTATGTGTGTCATGCAGCTTCAGTCAGATTTGTACCATCTGTACTTGTACCAGCTCAAGACTCAAGTTGATCCACTGGCCATCAAGACTGTGGATCCAAGTTATTATTTTATCATCCATTGTGGTGGAACAACAATATCGATACAAATCTTTGTGCTTAAGAAGACCCAGGATGAGTGAGAGCGAGAGCCCTGATTTTTTTTAGAAAAGCGGCAAGGGATTTGCCGGAGTTTTATTAGACGAGGGCGAGAGCCCTGATTTTGCGACATGATTTTTGCACCATATATATAGCAATCACACACGTAGTGAACTGAACCAACCAAACAGTTGGTAAGTCAACAACTTATGCAAATCTCCATTCTAACCTCCAATGTTTTATGTACACTTACTCCGTTACATCCATCCAAACAGTGTTTGCAGTTACAAGTCAAGTTGCCCAATCAATACTAAGAATGATGAATCGAGCTATCCAATCAATCTCATGATCCCAACGCATCAGAAAATCAAACTCTAATAAAGGCAACCCCCATTCATCAGCATCTCCAGTTAGCAAAGCACTCGACATCCATCAGTTCAGCTTGTAAGCCCAGCTGTGCTCCTTCAGGTAGGCCTGCACTGCTTCCTTGATGGCTAGATTCGGAACCAGCTGATGCTATTTCAAAGGCTCTCGTGTCACCGGGTCGAAATTGCCAACCTGAAACAGCAAGGCAATGGTTAGGTTAGGTTAGGCTAATGGTAACCACATCTGTCATTGTGTACATACAAAAAGTAAACAAGTTCACAAGTTAGCGAAAGGGCACACCTTGTGGAGATGTTCAACAAGTGTAGCCCTCTCATATGTTACACCACTGGGTGTGATCACTGGATCTCGAAAAATCTCGAAAGTTATCTGACAGCAAAGGTAATCGGGCACCTAGGGATTCAGCATGGCAGCAGCAGTTTCAGATCACAGGTATAGAAACCAAAGGGTTAACAAAAACAAAAGTTTATTCTGAGCATTGCTCATACATCCGCTGGTGTATCGGCAATTGTCGCTATTGAAGACCTCCGATAGCAGTTTGAATTGCTCTGAATACTCATTGCTTGACCCATTGGAGTCTTCCTCAAGTGTACCAGTAAGAAAGTGATGCTCCTGCAGAGCACTTTCACAAGCTTCCCTGCATGTCCACGGGATACGCTTCTGTTAAGAGACTTTAACAACCGGAAACTTCAACTGATCAGCCATATCAAGACAAGAAGTGCTTGATCTAAAGCAAAATGATAGTGCTATGTTGTTTTAGGTTTAATATCTAACATACTTCAGACTTTGCATCCTCCATAGTCGTTCAGTGGAATGCTTCTCCCAATCTAAGTATTTTGCCTTTGCAAGGACCTGCCAAATTTCCTCGGCCATTTCATCCGTTGAATTCGCGGACCTCAAGAGAATCAGAGCCTGTTTCCCATGATAAGACGAGCAAGAGCTTAGAAATAATGTGACAGGACAAGACATCAGTAGCCGGAGTCAAAACAAGGATGTCAATACATAGTTGTAGTGTGTAGTGACCCAGTTAGCCACCCTTAGCAAAGGAACCAAGCATCCCCATAGCCTTAGCATGTCACCAGTTACTAGTAGTATATAGGTTGTTATTACAACTCTTGACTCAGTGGCACTTCACAGTTCGCAGGGAGAGGCGCCCAGGAATATACTAATTTTTACACATTTATTACATCACTGTGCTTCTACTTCTCAAAAGTAAAGTACCGACAAGGAACAATATATCCACCACAGAACAGAGGAAACAGAATATCAAGATAATATTATGCGATTATTAATTATAGTTGAGTACTATCGACCACTGCTATTGAAAGGTTTGAGTAAATGGAAACAGGTATAGATATGTCGGAATTGCATTACAAGGTGAAGAAAACAACTTTAGATTAACAACTAACAAGGTAAGTACAACTTAGATGCATGAAACAACCACATGTTTGTACAAGTCTAGAAACTTTCAAGTTAACTCTTATGGTAATTGTTCCTCAGAGGTCAGCGCCATTTCACATCTGCTATGGTAGTACATATTTGGATGTTTTATTTATCATAAATGGAAGTTAGTGCATCTTAAATTAAATATGGAAGTTAGTGCATCTAGTTGGTGTTTCAGGGGCAAGATGTAATCATGGCAAGACAGGCAAAAATGCCTCCATATGCGGTGAATCAAACTATTCCTACACAAGGAAACTCCTTGAGAATTCACATCATACGTACAAGGGACAAATGAGGAACCTTTTCGAATTCCTTGATAGCAAGAGCAGACTCTTCCTTCTCGAGCAGTGCACACCCCAGCAGATAGTGCCCCTACATCACACAAGGAACAGAGCAATCACGTGGCCTCACTGGTGACTTTTTGTCTTTATTTATCAATCGAACGGTTAGTTAAGGATAGTGATTACATAATATAGTGGTTAGTTGAAGTTGGCGCATTAGTTTTGAGAGGAAAGAAGAAATAAGAATGTGACCTTGACTAAAGTGTGATCAAGCGCGAGAGCCTTCCTGCTGTCCTCTTCGACCTTGGCCCACTCCCTGTGCACGAGATTTCAGATATTCGTTTCTTTCTTGCCAAAAAGGGTGGGAGAGGAGGTAGCAATTACTAGCAAACAGTAAACTCACTCACTTGAGCTTGAAATGGCACAGGCCCGATTCATCCAGTAGACGGCCACGTCGGGGCAGAGCGCAATTGCCTGGCGAGGAAACACAGATTAGGCAGTCAAGAAACAACCAACCAAGGAGAAGAAGAAAAATCTTTGGTTCGTGTAACACACGGCACGGAACCAAAGAGAAGAAGACGCGGTCATTGCAGGGGATCAAAGGATAGGAGGACGCGTGAATCACATCGTGGTGGAGCGCATTCTAAAATTGGAAGGAATCTCCGAGCTCAAGCCACAGCCAGCTCGCGGGAGTGGATGGAGGGCACGGGGGAATTTGGGGGAAGTCAGGGAGGAGGGCACTGGGAGGTTTCTTGCCTCGGTGTAGCAGTCGATGGCGGCGCCGAGGCGGGCCTTCTTGAAGCAGACGTTGCCCTCGATCCGGCGGAGCTCCGCCTGCCGAGCCACGCCGTCCCCGGCCGCCGCCATGGCTTTGGCTTCCCCTCCCCGCCGGACACAGGCAACAGACAGCAGCAGCAGGGAAAGACAAGGGGAGTGACGCCAAACGCAAGTAGGAGTACGTCTTCAATCAAACAAGGAAAGATGTGGTGTTGGTTGTTGAGTTCAAAATCCACGTACCGCTAGAGTGGTAGTTCCCCGATTTTATATATATATATATATATATATATATATATATATATATATATATATTGGTAGCTCAATATCATCTTTTGTTAATATTGGGAGAGTTGCTGTGACAGTACTATAATATATCTTTCCCAATATTCATATGGAAGGTGGGTCTCACAGAAGTGTAAGAAAAAATATGGCTGAAAAGTGTAGTTGGGATGTTTCCCAGGGTATTTGGAGAGTTGTATCTCCCCCTTTCTCTGAGGGGAGATGAGGAAAATATTAGTGGCCATAAAAAAAAGGAGAGGTGTTGGGGAACTGCTGGAGCAAGAAAAAAATATAGTTGTCCCTAATATGACAGTTTTATAGAGATAGGAGGAGGTATTGAGTAACTGCTGGAGATGCTCTAACTTCTTTAAGTACTTATTTGTTCAAAAGAAAGAAAAACTTACCTTAAGGAGTCGAACAATTTTAAATTTAACTCTAATATATAAAAATAATAATATTTATAATACCAAATAAGTTTTATTAGATTAATTGTAGAATAAATTTTTCAAAGTAAATCTGTTTGTTAAATAAAAAAATAGTAAACCTATTTAGAGGCATAAACATTGACATTATTTTTTTCTATTACTAATTTAGTTAAATTTTAGTTCAAATCTAGAATTAGATTCCTTTTGGACGATGATTGTGGACGTACGTCGCGGGTTTAAGGATACGGCACCCATTATTGAATAGTTTTTCCGTAACCATGCACTTGTGATACTTCAATTCAGTTCATAATTTCATATACAAAGAATCAAGGTCCTCATGACAACACAAAACAAAACCAAACTATGTACGCCAAACGTGGTCAGACATTCAAACCCTTAGGACCTGTCTTTGCTGAAGAGCAAAATATTGCAGGTACGGTACTTGGTCATATCTGCTTGTGGCAAAAATGTGGCAGTTGACATCCACGTCGGCTACCAAAATGCTCAGTCAACTGTCAGTTGCTACAACAGTGGTCATAGGCATACTCTCACCGTTGTTTTATATATCGTATTAGTTTTATCCTGAGTCAAATATTTTTAAAATGTGGCTAAAGTTAAAGAAATCTTGGACTTAGGACAAACCTAATACGATATGTAAAAAAACAGAGGGCAAGGCAGGGCAGGGCACAAGAGAAGAAAATTTCACCAGCAACACTTTAACTTCAGCCCTTTCCAAAATACAGTAGATTGGCACTACACATATGTTCTGCCGAATGTGTAACTACACAGATGTGAATATCTAATATCAACTGCACACTGTGATATAATCACCTGGGTCAATTAGTATTAATAGTCTATACTCTCAAGTCCCAAGTCTTGTTTTCTCTGCCAATGACAACTCAACAAACGGACAGCTCTTGAACTTCATCAACTGTACAAAGGAAGAGATCAAATCAGGTATCTGTTTTGTAGCTAGCAATTCAAAGGTCAGGTAATCACAGCAGCCTCATACCAGCAAGTTGGGTTCCAAAGTTAGCTTGAACGTCAGCATCCGAGTTGAATTCCTGTGTAACAAACAAATTTTAGTAACAATGTTTTCAAGGATTAGTTGCCATTGGAGAAAACTCCAAGTGCGATTGAAATCTAGTAGAGTTTATATATGTGTGTGCCTGCCATGCTAACAGATCAAATTTAGAGTTCCTACTCGAGAGGTATTTAGAGGGCTGCTGAAAATCACCACCTTATCTTGACTGCTAAATCAAACTAGGAAACTCTTTCAAATCTATAGAGCTGTCAACCTAGATGTTTTCAGGTCATAAAGATTGATGAAATTCTGGAATAAATATGTTAACTAGCACCTGACATTGGGATAACTGGAAGCAACAGCCTTGAACATCATTTGCCACTCCATCCATTCTGAACTAAAGCTATGCTAATGTCTAGCTAACACGTGTTGTACCACAAATCTAGCAGTAAATGTGAACGAGGCCAAATGACAATGGGAATGTGAGACCTACCCTCAAAACATGGTTGATTTGAAATGTAAGAAATGTTTCCTTTAGTTCCTTGGCTATATCGCACAAGACAGCCATATTATCACTCCTAGCACGCCAGTCACCTCGAACCTGCTCCAGAAATCATAACTGTTACTCTTGTTATGAAATAGTTGAATGTTGCTAGAGCTGCTTGCAAATAGTTGAATGTTGCTAGAGCTGCTCGCAGCTAAGACAAGCTATTCCAAGTGCTCTAGCATCTAGGCTCACCAGACTTCATATGCTGTAGAAATGAAGGCCCGTTAATACAAATGAGACCTGATTCTATCATTGTGACGTATACTTTGGGCCATGTATTTTAAGTGATTGGAATAAAAAAGATTCCTTTGGTGAAGAAAAACTGCAGAATATGACTTTCAGATCAAAGTCCATGAGGAAAACCATTTAAAATTGCCAGCCCTCCACACACTTAGTGTTTTAGTGGAATTTGAAGACTTAGAATGAACTGCAGCACTCGTTACAAAAGCCGAGAAATAGCAACTCACCTGGTTACAGACAAGCTTAGAATCACCTTGACAACGAATATACTTGAATCCCTTCTTGGAAGCATAATTTAGCCCCAGGATCAATGCACGATATTCAGCAGCGTTGTTGGTCATAACACCCAAACCCTCACGTAGTAGAGCAATCTTCAGTAGAAGGGGGGAACACAATAAATAGCTAGGAATGATAATTGAAGAAAAGAAGAAAAAAAACAGCTGAGCTAAGACTGGTGTACATACCACAGATCCATCTAACCGCCGAATTATGACTCCAGCACCTGATTTCCCAGGATTTCCTTTACAAGCTCCGTCAAATTCAAGAATACAAGAGAGCTGTAAAAGATAGAGTGCACTGGTGGGAAGAACTCAAGATCCCCAAGACAGTGAAGGTACATCACAAATATACATGCAGACATCAACCCATAACTACATAAGTACAGAACAAATCAGGAAAGAAGCCTTCATTCATATACTCACTTCACTATCAGGTAATGTTTCCAGATCAGCAGCTTTGGAATGCTGTGACGGTCTGGTTTCCTTCAGAAAATGATAGTCAGTGTAAGTAAACAAGATAATAACAAATTCATAAGTACTATAGGGAGCAGTTTTGAAGAGACCATACATTCACACTTATCATGAAGAAAAAAATATATATCTTACCATCTCCTGTGACATTTTCAAAGTAGATTGTTTGGTTTCATCAGGTTGCTGAAATGAAACTTGCATAAATCAGTACTGTACAATAAATTCATGGAAAAAGAAAACAAAATCAAGTAGCAACAGTGCAACACAACCACCTGAAGATATGACTTTCAAAGATCAGCTTGACACTCAAGTTGTCTGAGACAAAGTAAGGCCCTGAGAATCAGAGGCAGTTGCATAGATAATACTATATAATGTATAGACAACTATTTTCGTGATAATAATGTGTTGGTTTATATATTATTACTATATGAATGGATACCATGTCTAGAAGTCGGATTAATCTGTAGTGTAAAACATTGCCAAGTGATGGAGACATAGAGCACTGCATTGTTTACCTGGAAAGGGCAGGGAACCAGATCGCCAAACAATTCGTCCCTTGCATCTGCTGCATCAATGGAATAGACAGCGTTCCTTAACCCACGCGCAGCAAGATATTCCTCAGTTTCTTTACGCAGAGAATAGCCTTTGTAGACAGTGACTGGAGGGTCACATACCTAGGTCCGAAGCACGATACATTTCATATCATAAGCAAAAATGAAGCAATAGCAATCGCTGCACGTGGTAAGGGAAGGAAAAGTCATGATGTGCCTGTCTATCGTCCTCACCGAATTGCTGACTTGGGCTTGGCAATCACTGAGGGTCTTGTAGATGCCAATGACATCCCCTTTGCGGATGACATAGAAGGGCTCTCTGGAAGAGTCCATTGGCGCCTTTGCGGCAAGAATGGAGGAGTGCATTGGCGCCTTTGCGGCAGATTTCTTGGTGGACCGTCGAGCGGAGGAGGAGGAGAAGTGGTGGATAGGCGGCGATGCAGTAGGCCTGGGAGACAAGAGTGGGTAGTGCCCCTCCATGCCGCTCTGGGAATGAATCCACGGAGACAAGAAGAGCAACTCCAAATCACCATGGAATCACAGGAGGACAGGATGAGGTGGGGCTGGGGCGTACCAGCAAGCAATGGCTGACCTAGAATTCTTGAGCATTGGTACTGGGCGTTAACAAAACATGGAACAGTGATGAAGACCTAAAAATTCACAATACGAAATAAAGCACAAATACCCTGCTGGATACTGCACAGCACGGCCTGAGACGAAGTGCGAAGCAAGCGGGCTGCGGGCACCGGAGCGGCAGTTGCGGTGGCGCACCCGCTCATGTCGGCGGCGACGGAGGCGGGGCGGGGTTGCACGAGGATGGGAGGGGATGTCTTCTTTACTGGGCTCTGGGCCGCTATTTTAGGCCCACCAGTTTTCTTTGATGTACTAGTAGATGTTTTTTTCTTTTTGCTGATGTTTTTTTCTTTTTGCTATTTTCTCTTGCTTTGCTTAATCAATTCTCCCTCTAGATGTGTACTTTGTAAAAAAAATAATTGATTAATGCTAGCTTTTAAAAAAATAATTAATATACTATAGATGATTGGAAACCAATTCTCACCAGCTTCTTCTCCCTCCGTTTGAAATTAATGATTTTGACCTATACAGCTATACTCTATTTGTGTCGTTTACATGATACAACATCAGTCATAACTACTTGTCTCAGGGGAATCCAATGGCCTAAATTTATATTACCGAATTCGTGTATTTTAATGAAAATTTTTTATCAAAGGCGTGAAATAACTTTCCAGAATTTGTTTATTATGGGTGCTTGGGACAAGACACAAGAGGAAGAGAGATGGGGTGGGGTAGTATATGTGTTAGTAGAAAACTAGAAATGACCTATACAGCAACAGTGATTTTCTGCAGCTGCATGGCTGTCCGAACAACTGCTTGTTTATTCTAAGTGCACAGCACAGCAATTCGAAGACAGAATGGGCACGGGCACAGCAAAGCGCCCTATCCATCCTCGTACATTCAATTCACAGCAGGCATTTGTTGCTGCTGCTGTTATTCTTTACACGTTTGATATCTCCATCACCACTACTACAAAGCACTAAGGTGCGTATAAGGTTTCCAAACAAAGATGGATTGCCTCCCAGAAGCGTGTCAGCCTGCTCCATCACACACCATTCATCTGAGCCTGGCCACTCCCTCCCAGAACCAACTCCTTGAACCGAGCTATGCATCCCATTGCACGCTCGAATTCGCCGCTCTCCAGAGCAAAGCTGAAACGGCAGTAGTCGGGGATCCCCGTCCAGGAGCTGCTGTTTATGCAGAGCCCAGTGGCCTTGAGGATGGCTTCCCTGATGTTGCTCGCATCCAGCTTGCCCTCGAAACCATCAGCTTTGAAGGGCTTCCCGATGTAGGCAGTGGGCTTCGCCAGCATTGAGATGCCACCGCAACCAATGGCAACATCCCAGCCACAGCTCTCCAGAGTCTGTTCATTGTACAATGACAAAATGAGGTTGAGTGACCAATATAACATTCAGTTCATAGCTAGATGTGTTTATCAAGTCACAGTCAGATATTTAAATGTAGTGAAATGGGTATAATCAGCTACATTCTGTTGATCTTACTTCAACAGGGCACTAGTGTGTAAAGGATAGATGGAATCAGACAAGAGTTTCAGAGTGTATGATGGGCTAACCTTTATCAAGTGGTTGGCGCGATTCTTCAGTTCCTCCTTCTGCTCCACCATTAGATTGGAGAAATGCTCATCCTTCTGGTTCTTAAGGCCCAGTAGCTTTTTGAAAGTGTACTTCAATGTGATGTGCGGCCGACTCAAGCTGGGGAAACTATGAAACGTCTCAGCCAGTGATGAGTCGCTCAATATCACAAACCCAAAGTCATGCCCTGCTGCAGTCAGCTCAAAGGACAGCTCTCCAAGCAGCACCACAGAGAATGATGGCTTTGAACGTTTCAAAGAGGAAAGGCATCCTTCCAGATTCCACTGACTCCAGCCATCAGTTCGGTACTCCAGGCCAGAGAAGGAGGTATCTATCACTACCCTAGCTCCATATTCAGCGCATACTGAGAGCAGCTCTTGAATATCATTGTCACTGTACAGAAAACCAGTAGGGTTGATCGTGGGGCCAGAAATATACACCCATGGCCGAGATACATTCTTAAGAGTGTCAGCTAGAACCTTTGGTTCAATCCTGAATCCGCACCAAATTCGTCGGTATAGTCAAGGTGCTTGCGTTCACAAACTTTGCTGCAGATACGTAATGGCCATTGGTGCCCAAGGGGAAAAGCAAGGTGCCCTGTTCTTGCATGCAACAAAGAACAAGCTTGTTGAAGAGTGCTAGGGAGGTGTTGCCATAGATAATTTCTGAGCAACCATCTGCGGATAAACCATAGCTATCTTTCACCAGCTGTTGGATGCTGGAATGGACATCAGTTTCAGAATCAGTGATGTTCTGCCTGACAAAACTTTCAAAAACAGAGGCATTCACTGCAGAAGGTACTGGCAGAAAGCTCCGATCTAAATCCATATGAATAATGCTGGATTCAGTTGAATCAGGAACGAAAAATTCAGCAGCCTTTAGTGTAGACATAGCTGGATCAGAAAATCCTATCATCTGCTGAGGTATCACTTCTGCAGGTTGTCTCTGAAAAAAGAGCAAGGATAAACAAGGCAACAAATAAAAGGATACCATTATTAAGGTCTGAAAAACAAAATAAGTCATCCTACTACACATTTAGCTGTTCATTTTGAGTAGCTACTATCCAACTAGGTGAAGATAAGGACTACATTACTTATGCTAAGGGGAAGGTTCATTAATCATTACAAAGGGAAACTGTTGAGCATGAAAGTTAATGGAAGCATGGTTTATGGATGAGGTAAACCCTTTACCTCTTGCTGTGGATGCCGGTCAGCAATTTGAAATGCCAGAAGCTCATGGAAAAGGCAGCCGTAATAGTGCTGGCTGATCAGAGATGTGTGGCCTTCAAATAGCTCAATAGTTTGTGATAATGCTTTATATACAGCTGCATCTTCGAAATGGCAAAAGCAACTTCCAGATCAGAATACACCTACAAGTTTAATCCATAAAATCAGATAAAGCGATCACAAATGGAACAGATAACAGCATGCCAGTAGAGTGCACCAATGGAAATCAATTGGTGTGTTAAAGTTTTAGGCACCTGATTCTTTACTAAACCACACAGTATAGCTGCATGCGATGGTAATGTCTTTCCAGCAAGATATTTCAATACGCCACTAGAGCTTGGCAGACTAGACAACTCCAAATGCTCAGAAATATCCAGGAACAACCGGGAGCCAACATCTTTTGTTACGTTTAGTAAGTTCTCAAAAGCAGCACTGGTGATAGCCTCAAATTGAGCCATGCCAGTAACAACCACCTGAGGCTTCAGCTTCCTGATCAACTCAATCAGCAAATCTGATTGGCGTGGTGCCTCAATTACAGTGACAGTACCATCAGCGTGATTATAATCTGCTCTTCCCTGAAATTTCATAAAAATTTGTGTGTATTGCAGAACATCCAGACCCATGACCATTCACAGAGTAAGCAAGGTACCTCGATTGCTAAGGATGTTAACCATTGCTTGGGCAAGTGTCTGGTCAAATGTTCATCAACAATTGCAAGCGCCGGTGAGAACAATTGAAGAGCATTCTCTATTGCCACAGCGCGAGAAGGAAACACAACGACATTCTAGTGACAGGAGAAAAATGAATATTATGTGAATCATAGGCAAGAAACATAGAACTGGTAGATTTTAAGACAAATTTAGACAAATCTTACATTAGGAGTTAGAGGAATGTGATGGTAGCTCTTCATAAATCCAGCAACAAGTTTCCTAAAGTTTAGACATCCAGCTGGTGGCTCACAGGATTTGACTTATTCTCTTTCAGAAAACTAGCAAGGTATGCTAGGAAGGGATTTTTTCGTCAGCTACAGAATCGTCGTCAAAGGATAAATCAAGGAACTGCTGACTTCATGGAATCCATCTTTAACAAACTCAAATATTTTCTTCACCTGAAAGTTCAATAATCAGAGTACTACTCAAACTGCCACATTATTACTCTTATTAGAAATCATTAGGGAACACAAAGTAACCTGGTTGGGCTGGCGAAGTTGACAGCTATACACAGACAAAGCATGTGAAATGCGGCCACCAGATTTCAAGTATGCCCAGGCTGTGCGAGCACAGATAGGCTGATCCCCAACAAGATCCATGAAGAACTCGAAGCGATGTCTGCTATTTTTCTCAATTTCAACCAAAGCTGAAATATCTGTGTCAGCAGCCTGCAAGCAAACCAATTAATTAGTAACGATGCTGAACAAAATAAAGCATCAAGAAATAGATGAAACTATAGGCCCTAGAAGACCGAAACCAGAACATACTACAGACACGGAAAATATTCTAGTGTGCCACAGCCTTACTACCTGCATAATTTTGGTTTGCCAGAGCTTAGTGATGCGAAATCCACGCCGTCGAAATAGACGTTCACAGACACCCTGTCCTGGTCGACCTCCCATGTTGAATACCATAATACCTGAAGGCTTTATGACAGATATCCTTCTTCCACCGCTCGTTACAATCAACCCAAGGCCAAATTGGTCCTCGATTTAAACCCTGGATGCAGAAAGATATCAATGTCAGCAAACAAGGAAATTAGAATAATAGAAGTAAATATTGACTTGGGGAAACCTACATGCAACATTTTTAGAAAACACTGTTAACTACTTAACTTCAACTCTGATAGAGGATTCAATACATCCAAAATTGTTACAAGATATTCAACTTGCATGGATCTTAGAACCGCAACACAAATAAATAGCATTGCTGCAGTTGCTAGCACTTTATCAATAAATTTCAGATACACCATTTCGAGAAACAACATGCCATACACTTAACATGGTGTTTAGATGTCTATTGTTTAAATGCACACAGCCAAAAATGTAGCTACAAAGTAAATAGTGCATAAATAGATTTACTCTGATCCAAAACTCCAGATCAACATATAACTTGAAGACAAACCATTATAATTAAATAGCATGTCTTAGGTTTCATGCATCTGACTCTGTTTGTTTTGATCGAGAGACGAATATATGAAAGACATCCTCCAACTAACCTGAAGAGCACAGTAGTTACTCAAGGAGTACAAGAACTCCTCACTTGAATTTTCTGTTACAATCTTTGACATCGCCTCTGGATTTGGGTTGAGAATCTGAAATAAAGATATAGTGGAAGTAATTTCCCTCTTTTTTTTATCTCACCAAACATGGGAACAATTGACTCTTGACTGTACCTGTGGTATGCATCCAACAATGCGATCAAGCTCTATCTTGTTGTCTCTACAGTAAGAAAGGAGATCCGATTCATAGAATTCAACTCTATCAAGCAATGTTTTCCCCCCCCATCATATATTGGGAGACCATCGTCATCTAATGCGTTCAAGTACAGGTTTATCCATGCAATCTTCACAGCTCTTGGGTTTATATCCAGACCATAGACCTTCAAAGATTTTTTGTTAAAAAATAGTTAGTTTGGATTCCAACAAAAAATAGCCCAGACAAATGATTAAAATGACAGGGTCATGTCAAGCTGAATGCAAATAAAACTTTGAGTCAGTGGATGTTGTTTCCTCAGGTGCACTAGACAAGCCAGAAGCTCATAATCCATCTTGTAACATGAACAAATGCCCAAGTGTAAAAGTGTTCCCAGATCAGCTTAAGCTACCAATGAGGAATTAAGGGTACAAAAAAAATGTGCACAGGAAAAGAAAGGTCAACCTTTGAAGGGCACCACTTTTCTGCAAGAGCTATGGATATCCAACCGTTGCCACATCCCAGCTCTGCTACTGTCTTATCCCTGAAAATGGAGTCTGGATGACGGTTGAGGCCCTCGTAGAAAGTGAAGGACCAATCTTCAGGAATGAAGATGCTTGGTATCTCCATCATTGTCAGTTTCTTCCTTTGTTGGAAACCTAGAAGCAGTTTATAAATTTGTTATAATAAAACCAGGTGTGCTAGATCCTGTAAGACATAATCTGCTGCTGATCTCTCTCTCTCTCTTGCTGCAGCAGAGTTGGCATTTGGTCAGCTCGGCTGTCCAGTCTCTACTGTTGTAGCAGTATGGCAATAGGCCACCTCTAGTACATTAGTTGGTAGCTATTACATCAGTCATGTCTTGGTAGTGGGCTAATCTAAGCTTTGTACTGCTAGTACTAGGAACAGTTGGTGTACCTTAGGAGTAGGTAGTTGGTGTACTCACCAACAACTATGTACCTGGTAGAGGTACTAGCACTTGTATATATATCACACCTAAGGCAATGCAAAAGAGCAGTTCAGTTGCCACATCCAGAAGCAGAGCTTTCGGCCAGCGCTGGGCTTGTGCTGTGTGTGTAAGCTGTTCTCAATATCTTATTCTACCTCTAGCCATAGTGAGTGAGTGTGCTGGTAAGCTTACTGCTTACCTGTGCAGGGCAGCCGAGGGACCAACAAGTGGTATCGAAGCCGTACAAGCGCCGTCGCCGGACTAACCGCTAGCGATGACGAACGGTTCGGAGATGGGCGACAGCAGCGGCATTGCTGTGGCTACCCAGCCACGACAGGAGGTCGTCGTGCGCACGGTGCGGGAGGTCAGCGGCACCAGTTGGCCAACGTTGACTCGCACCAACTATGGCGAGTGGGCGGTGACCATGAAGGTCAAGCTCAGAGCCCGACGGCTCTAGAATGTCATTGACAAGGGCACCGACAACGAAAAAGACGACATGTCAGCGTTGGAGGCCATCCTCGCTGCTGTGCCAACGGAGTACAGGGAGCCGTTGGGGGCGAAGAAGTCTGTTAAGGAGGCGTGGGAGGCCATTGCAGCGATGCGCGTCGGCTCTGACAGCGCAAATAAGACGACAGCCCAGCTGCAGAAGCAGGAGTACGCCAACCTCAAGTTCAAGGATGGTGAGTCGGTGGAGGATTTCTCCCTCCGCCTACAGTCGCTCATCAGCAAACTGAGGAGACACGGTGTCACCATCGACGAAAAAGAGACGGTCTCTGAGTACCTCCACTCCGTGCCGATGAAGTACATCCAGATTGCTCTCTCCATAGAGACAATGCTGGACTTGTCCACCCTCATCATTGAGGATGTGACAGGCCGTCTGCGGGCGATGGACGAGCACATGGAGTAGGCCACAACAACGACGGACAGCGGCAAGCTGCTGCTGACAAAGGATGAGTGGGCTGCCCGGATGAAGGAGAAGAAGTCCAAGGAAGCCTCCTCCAGCCGCGGTGGCGATGGCAAGCGCCGCAGCAAGGATTCTTCGGAGAACAAAAAAAGAAGGTCGACCCCAACGCCTGTCGACGCTGCGGAAAGACATGCCATTGTGCAAAGGAGTGCCCAAATCGCAAGCAGGAGAAGAAGGCCGAGGCTCATTTGGTGCAGGCTGATGATGTTGATGAGGCAACTCTCTTGATGACGACATTCTGTGTACTGCACGACGTTGAGGCCAAGGAGAAGGGAAAGGTGATGGCGGTGGAAGGGCACGGGAAGGCTCTGAAGGCTGTCAACCTTGACGAACCACGCACCCAAGTCTAACTCGGACGTGTGGGCGGCGAGCAGGAGCAGCGGTGGTACCTGAACTCCGGTGCTAGCAACCACATGACCGGCTCCAAGGAAGCCTTCTTGGAGCTCGACGGCAACGTGACCGGCACGGTGAAGTTCGGTGACGGCTCAAGGTTGGCGATCCGAGGGCGCGGCACCATCATCTTCAGGTGACAGAACGATGAGCACCGCGCGCTGACGGATGTATATTACATCCCGCAGTTGCGTTCAAGCATCATCAGCATTGGCCAGCTAGATGAGCGTGGCAACGAGGTACTGATCAAGTACGGCGTCCTCAGGATCAGGGACCGGGAGCAGCGGCTTCTTGCCATGGTGAAGAGATCCTAGAACCGGCTGTACCTGCTCGACTTGAAGGTGGAGCAGCCCATCTGCTTGGCTGCACGGCACACGGAGGAGCCGTGGCTATGGCATGCCCGGTATGGCCATCTCAGCTTCGACGCTCTTGGTCGGCTGGAGAAGATGGTAACTGGGCTGCCTCATATCGAGCACGCAGGCGAGCTGTGTGACAGCTGCCTGGTCGGGAAGCAAAGAAGGCTACCGTTCCTGAAGACGGCGAAGTACTGCACGGCAGAGGCCCTTGAGCTGGTCCATGGTGACCTCTGCGGGCCGATCACGTCGGCGACGCACGGCGGGCGCAAGTACTTCATCCTGCTGGTGGATGACTGCAGCCGATACATGTGGCTGCAGCTTCTGACCAGCAAAACCGAGGCAGCGAAAGCGGAAGCGGTCAAGAAGTTCAAGGCGCGCGCGGAGGCGGAGAGCGACAAGAAGTTGTGCGTGCTGCGGAATGATCGCGGCGGTGAATTCACTTCGGTGGAGTTCACTGCGTACTGCGCGGATCAGGGTGTGGTGCGACACCACACCGCGCCGTACTCGCCATAGCAGAATGGCGTGGAGCGGCGGAACCAGATGGTGGTCGGCATGGCCCGATCCATGATGAAGGCCAAAAGCATGCCGGCAAAGTTCTGGGGAGAGGCGGTGACCACGGCGGTGTTCATCCTCAACCACGCGCCCACCAAGGCCCTGAAGGGCAAGACGCTGTTCGCGGCTTGGCATGGACGCAAGCCGAATGTGCTGTGTGTGTGAGAGTTGTTCTTAATATATTCTTCTACCTCTAGCCATAGTGAGTGAGTGTGCTGGTAAGCTTACTGCTTACCTGTGTAGGGCAACCGAGGGACCAACAGATCCTTGGTAGAATTTGTGTGCTGATATACTGGAAGCTTTTGTCACTGGGCCAAAGCCAACAAGAGACAACAGTTTATACACCCAAATGGCAACAATATACCTCCTATCAGGTAATGGACTATAGATAGTGTTACAATCTAATAAATTATAATCATTCCAATGCAACAACTCCCTTCTCAATGTAACATAAAAAAAACAAGTAAAAGATATGCTGCCGTTAAAATGCAAGCTTGTCCGGTGGGAATGGCAAGAGATACTCAACTGACATTTCTAATTCACAATGTAAGTCAGAGTGAATCATCCTGACAACATGCCTTGCACGAGGGGCACATATTTATAAAGGGCGTACCCAGTACAGAGAGCTCCCGCTCTGTGCGGGGTCTGGGGAAGGGTGTTAGTGGCAAGCCTTACCCTCGCCTATGCAATGCGAGAAGACCACGACTCGAACCCGGGACCTTCCGGTCACTTGCGGTAAGACTCTACCGCTTGCACATATTTATATAATGGAAAATTCTGAAGACAAGGCTGATGCCATTTAATAAAGTAAATAATTTACCCCCAAAAAAAAAGACTAGAAGACAGATGAAGGAAAGAGTTGCCTTCTATGTGCAGTAGACAAACAGACAATCTAAATTATTCAACAATCAAAGCATATTGTTCCCTGGATAACGAGCATGGAAACCAGAGCTTTACAGAAGTGTACACATAAATCCCTGTAGCAAACGATAGCATTATGCATCGGCCACATGGTCCGATAGCATTATTATTATGCGTCGGCCACATGGTTCCGGAAGATCCTATGGGTACTGTACTGTAGGCATAATTCCGCTCTTTTTGGTATATAAAGATAATTGTTTTCCGATGAAAAACCATGGGTCCGGTACTGAAACTAGTTACAACAAAAGTAGCGGGTGGTGGAGGTATCACAAGATTCTTCTTTTTTTACAATGAAAATGAACATTATGGGCAGATTTTACCACGGATTACTGGTGACAGGCCGTAAAAATGTGCATGGAAAATCACGTGGGCGCAAGATTTGATTTGATGAAAAGCAGATCGCGGAGTGCAGTCCAAATACAACCAAAACTGACGAAAACGACAACAAATCTGTGGCTGTGGCGTGGCATGGCGCGGCGGATGAGAGATGTAGAAGCAGTGGATGTAGTAGAGGCAGCAGGACCTTGTACGTGTGGGTCGAGGACGACGTCGTGGATGCGGAAGTGGAAGGTGTGGAAGCACTCCTCCCCCGCGGCGCGGGAGGCGGCGAAGCGTCGGCGGACGGCGCCCAGGAGGCGGCGCGCGGCGGGGCGGGTGGCGGGGGCGTGGAGGCGCTCGAGCACGGCCTTGGCGGCGCCGTACGCGGCGTCGCCAGAGGGCGTGCATTCCGCGAGGAAGGCGTCGACGCCCGCCGGGGCCGCCATCGGATTGGTCTGGAGACCGCGGGTGGGGGAGATGGTTGGATGGTTCGAGGAGAGTGCGAGGTGGGAGGAAGGAGACGGAGAGTGAGGTGGAAAGAAAATAGCGGGGAAGGGGCCTTTATAGGCGGTGGTGGGCTGGGCCGACGAGGCGACGCCGCCGGCACAGCGGTCGGTGGGAGGACAAGACTACAACAGGGACACAGGGATAAACAAGTAAAATGATTTTACCTGTTTTTACCCTACCACAGATTAACAGGATTTGAATTTTTTTTTGTGATGTCTAATACTCCCTCCGTCTAACGCAGGTTAACCGGATTTTGATTTTTTTTTATGTCTAATACTCACTCCGTTCTAAATTATAAGTCATTTCAGATTTTTTTGAGAGCCAAAGCATTTCAAGTTTGACCAAATTTCAAATAGATATACTATAAAAATATAATTAATAAAGAATTTAATAATATTTATTTAGTATCATAAATGTTGTCATTTTATTATATAATTTTGATCAAACTTGAGATGTTTTAATTTTCCAAGAAAGTTTAGATGACTTATAATTTGGGATCTGGGAGTATTTGTCTTGAGTTTTGTGCTTACTTTGTGATGGTAATAAACAATAGTCCCTCACCACACAATTTTTTATACCAACATAGTTATAACTAGTTTTTATTCAAAATTATAAGTACTTTATAGCTACAAATAATGTGTAGGCATATATATTATAGAATGAGTGTTAGAGCCTCCAATTCTGCTAGTAGTCATGTGCTTTGCCTTAAAGGTTAAGCCATACATATGCAAGTATAAACCAATTCGAACTGCGAAACATTGAATGACTCGTTAAATCAATTATAGTTTGTTTGATGGTACATGCTACTCGGATAACCGTAGTAATTCTAGAGTTGTGCAATAAACCCTGACTTTCGCGAGGACACATTTTTAGATAAAAGGCTGACATGGGCTTTGCTCGCTGATCCGATATATGATTCATGATAACTTGGCGGGTCGCACGCCTCTTGTGCTGGCGGCGCATCATTCTAATTTCTACCCTAGCAACTTCGATGGTAGGATATGTGCCTACCATGGTGGTGACAGGTGATCGAGAATTAGGGTTCGATTACCCAATCCTATCTACACGAGGAGGCGGTGACAATAAATAATAATATCGGGGGCGTTAGTGTCGAGTAATTGGAATGGGTACAATCTAAATCCCTTAATGAGGATCTATTGGGGGGCAAGTCTCTGGTGCCGACAGCCGCGGTAATTCCATCTCCAATAGCGTATATTTAAGTTGTTGCAGTTAAAAAGCTCGTAGTTGGACCTTCGGTCGGGTCGGGTGGTCCGCCTCACGGTGAGAACCGACTTACTTGACCCTTCTGTCGGCAATGCGCTCTTGGCCTTAATTGTCTGGGTTGTGCCTCCGGCGTTGTTACTTTCAAAAAATTAGAGTGCTCATAGCAAGCCATCCCCTTTAGATACATTAGCAAGGGATAACATCGTTGAATTCCGGTCCTATTGTGTCGGCCTCCAAATCGTCGGAGTAATGATTGATAGGAATAGCTAGGGGGCATTCGTATTTCATAGTCAAGGGTGAAATTCTTAGGTTTATGAAAGGCGAACAACTATGAAAGAATTTGTCAAGGATGTTTTTATTAATTAAGAACGAACCTTAGGGGGCTCGAAGACGATTAGATAGCATCATAGTATATATATATATATATATATATATATATATATATATATATGTGTGTGTGTGTGTGTGTGTGTGTGTGTGTGTGTGTGTGTGTGTGTGTGTGTGTGTGTTAGCACTAGGTTGAATATAATTTAAGCCATACTCCATCCGTCCTGAAATATAGTGCATTGTGACTTCTAAAATTTATACTGAAATATAATGCATTCTATGGGATGACTATGCCTAGATTTGGCAAAGTTTTTTTTTAAAAGAAAACCATAATTTGTGGAGAAACTCTTTAATGGGGTATAATTCATGGGTACATGCGTCATTTGAGTGTTCCCTTAATTTGTCTTAAATTTTTTAAAATGGACTATATTATAGGACAAATGAAGTAAATCATAAATTTGGTTGCATCTCCCTTCCTATCGCCTTTGAACACAAGAAACAAGTCCCACAAAGTACACCGAATGCTATAGAATTGGTAAAAGGTCCTTTGGTCGGGTGATAGGACTGTCCATTGAGAAGCGCTACCCACTAGTATTTGAACCTGGTGTAGGAAAGTGTTTTCTAAATTTTTTTCGAAAGAAAGGTAGGGTATACGCACGCTTGCATGTTTCCCACCCACAAGGGCTAGAACCTCCCAGTCACTTTTTTTGCATGTGTATGGACTTATGCGCGCGCGTGTGTGCGTATGGTGTGAGTGTGAAGTGTGTGCGTCGTGTTGTACCCTGCGAAAGAAATGCTATAGAATTGAGGTGCCTTTTATTTTAGAAAAAAAACTTGAATATAATTAAATTTTTGAAGAGACGTGGTATTTTTTTTATATAAAAAAACCTTCTAATAATTGCCTGTAAATTTATACTTTTTATATTCTAAAAAATACTCCTCTCTACTTCTCGTTGCCTAAAAAATTTAAAATTCTGTGGTCCATAACTTTTTTTTTCGAAAGAAAAGGAGAGGCAGGCTCATCTCATTGTCGTACGTACGTGGCGTGCGTTAGGTGAGTAGGGAAGGCAACTAGGCAAGCCAGCTTTCCGATCCTTTTCACAGATCCAGGTCCGGTACGGATCTACCTTTCTGTTGTTGAATTGAAACAAATATTCTTCTCTTTTTTAGTTCTCGTGGATCACAAGGCCAATCGATGCAAAACCCCAATAGAAATGCACTCTTACTTTTCGCTAGCGCGTGCTAAAGCTTATTATTACCTTTGTCGGTTGTTAAGGGCAGCATGCGTGTTTATTTTTTCTACGAGGTAGGTTTTGCTAAAAATGATTATACTCCTTCCAGGAAAGAGCACCCATATGTTGTCTCAAAAATACAACTCTAGCTTAATTATGAATAGGTGTAGTATCTTAAAAAAGTATGTTATATATAGATGTTCGATGCGATAACAAAGTATAAGTTTATATATAGGTGCAATGCAATCGTTTGCTTTTGTCCAATCAATATACGTGAAGAATAAAAAAGAGTAGGGACACATGTGTCCTTTTCGCCCTTGCCATTTGAAGACCGAGGGATCAGAGTAGGATATTCGAATAATGGCTTTAATTGGGTCTTCTTTTTTCTATATCACATGGAAATGTTCCATCTCGCTCCATCACCATGGAAGGTGTTGTGACTTGCGAGGTATAAATGGTGATGGTGTGTTGTCCATTTAACAATCTGTAGCTTTGGAAGTCTTGATCTTAATGGAACTATCTTATTATTCAAGTGTGGACTATCATGCTTCATTCAGCCTTGTCAAATATATAATCATATATGGCTGCTTAAGTTTCTGTGTTTGTTTTCTTTGTGACAGTGACGGTGACGGTGACGGTGACGGTGTCTACGTTGACGGGTG
This sequence comes from Miscanthus lutarioriparius, assembly GCA_904845875.1. Lineage (NCBI taxonomy): Eukaryota > Viridiplantae > Streptophyta > Magnoliopsida > Poales > Poaceae > Miscanthus > Miscanthus lutarioriparius. The sequence continues at coordinate 79,045,209 of CAJGYO010000016.1, read as the reverse complement.
GAGCGGGAAGGACCAATGCAAGTGGTAACGCATGCATGGATAATGACCAGAATTGAAGAGACAAGCAACCTTAGATGATTGGATTGGATCCCACTTATTTAGCGGTGCATGTTTCATGCAAGGGCTTTTGCTATAGGCTTGGCTTGGCACGACTCCAAACGACCTTTATATATGTCCTTGGTATAAAGCGCGGAGGAGGCAGAGCGGATAGTGGTTTTATTACTAGCTAGCTCCTAGTCATATACAGAAAAATCAGGTTGGTCCAGTAAAGCAAAGCACCGCCCCCGCATGCAGTCAAAGAATTGAAGAAAAATACAGAGTGAGAATGTGATTTGCCAAGTGCAGAGACACACTTGAATATATTTTGTATGACGGTACTACAGTGGGAAGTATATACTATATTATTTAACGATATGATGGATCGTGGGTTGTCACCATCTCTCTCAACCACTGTATGTACTTGCATTTTATTGTGTGCTGCAATTGCAATACAGTGTGTGATGCATACTCCTATGTGGAAGCTGTATGTACGTACTTATCCAAATCTCTCATTTCTTTTTTGAGGTCAACTTCGGGGTGTGTGTGTGTGTGGGGGGCTTTAAAAACCCAACCTGCAATATATTCCACGGATGCCGGAAGACCGGTCGGCGGAGGGCATGGCCTTGTGAGCGTGTGTATATATATATATATATTCAGTAACCAGCTACAAAATAAGTTATTCTGTAGTCACCTCCATTTACGATAATTTTATATACTAATTTATGATAATGTCAATACATATTTACGATAGTTGAGTTACTATAACGCATGGGGATATTTACCCATAACGTTATAGTAAACCACTTAGTTAGGAGTTACTATAATCTCGTAAATTAACATAGTAATTATCGTAACTCAAAGTGGCTACAGAATATTACCTGGGTATTGAATAATAATCAGTACCTGATTCCAAATCACCGAGCCAACCACGGGCACTTCCCCGCGCCGGTTCCCCCCGCTCACAGGCCCGGCCCACCCACCACTACCGGAATCCTCAAATTTGCCGAGTGTTTTTTTGTTTGCCGAGTGTATTCCCTCGGGCATTCGACGAACAAGTTCTTTGCCGAGTGCTGCGCTAAAAACGCTCGGCAAAGATGGGGTTTGCCGAGTGTTAAAAAAACACTCGGCAAAGCAAAGAGGGGGTTTGCCGAGTGTTAAAAAAACACTCGGCAAATAAATAAAATCTTTTTTTCTATAAAAGAAGGAGACGAAAAAAAATGAAAAAAAAACTTTGCCGAGTGCTCAGATCTATAACACTCGACAAAAAAAAGGAGAAGAAAAAAAAACTTTGTCGAGTGCCCAGATCTGGGACACTCGGCAAACAAAAAATATTGTACTTAAACCCCAGCGCACCCTCTCTCTCCCGGCCCCCAGCGCCCCCTCTCCTCTCGCGCCTCCCTCCCCTCCTCACGCCAGCACGAGCTCGAGCTGTTTTGCCGCTCCGATGCTCCCCCACCCACCGATGATTTCTTTGTGGTTTCTATTTCCTCACCCCGTCTCTCCTCATTCCCTCCCTCCGCTGGCACCGCCCGTCCGACACCTCTCCCTACCACCGCTGCTACGCCGCTGCCTACTTCTCCGTCGTGCGGCAGCATGATGCCCGACCGGGCGTTCTTGGCCGACGTTCCCCAGCGCCTCGCCCTGCCGCGGCGCTGGCCAGCGCTGTGCGGGCGTAGACGCATCACGTCGCCCGTCCTGGCGTTCTCGAGCAACGTGCCCCAGCCTCCGGACCCACCGCACGAGCCCAACTTCGTCGCCGTCGAGGGCTAGTGCCTCGTACCGACGCTCCTGGCGGATCTAGCGCCTCGTACCGCCGAGGGCTAGAGCCCAGCTTCCCCTGCCCTGGCGGATCTAGCGCCTCATACCGACGCTCCTGGCGCCGTCGGCTCGGCTAGGGCAGTGGCACCCTCCACGCCCCCTATGACGGTGGCCCCTGGCCACAGCGTCCCTTCCCCTACGCCGGCGGATCAGATCGTGACTCGCCTTCCCCTTGCCTCTCTGGTGGTGGCCACGGCAGCATGGCCCCTCCCCTGCATCCGGTCGCGGCATGGCCATCCAACGCGGACGGTGCTCCCCCGTGACGACAGTGGTCACGACCCATCTCCCCTTCACCAACAGCGGCGGCACCCCATCTCCGCTTCACCGACGTGGTCGTGCCAGCGTCCCCTGGCCCGTTCCCCCGCGGCGGCGACACCCACCAGGTTGCAATCTCTATCCCCATGGTGGCGGAGTCTCTGGGTGTGGCGCATCACCATAAGCACAACGCCATCACGCCCCATGGCCTCTTCGACGGCAGAGGGTGTTGTCAGGCCTTCCGAAGGTTCGTTTCATACATGGATTTGTTCTAATTTTTCTGAGGTAAACCATCTCACATGCATGCAGCTTGGTAAACCATCTCACACACATGCAGCTTGCCAATGTTAGGACCATGCAGGAGGGCATGGGAGAATCGACATCCAATCCATGAACATGCACAACTGATTTGAAGGTTCTCCAAGTTAATTAGTCCACACTTGCTACAACCAAACCAGAATGCATCAAATGTGCTCTTTCTTTTCAAGTGTCAGGCTCCTGGGTTCTTTCTTTATTATCATGCTCCAGCCACATGTTTCTTTATTTGGTTTAACATAGATCTAGCAACAATATGGCATTTTTCAGATCTATGATGACAGGCATAGAAATAGATCAAGGAGACTATTTTGATCTTGTCACTTTATTTGCGGTCTTATGTACTTATGAGCTTGCTAAACTGATCGTAATAATGAATCACACCTAAGGAGACACTCACCTAAGAAACTATCGTGCATTTGATTCCTAGTATTTATTTTTGGTAGAACACATATTTTCACATTTGAAAAATACCTAATCAGTGTGGTGTGTCATTATGCGCAATAACTGATAGGTATTGCCGCTTGTGCTAGTTAGATCAAGTTTCTGATGAACAAGCATAAATTATTTTTCTTAACCACATTTCCCTGCAACCGAAAACTGAATCTTCTTAGCTTAAGGAATATATCAGTTTTTTTTATCTCAGAAGAGGTAAAATGTTCGTTGCGAAGACCTAATTAGCTACAAAATGCAATATTCAAATGTCATATCATGAAAATTTTATATGACAATTTGCTTTCAGGTAAATTCTCAGCTTATAAATAATGTTTGTCTAGATGTAATCTCAGATGGGAAGCTATATTGTAATATATATTATTCTTCATCTGATATTTTTTTAAAATTTCTTATCAGGGTCCGAAGGCCAGGATTTTCCTAATGGTAAACTTCCTCTGCTTACCATTTCCTTTTCAGCATGATATTTTGTTTGCCCGATAGTGGCAAAGCATTTCATGTTGCTTTTGAGTGACACTTCAGAGTTCAGTCACACCCTAAAGTTTGATCAAGTGAAACTATTCCATTTTAAGATAGCACTCTCTTTGCATCTTTACTAGCATAAGCAGAAGAATGCAGTAGTGAAATGTGCAATCCAGGGATAATAGAGAAACCCATCCTACTATTTTGATTTTGAGATGGATTAGTTCATTCCCAAGCTTAGTTTTCTAGATTGTAGACCATGGAACTACTGCTGTGTTTCGGCTTTCGTATTTTTTATTAGAATCAATGATCAAGAATTTAGAGTATGCTTAGATGTGGTTTTTCAAATATGAGTATGGTTAGATACCTTTTCAGATAAGTGTATGTTTGCATGCCTTTCTTGATCATAGTATCATTTGATATTTTTCATATTACATTATAACTTGACAAAAAAATTTCTGATTAGTTTGGAATCATGATGTTCACGAAGGGCTCGAATATATGAGGGATGAGTATGGCACGGTGAAGTAGCAAGTTCAGAGTTTATAACTGAAGCTATCTTGTAGTGAGTGCATATATGTTCAGTTTAGATAACTTTTGTCAGCATGTAGATGCCGCAGAATTGCATATCAGTTTGCATCTACATTATAGATAGAGTTACTGCAATCAACTGGAGAATGCTTTGCTTCTATAAATGGACCAGCCACCAGTCTTATGAAATTAGAAGTGAGTATATATGTGCACAACAAAGGGAGTATATACTTTTACTCCCTTGTAAGATGTACAAATACTCCTCAAAATTGTTTACACCATACATAATCTTTTTGTAAAGTAGTATGTATACATACTCTTTTCAGAAGTACATTTTAAGATTATAGTAGTATCTATATATAGTGCATTTTAAGATTGTAGTACTATATCTATAGATAGTAGGTGCCTTCTCTCTCTCCCTCCCTCCCTCCCTCCCTCCCTCACTTCCTTCCCTCCTCTTTTTGGTTTACAAGGTCAAGTGCCATCAAGCTATCTCCATATAAGAGTGTGTAGGTTTTGACTTTGTAAACAAGGCAAAATCAAAGCCACCAAGGTTCTAGAACTATGTATTACATGATGATTTAGGATTCATAACTGCAATAATCGATGCTAGTAACCCTACTTGCCACACAACAAGACAGTTTATTAGAAAATAGGTGTTTGGACTCCCGTATTAATCAACTAGCTTTTTTTCCAGTGGCTTGTTGAATAAAAATCCACATCAGTTTCCAATGCGATGCATATGCACATGCTTACTTTTTTCAGTAAACATGTATAGGTCACAATAGCACAACACTTGTAGCAAGTTGGCCGCCATTGTTATGCTGGTTATGTGGCGGACCCTAAATAGCATGCATGACTGGATTGATACACTGTATTACACGTTGAGTACTACCTGAAAAAATGATGTGTGTGTGATTTTATCAACTGTTTGCTTAATTTTCTAGTTGAACCTACCAATTTTTAAATGCATGCTAATGTTACTGATTTTCTAGAGCTATATTGCATTCTTGTGTTCTTTAGCTAATGTTTTAGATTATGTTATTTCTTAAATAGTGTAAATACTCCTTGTGTTAAAGATAATTCTTTTTTTATAGTTGAATCAGAAAAATAAAAGGGCAATGGATACCACCAAGTGCGTCATGGCAGCATCTTTGTTTGCATCTTTGTAACCATAAAATTTTATCCTCATTTCATCTATGATTGTTGTGATATTCACCTATGCTTTTGATTGTATTCTTGTGTAAAAATTCTTATTTGCTGATCAAGATTTACAAATTATTTTGTTAATTTTACTGTAGGTTCTTGCATGCATGTTAATCCCCTTTTCCTTGTGGTCCAGATATGCTGACAAATTCTTGTAAGCACTATAAATGATCCCACAACTTTGAAGAATCATGACACAAAGGGGATGCATCCTAGGACGTACCATACAGGTCATTTTTTTGCTTAACCATCTTAAATTTCCCTTACTGTGAACAAAACAGCCAATATGTATTACTGCTGGTGCTAATTAGATCAAGTTCCTGCAATTTTTTTGTTGAACAAGCATAAATTAATTTTGTTGCAGAAGCTCAACAAAGATCCCAACACAGTAAATAGGAAAATAAAAACATAGACGCTGGTAAGAATTTGTTGGAACTTCCTGTCACTTACCTTTACTCTAATTGAATTAGTTTCTGAGCTCTAAACTTGATTGAACATTTAAACTTGCTAGGAGTGAAATGTTGTATGCAGATGGCATGTGATGAACTACTATGTACAATTAAGGTCAAGGTTTATAACTTCTTTTATCTGATTCTATTTCCTTAGTGCAACACAATTTTATTCTAAGGTGAGGAGCTTCCAAGACTGTATATGCCCTCTGCTCCTCAACATCCTCTTTGTCCACTTCATATTTCCTTGTCAAATTAATTCTTTGTGTGTTCATTTGGTATTAACTTGTCGGAATCAGAAATCTGTAGATATCAACCTGTTAATTAGACTGACTATGCACTGCATGTTAGAACCTCTGTTTGTCTGAATGAAACCCGACAACATCTTTATAACATGCTCCTACCGTGGTTATGATTGTATAGTTGCTGGCTTGCTGCCATTGTGTACATCTTCCGTCAGCTAATTTCTCAGGGGGATAAAATTTCACATGACAAATTTAGTAAATAAAATTTAGATTATCTCTGATAAATGACACCCACCTTCCATTATTTTCATGCTTAGGTAGTTTTTCTTTCTGGTTGTTAAAAAAATACTTTCATTAAATAGTTTTGGATACTTGAATTCTTCCTAATAATTTCAATAGTACAAAAATCTTTTTCTGAATACTATGTTTCTAAGTGTCACATTTGAAGAATTTTATGAACTGTCAATCTATTTACTTATTTAGCTCATAAAAAACACAGAGAGATCACAATTGAATAGGAGACATTACCAGATTGGTGTGCAGATAGATTCTTTGTCTACCAGACACTCTAGTTAGGTTTCATGCATATGATAGACTGATTGTTTTTATAGGAACCTTTTATTAATCGGTTTTATGCAAATAGATTCTTGCATTCTAGTTAGGTTGCATACAGATAGATTCTGTAGGCCTTTTGTTAATCGAAGCATTTTCAGTTAGCTTTTACACTTGTTCATTAGAGGTTCATTAGTATTACTTTAGATCTGCATTAAGGTATGTGTGTTGGAAGCCATTGCAAGGGAACACAACTGATGCTTTTTCTATCATTGCTTTGTGTTTCATTTGAGAACACAGCTTCAAATAGAAGGCCTCAAAGGTAAGCCTCTTGCCAGACTGTACTGGTATTTCCATATTTTTCTAGATTTGGCTTTTTATCATTTTAAATTATGTGGTATTGGTTTATCCTAGTATGTCATTTTAAACTTGTTCAGATTCGTCTTCAGTTTGGGAGTGTGGCAAATAATTAAGGTGGGGCCAAATGGATAATTATATGACGCCCAGGGAGGCTGGCACCCTCGTTAGCTAAAGGACTAAAATACCATGTTACAATGTTTCAAAAATCATCATAAAAATCATGTATTTAGTACACCTAAAGTTAAGTGTAGCTACAATAATTCAGATTGAAATTCATCTTTGATGCTAAGATTAAAAAAGCAGAAGTGTTAATATTACAGATTTAAGGTTAAAAAAGTAATAATTTGGCATTGATTTTATGATTTATCCATCTTAATCTATGTATGCACTTGATATTACATATTTAAGGTTTCTGACTGTTAATCATTGTGGTACACTTTTGACAATTACATGTGTGAGCACCCGATGCTCATGTGCTCTTGAACCCCAAAGCTGATCATTGTTGTTCATATGCTTATGTATTCTAAAATTTCCGTATCATATTATGCATGCCACTTTGCTTCCTGCAAGACAATTTGTATACTGCTCATACTTATATGTTTCATGTTTCACTGAATTTACCCCGACTTTATCAACTATGCGATTGCAGGCTGATAAGATTTTTCCACTCACATGTGGCACCACAACATGATCTTCCTTTTCTATTTCCTTTTGAGCTGATTAGTTCACACATGTCGGGACATATTTGTTGATGGCTTGTGACAGTCCATTCAAAGTTTTGAAGATTTTTTATTGCTATCTAGCACTAGTATGTCTTGTGACGTTGAAATTGCTATCTGATATGAACGTCAATCAAGATGACTTAAACTAATGTTCACACCCATACTATGAATGAATCCATCATCCAAATTTCAAAACATGGATGAATGTGTGTCGAATTAGTGATTAGTTTGGCTTCCAATTCTGATTTTTTTCTATCATAATTTTCATGGTTCCTGAACAATACAAACAGATTCCTGATTGTTATTATGAATCTTCTTTAGTCACAATTGTACCTTTTTCTTTACCTTTTAGAGGTTTAAAGAAGCCATCAATGGACTTGCTGATGTCGGATGGTCTGTGATTGAAAGTGATCTCTCCAATTTATCAAATCTCTTTTGCTTAATGTGTTCATTTCTTAATTTCTTATGTCAGTTTCTCGAGGTTATAAAGTTGAAAAATGACAATAATTATCAAACACGCTCCTGTAGCATGATATGGTTGTATGCATTTTTGCGATATCAAATGTTAGTGTTTGCTATCTTTCAGCTTAGTTCAACAAACTTCAATGATGATCAGCTTTTGTCAGAGGCCAGAAGTCAACATGCTGTTTTAAAGTCCACTCTAAATATCTTTGATCATGCTTCGTGGTTAGAGCTAATATTTTCATCAGTGTTATTTATTCTCTTTTGTTCTTTCTTAGGTTCTGTGTGCAAATCCCAGGCGTTCTCCATCAAAGCACCCACCTCCAGCTACACTGCACTCTAAATATCTTTGATCAGACATTTGTTTTTCAGGCTTGTTTTCCATGCAAATTGAGTTATTCTGTGGTGCTTTCAAATTAAACTGCAAACCACTCACATTTTCCTTGTGGCTACAACAGGACGAAGATCGACTGAGAGAAGCCTTGAACTTTGCCTTGTGGAGCTGTCTCTGACATATGTGCTGCCTACTGGACCACAAATGCTTATGCCTTGATTAGTGTTGTACCTTGAAGTAGCGTGCCCTCCCAACTTGCTGTTTATAGTAATGCATAAATGTTTGGGCGCATGTTTATATACCAGGCGTGATTTTTTTACATACCACTTGGTGGGTATGTGTCTGAGCAACAACTGTGTGTGTGTGCTGATGTTGAAAAAAAACATTGCTGAAAAAAGTATGATTTTTTTATCGTCCTTTTTGCGTGACACAAATAATTTAACAAATCTTGTATGGTGCCTTTCATCATAGAATAACGCCCTTATCCCTAGAGCCATGTATACAACAAACAAATATTGAACCACAATAACTATACTCACACTTTTCAGTACCTTTGTTATCTAATCTTTTCTATATTTCTAACTGCAAATTCATTTTTTTTCTGGTCTCCAGGAAATTAATTTCCCTTCATCCCTAAATAGGATATCTATATTGCTTGTCAATAAATCCCGATCTACCTAGTCAGAAATTTTAAAAAGGGAAAGCTAGCTGAATAACAACCACGTCAGAATTTAATAAAAAACAGAAAATTAAACCGGCTGAATAACAACCGCATCACATTTTTTTTAAGTAAAACCGGCAGAAAGCAGATCATAGAGGCGCACGCTAGAAAAACTGGCCTGTTGTTCGTGGTGCGCGTCGTAGAATTGGGTAACCGGGCGTCTGAGCGGGCGCAACCTGGCGGGTACTGAATATTATTTAGTAACCGGCCTACCAACTAGCGCGGCCAAAACAAGAAAAGGAAACAAGAGCGAGTTTATTCATACTATAATATACGTTTCTATATATACCTGCGGCGTTGGTGGAGAGGAAGGTGGAGGCGGTGATGTCGGTGGTGGTGGGACCCTGGAGGAGCAGCTCCTGGATGTGGAAGCCGAAGCGCCGGAAGAAGTTCTCATGTGTTCGGTCGCCGCCGCCGCCGGCCGACGACGAGCTCTGCTGCTGCTGGTGCCGGCGGAGCGCGGCGAGGAAGACGCGGGCGTCGCGCCTGGTGGCGGGGTCGTGGAGGCGCGCCAGCAGCGCCCTGAGCTCGCCGTAGGCGGCGTCGCCGGAGGGCTCGCACCGCTGCAGGAACTCCTTGACGACGCTACTACTGTCATCCGCCTCCACCACGCCCACGCTGCCCATCGATCGATCGTCTCTTTGATCGATCGATAGAGATCACCGTGTGGTGTGGATATATAGCGCCGCCCGTCGGTTTATGATGGACGAGGCCGGCCGGCGAGGTAGCTATATCTAAAGGTCGTCGTCGTACCTAGCCTTGCCTTATTTGCTTCCCCGCCGGTGCTGCAGTACTAATTTGTGCTAGCTCTCGTCATGTATATTCATATATTATTATTCATAATAATAATAATAATAACTAGCAAAAATAACGTTTGCGCTGCAACGGAATAAAAAAGCTATCAAATATTAGTAGAAAACAAATCAAGACGGGACATTACACATATATTTGTTTATGTTTTACCATTTCTATAAAATTAAGAAGCTATAATTTATTTATGATGAAAATAACATCCATACTATCCATGTAGTATTGGTAGAGTTAAATGTTGAGCTTCTTAATTTTCATCGTGGACGTGTAGAAATAGGTACTAATTTTTGTAGGAGTTAGTTGTCACTGTGTCAACGATTGGTGTGTCCGGCCTTGTCGAGGATTTGCTGGTTTATTCGTACAACTTGAAGATACATTTATTTAGATTATAGATAGATTGGATAATAAACCGTCAACATTTCAATTCATGGTTACATTATGAGTTAAAATCGGCTGATCTAGCTAGATTTTGATGAAAATAATTTTTATTTCTGATCGAAACTACATCAACAATACAATTTAGTGATGGAAATATTTATTTATTAGGACAAAGTTAAGAGTTCAAAAACCTATAATATTGTATTTTTTTTATGCTTACAAGAAAAACTGGGAGAAAGAAAAAATGCCCACGGAATTGACTACAGAAACGATGGTGGTTCCAAGGGTGGCCGAGCCAATGGTTAACGGAGGCCCAAATAAAGAACGTTTCCGCGGTCGTACGTCGAGCACACTGATAATTACTCCTCTCCGTATGTTCATTCATCAATAATGCGTGTTGCATGCAAGTTGGGTTTTTATATAGGGACCCACTGACTGTGCTTCTTGTTATTTGTTGCTGTCTTTACATATATCATTTCCTGTCACGCGCGCGCAAACTAGTGGCCGGGTCAAGGTCGCCCTTTATTATCTTTTGTGCGCGTCCACGTCGTTCACATAGCATGCAACATGCATGCATGTAGGGCCCAGCCAACATATCATTTGTGCAACACATCACATGTGTGCATGTGATGTTTATTGTTTCTCTCTTCGTTCACAGGCCTATTATACTACGCGCATGTCTTAATTTTCTACCCCCGCAAGGCCGCAAATAATAATATAAGTAGCACAACATTTTACTGGAACACTTGTCGCAACTTCCTGCTTCACCTAATTTGCACTGTATCCCCTAAAAAAAACTAATTCGCACTGTACCTACTACCCGCTACTACCATATACCTATTTTCATCATCAGTACCAGGGGTACAATGCATGCAAGTTTTGTTGAGCCATCTGATACACTCCGGCAAATTTATTTTTGAGTAAATTGTGGTGTGCATTCTTAAACTTTTTTCACCTTCCACCTAGGTCCATCAACTTTTTTTTTTTGCACATCTGATCGAGGATCTATACCGGTACCATAGCTGCCATCCGGCCATATCATTGTCACCGAGGACTCTGCCGCATACAGGGAAGAGGGAACTGCCACCGTGGAAGGATGCCGCCTTATTAGGGGCACGTGGTCAAGGTGTATTTGGGAAACAAATTGGAGAAAGGTCCTTGTACCCTCCCCTCACACAACCATTCCCATATCCCCTTGAGTGTGTTGTCTGTGGGAAAGAGGAGGGGTCAACGGGCACAAAGATTGTTAGCGGTGATCATCGGTTGTCGGATGCGCGATAAAGGAGGCAGCGACCAACGTGAAGCAGCAATGAACCTCCTTGGCTGATTTGTTGGTCGATTCCTCGAGCTGGAATCTCAGAAACAGCAAGGCCCATCCTTCTAACTAAATATACATTGTACCCACTTTGCAGTAGCCACTTTTGATACTTTTGTCAGCAAACAAGTAGAAAGGGCTAGTTAGTGCCACCTAAAATGAAGTAATCATTGAAATTAATCATTTTTTAATGCCAGCAAAGACCGGCCAGCCCAAGTTGCTACGGTTCATCTGTGTGCGGCACGCACACTCTGCAAAAAAAATGTGACATTAATTGAAGAAGACTTACATTTCTCTCAAGGAGGCGGCACTTGAAGAAAATATGTCCTCGAACTTGAGAGGAACTATGTACTGCATGTGAGCTTAATGACATTGTCGCCGCAGCATTTATACAAGGGACAAGGGGTAGCCTACTTATCATCCCATACTTGAGAACCTCGGTGGATCCAAAATGGAGGTGACGCAAGTGGGTGCGAGGAACAAGAACTCATGGCCGACATCATAGTAGGTACTTGGGGGTGCATGGGCTTACAAAGATTTAGCCTAGGGTTCAGGTAGAGAGCATGCAGTGACAGCGCCTGCAGAGAAGATGGTGGTAGCACTGGATTTTGCATTGAGGCGTTGGGTTGTAGATGGCCAAGGTACATGTCAAGGGATAAGTTAGTGGATTCAGTCCTAAATTGATATGCTACGTATACATAGGGGCTACATTACAAAAAAATCCACACCTAATAATAATATGTTGACCACGCTCTTCTGAGATCATTGACACACCTTGCTGTCAACAAGCACGACATCTACCGCTAAAAGAACAATTAACGTCGCCAAATTCTAAAACAAATTTAGGAAAGTGTGAGCACCCATGACTTAAACTTAGGTGGACTGGTTCCACCACACAAGAAAGCCAATCATCTAAGCTACACTCGTTTCACAATATACGGGTTTGAAAGAGTGTACTCTGAGTTTTGTATCTTTCTCTTCACTGATACAAGATTTTAAGGTCAGAAAGCACTATATGCGATTCCTTCTTGTTGTTCTAGGTTTCAGTATCTCTGGATCATGATTGCCGTGTAATGGTATCCATCATCAATCAAACTAGGAGGATTCCCCGTGCGTTGCCGTGGGTACGATAAATAGGTTAGAATGTTAACTAATAAGAATTAGGAGATGTATATGTATGGTGTTGGTAATGCAGGAACATGATATAATATATGTATAGATTTATTAGCATAATCGTGGAGATTGTATCCATAGTGGATGATGTGTCTCACTGACATAGATATCATAATTCTTGTGGTAGTAAACTTTAATTGCAAATGATAGTGAACTTGCTGAGGTGGACACCATGTCAAGAGAAATTGCTAGTGGCAAATGATAGTGGACTGATGAGGTGGACGCGATAGTGGACTGCTGAGGTGGACGCTTTGCATGTCAAGAGAAATAGGTAGTGGGGTTTTGCTTTATAAGAGTTATAGATTGCCCAACGCAGGCACCATTTTTCGTGGACAAAGAAAGCTGAAAATGGGCCTTATTTTGTTTAGGCAGTAGCCGGGCCATTTTGTAATTGGACCACCAGCAAGATCATTTAGCGTCCTGGGCTTGATATCGCCAGAACGTGTCAACAAGCATTGACAAAATATGTGTGTCCATGTGGTCCATTTCCTCAGCTGATTTCTTTCTTTCTTTTCTTCTGTTTTTCGATGTGCACCGTGCGTTTTTCCTTTTCCCCAGCATCCGGTCGGCTCTTGACTCCCACGCCTCGTCCCCCTGTACCGGACCCCCTCCATCCCCTTTCTCTTCTTTCTCCTTTTGAGGACACGACTGCCCGCACGCTTGCCTCGTCGAGCGGACCTCCCATTCTCCTCTCCTTTATTTCCCCTCTGTCGCTCGCGCAGGAAGCGCACCATGTCCAATCTTTCCACCGCCGATGATTTGCGCTCCACCGCCGTTCGCCACTATAAAAAACCCTTGGTGCTTGCTCTTCTTCTTCATCCCCATTCCCTTCGCATACGGAGCAGAGCTACGGAATCCAGTTGACCTCGTGAAGCTAGGTTCGTCAGTCTGAGGTGATGGTGTAACCTAAAGAGAAGAAAGGATCTGGTTCGCCGAAGAAGTTCAAGTTCCTTTGGATAGTTCGATTTTAGGATTCACGATGTTTTACTTCTCAGTCGACTGTTTCTGGATCTGTTGGGCCTACGTCATGTTTTGGATACTCATTATCTTGTTGTTTCTCTATTGCCCTCGTCTATCTCGACTTCTGGATTAAGTCTCGTTTATATTAGGTTGCTCTTAACCATGTATCCTTTGATCCCCGTGTGGTTTAGTATTCGAAGTTGTGTAATCTTTCGTGTAATCCCTGATCTACGAAATGTAATCGCGTTTTCCCCCTTTTTCTGGTTCTAGCTTCGAATCTCGGGATGAGATTCTTTTAAGGGGGGAGGGCTGTAACACCCCAGGTGTTAATCTCTAGCTAAGTCTGCTAATCGTGTCATGAATATCATGTTTTAATATTGATCTGTGTGGTGAGATGCAAAACAAAAATTTATTGAAAGTAAAATTTGCTAAATAATAAAACCTTAGAGCTTTAGTTACGCTTGTAAATGCATAAAGTTGTTTTAGAAAATAAAATTTTGGAAGCTAAAATAATATAAAATATAAACAGAAAAAAATCATATCATCAGCAAGATATGAACATCGTGAATACGTTGGTATGCTTGTTTGAGTGTCAATGTGATGTTTCTTAGTTTAAAAATAAATATGAACGAAATAAAAATAAAAACGAAAGTGTCACTGGCCACTCATCTCCCCTATCTCGCCGGTACGATGCGCGCGTTATGAGAAAGGACCGAGCTTGCTGGCCTTGCCGGCTGCTTGCTCTCCCTCCCTCTGCTGGCCTTGCCGCATACTACTCTCTCTCTCACTCTGTTGCTGCCCGTGTCCTTGCCACGATGCATGTCTGTGTCTCGTGCGCCGTTAAGCCGAGGCCGAGCTGCGACTGCCGCTTGTTCCCCTGCCTCCGAGCTCGAGTTCGGCCACCGCTGTTTCCACTGCTCTGCTTAGCCCGCGCAGCACGCGCACATCGACGACCGACCGTAATAACAACATCGCACACGCTATGTATTAATCACACTCACAAACTCGGCTCGCTGAGCACGCCGCTCGCTCGCTGCTCTGCAAACGCAGCTCAGGCACCCTTTCCACACGGAACACTGTAGATGAGCACTGTAGCATCGCGGAAGATACTGTAGGTCTTGACTAGGATAATTAAATCAACGGAGTGCGTGCTACTTGGGATGCAGGATGATCGATGGACACCATCTTGACGAGTCGATTGAAATGGACGGGTGAAAGCAACATGCCACTGTCTGTTTGTGAGACGACGACTCAACTGTGGCCACTAATCACCATATGCATGATTCTACGCAAACACATCCCGCTGGAACTTAGGGCTTGTTTAGATGCAAAAAAATTTGCAAAATGAGTACTGTAGCGCTTTCGTTGTTATTTGGCAAATAGTGTCCAATCATAGTCTAATTAAGTTTAAAAGATTCGTCTCGTGGATTTCGTCTAAACTGTGTAATTAGTTTTATTTTTTATTTATATTTAATGCTTCATGCATGCGTCCAAAGATTCGATGTGACGGGGAATGTGAAAAATTTTGCAAAATTTTTTGCAAACTAAACTGGACCTTAGATCCTCCATTAATTTAATATACAAAATATCTTAGGATTTGTGTCTTAATCAATGTTTTTAATTCAAATAAATTTATAGAAAAGACCGCTAACTTTTATAGCATCAAACTAATATCATTAGATGTGCCACGAAATAGTGCTAGTGTACTATAGCGGTTGAGCAACTTTGAGCTTGGCTTCCCCAGCAGGCCAGCAGCACACCGTTTTCCCAGCAAGCACGCATCAACAAGGAGTAGTAGTAGGCAGTGCATGATGCTGCACATTGAATTGGGCATGTAGTATAAGTGCCGAGGCATGCATTTACTCGTTGCTCCGGACCAAACCGACCACCACCCCACTCTACTCTCGCCATAACTCCTGTGTACTACTAACATGTACTCTATGCAGTATTATAGAGTAGAGTACTCTATGCTGCACTTGCACTGCAATGGCTCCTTGGCTCTCCCATCCGAAGCGTACACAGATAGGATTTTAGTACTACGCTGCTTGCTATCCCGGCCCATATGCATGCATAGGACCACCCGGCCACCCTGCTAGGGAGGCATGCCACCATGCATGCAGTGCATCACTGCCCGTGCACGCCGGGCATGCAAATAAATGTCTGACCGTGTGTGGCCCGTTCCTGCATCTGCATATACCCCGTCGTTAGCTCCATGTATGCATATGTTGCCGTGCATCGCCGGCCGGCCGGTCGGCTCCGCTCTCAGTCTGCCACAGCTGATCACTGATCAGAGAGCTAGCATTACTAGAGAGCTAGTAGCATTATTACTCCATAATGGACACTTTCCACGAGCCGTGCTGTGTCGTGTCGGAGGGTGAAGACCGACGACGACTGGGACTGAAGACCCAGCGGGGACAGCAGCAGCACAGGGCTACGCTACGACGGCAGCAGTTCCGCGTCTCCTGCCTTTAAAAAGGATACGTCGAGTAGCCGAGCCTTCGCTCTCCATAGCTCCAGCTCTCTTCTCACTCTCTCGACTTCCTTGCTCTGTCTACAAGCTGCATGTGGGTCGGAGTTGACCTTACTCGCCGGGCGAGGTGAGCAGCTCATGAGCATCCCCTCGCTCTCTTCTCTTCCCCCATGACCTTCTCCCTGCTCATCTCCTTCCAACCCGAGTTGCCCACAAGCTCCACGAGCTCGGCCATGGCGTTCACGCATGAAGCAAGAAGAACGCTCGTAGCTTTCTTTCTCTCCCATCCCATGCTTGTGTATATGACGCGTGGGCCCTGAGCAACAACACATGCAAAAGAACCATGCCAAACACCCACGTGAAGACCAAAGAATATTCCCTAATCACGCATTAGTCTTTTTCCACATGATTAAATTGCGGCCACCTCGCACAACCAAATGCCAAATCCGATTCCATCGATTCTTCTTCTTAAATTCATCTAAAATCAAACTCTATCTCTCATATAAATTTCACGATTTTTAGAGCTCATTTGAATTTATGTGAATATTTATTTGTGTTTGTTTGCCTGTTTCGATCGTTGCGTGCTTGACGAAGTGAACGAGGGGAGGCCAGTACCGTGAGTTCGAGGCCATACCCGAGATCCTGGACTACCAGCAGGAGTTTGCCGAGGACACCGACGGAGGAACGATGAGGGATCGTGGGATCAACTCGAGTAGCTGAAAGATGATGCTATGGTGATCATGTCACGGAAATAGAATGCTAACTTTTGGTTATATCTTACTCAGGCAAGCCCCGGTGCATAACCTCTACTTTTCTGTAGTTTAAATCATAATTGTGCATTAAGTTTTAAGGAGTTGATTGAAACCCACTTGCATATATATATATATATATATATATATATATATATATATATATATATTTATCCTATGAGTCTTACTAGTATGACATGATTGGGTAGATTGCTATGCTACAGGAACCGGTAGAAGCCGAATGATTGCCTGTCACTCGCGAGATATAGAAAATATGTTACTATATCATCATCACTTGGAAAATATAAATGGTGGAAAGAAAAAATAGTGATCGGACTGGGATATGGTTTGGGTATTGGTGGTGCGATGTCTGAGCAACCATGGAACCGTTTCACATTGTACTGTACTGACAGCTATTTCAGAGGCGCTTAATCCCTGAAAGGATATGATGTGTGTAGTCTAGATATTTTTTTTGAAAGGGGGTGTGGTCTAGATTGCTTTTGAAGTACCTGAATCCTGCCATGAAATTATTTTCTTTAGTGAGTTATCTTCATACATATTTCCCTATAGTATATTTGGATGCCTTTAAGAGCTTTTGCTTCTCTTTTGAAAAGCAGAAATATTCTTGCCAGTTTCAATTAAATTTTGTAGGCAGCATTTGTATCTTAACTGGATCATTTTATCTTCTCATAAGTCTTGCAGCAACTTGCATGTTCCCGGTGGATTTTGTTCGCCACACTTTCTGTTTGCCTAAGGTTAGGTGTGGTAAGGTTAGGCACGAACCAAACATGCCCTATATGGCTATATCTGATTCACTGTTTACTGAATGAATATGCTTGAGGAATATAGTTTCTTTGTAATCCGCAATAACTTCAGCATCACTGGGAAAAATGCTACATAACTGTTTATCGTGCTATTGCTATTCATCTTGTTTTTGAAAGCGTTCTTGAAACTATATCGATATACTGCCTTTTTTTAGCAAGGACCTTGAATCATTTGGGAAATTTAATGCAGGTTGGACATTCAGCATATGTCGATTCTCCACTCGGGCCAGATGCGTTCCGAGAATATGAAACCTTACTTATTCAGGACCATGATGAGCTTCTTAAGAAGTATGAGAAGTTAGACAGACATAAAGAAAACATTCATAAAACAGCGAGTGATTTCAACTGTGACATTGATAATTATTCTAAGTGGGGTTCTGGGGTGCATTATGGCTCTAATTCTGAATCCAGCCCAACGAAAAGGGATTTTTTTTATGACGACATGGGCCAGGTAGAAGCAAGAGGGAGAAGGTCGTTATCTGTAGCTGTGCGTCACTTTCCGATGATTTTTTCTCCTATTTCCTCAAGGGTTTTTGTTTTGTCCTCTGAAGGCATAATTGATGACATGTACACAGTATGAGATTTCTTGCTAAGCATTATTTTGCGATGTTTTCGCTCAGTTCAATGTTGAATCAATTCGTTTCAGCCAGTGTACATGTTCAGATACGATGTTTAAAAGAAATGCCATCTTGTAATATTAAACATTGGTGCAGATAAGTTATCAAGCTTCAAGGACATACATGTCATTGTTCCCTTAGCACAGACAATCACACACCAAAAGAAAATCAAGTTGCCAAACTCATTTATTTCTCCAGCTAGCTTGATTCTCAGGACAGCTTGATTTTTAGAGAATCACTGCCCACAGAAGCTTTCTTATTTATTTATTTATTTTCACGGGGGGCACTGCTTGGTCTCCATATTCCAGTAGCACCTGCATTTTCAACCAAGGAGGTAATCAACAAAGGTAAAGCCACTTGTAGAAAACTTATATACAATTATTTATAGTGCCGTTAGATTAGATGCATTGAGTTATAATATTTTCTAAAACTGTAACTAGCATGTGTGCGTTTACATCAAATTGTAACAATTCTCAGGGAATGCTTGGCCATATAAGATTGGCATGGGTTCGTTGTGGCAGAAGTTGCAGGAATGCAAAAGTAGAGTAGTAAAGTGGACAGTCATGATGAAGTTTGGTTTGCAGGGCCAAGCTTTCCAACCTAGAAGATACTAATTACGGTCAATATTATCCACCAACTAGAATTAAACTGAAACTGTAAGTAAATTACCAATATTGCAACTGTAAGTATGCTTAAAATGATCAACTGTAAGTAAATTACCAATATTGCGACACCGCCAGCTTCAGATTCGTCGCGTTGAACCTCTGCAGTCTAAACCAGCCCGATCGATACTTTCGCGGACCAGTGAAACCTGCCAGTGTCGCAAATGCCCCGAAACCCCCTCGGACTCGGACGGTATACCGCCCACCTGCTTGATCAGAGCAAGTGCCGCATACCTACTGCCGCTGTGGTCGACGTACGGCACGGGTAGGTACAGTCGAGGAGGAACTGGGCCGAGAGGGAAACAGCCGCCGATTTACTCCTGATGGCCTGACGGCCCTCCACGGCAGCGGCTGTGGCGAACGCCCAACAGCTGCCGCAGAGACCCTGGTCCTTGACATCAGTGACAGCATTTTCAGACCTCCAGTCGACTTTGCTGGGGAGATCTTGCGTGGCGGCGAGGAGGTCGAGGTCGATGACGGGCAACTCCTCCAGCTCCGTAGGAGAGGGGCTCCCCACGCACGACGTGGTTGCCACGACCTCGTCCAAGGACCAGTCGCCGAAGACGTTGAGGGCCATCAGCTCGACCGCGTGTCGCTGCTTGCCGTGGAGCATGTGGGCGTTCGCCTTGAAGGTCGCGAAGCGGCCGGGCTCGCGCACCACCCCGTGGTGAGCAGCCCATCGGCCGTACAGCTCCCACAGAGCCTCGTCGCTCTCCAGGTCCTCCGCCGTGAAGTAGAAGCCGGCCTGCACCGTGGCCACCAGGGCCAAGGCAGCCACGGCCACGAGCAGAGCGACGGCGGCTTTCATCTTGCTTCTTGGAGAGCTAACAAGACTGGCCTGCACCGTGCGTTGCGTTGGAATGTGCCTAAGCTGCATGGGCGTGCTCTCTTTATATATCCGCGAAGCCCAAATGAAGGTGATCAATGCTCACCGTGATAATTGATCGATACTCCTGCTAAACAAGCTTGGTTACACACTAATGAGTCTCCAATCATTAATTGTTGCCTAGCTCGCGCTCCATGGGGACACTAGTGTACAGTTTAATTATTTCGGTCAACACAACATGCTGTGGAGCAATTTTGTCAAGTTCAGTTTAATTATTTCGGTCTTTGATTTCTCATCTCAGTTGTAAAAGACAGTAAAGACGAAGGTCCTTGTTTTTGTAGAATTCAAGCGCAATTATATATGGGCATTGCTAAGAAGAAAGAGATAAGCGTTACAGGCTGAGGTTTGCCTTGGGGGATCGGAATCCATGGAGATCCAAGCAAGTTAATTTTTTTTTTTGGTTCCATTAGTACAGGTCAGCTCAAGTACAGGTAATCAATGAGATGAAGAGGCCATTGTTTGAATAACTAGAGCAACATATTTTCCTTTATCGTGCCATGATCGTGGAACTGTGATCTGAACATCTTAAAAAAAAAGAAAAAAGAAAAGAATTTGACCACAAGGAACCGGCTTAAAGCTAGGCTGCATGCGCTCGTGTTTTTACAGGAATTGAAACATAATATTGATAAGTTGTTGTTAGTAAAACACAGCATGATACCACGTTTAACACCTTCAGTGGTATCCTAAAGGCGCCCTGACTTTCTACAAGCTATCAATGGTATCATGCATGCCCGCCCAATCCGGTAAAAAGGAAACAACGACATCTTCCTCTCAACTTACGCCTCCCATGTGGGTCTTTGATTTCCTAGTTGAACAGAGCCTTCTAAAACCTCGCAATTGTAGCAAACAGACAGGAATAAAATCAACAAGTGAAATAAAGGTAAACACAGTTTTAGCCAAATGGTAATTGTAGGTAATGACAAACCCCTTGCACTTGCAACTATAGTTGATATTCAACAGGTGGGAAGGTAATTGACTGAAACACTAAATTTCTAAAATCATGGTTGGTATGACGCATAGTTTTAATATTCAAATTGCTTTTAGGTTTAGTTTGCTGCACTAACTGCCCAAACAAACACTATATTTGAGCAAGAAGTAAGCATGTGCTAAGCATAACATTCATGCCTATTAAATTAGGCTACAAAAGACCGAAATCTTGTTGCTCTAGTTTACTTTTCATCCTACATATGGACGACTTGTATCTTGTGAGCTTGTGCAGGGCCTGACTTCAGATTTCAATCCAACAACAAACAGAGTAACGGAGTGGGTAAATGCTATTGTAGTATTTCTATATCACAGTTTCATCTTCAGGAGAAAAAAGCACACCTAAATGCATATTCATAGTGGGAAAGTGCATAAGAAACCATATTGGTTTCTTAATTTGTTAAATAACACGATTAAACATAAATATTTATATCTATTTATTTTAAAATAACATAAAAAAATGGCTAGCTACCCGCGCTATTTGCGCGGGCCAATTGCTAGTTCTCTTCACAAGAGAACATGGCAGCCGGATCGTGTACGTGGCCGGGTGGTCGGTGAACTCGATCGGAGACCACGCCGCCGGTCGGCCGGTCATGCTGGGCGACCTGCTGGAGCGGAACGCCGACGGCGGTGTGGCTGTGCTGGTGACGCCATGGCACATGGCAGTACAACACGTCGGTCTCGTTCCTCCGCACGACGATGGTTGCCCTGCTTGGTGAGCTGCAGAGTTGATTGGAACGTCTTGATGCGATGGTATACAGGGGAATCCAAGAATCTCAGTGGTGCACACGGAGAAGCTATCATTGTTGATCTCATGCTGATGAAAGCCGTGCATTAGCAGTAAGGAAATTTATTCCCGTATGCATGCATGGCTCTGTAGATTGCTTTTGTTTGTGATATGCAGGCCAATTTTCCATGCTTTGCTACAGAATCAGGTCAGATCCGATCGATACGGTGGAAGTCGATCTTTTCTTTTTCTCCTGCGGACCTCACAACTTGGTATTGATCTCGGCTGTAACATCCTGAATTTTTGCGCAAACCAAAAAATTCGAACATTTTAAAAGTTTTCCTGCAATGTGTGAATCATGTAGTCGCTAGGTCAAACCTAGGTCAATTTATAAATAAATTGTTGCATTCAGGTGGATTTGTTTGTAGGAGAGTGTCGGTGTCAGGTGTGAGTTTGTTTTGAAAGCACAAATCCGTAGCAATTCCCTTCAATCCCTTTTTCAATCTATCTCAAATTCCTTAATCGTAAAAGGAAAAAACCTTTTTCCTTTTTCCCCTTATCCCCTTTTTGAATTCATATCAAATCTTTTTTTTTTTTTTGAGGAATCTCTCTTGAATTCCTTGACTCAAATTGACAAATCATAAAAGGAGAACCCAATATCATTTTCCTTTTTTCACTTCTCCACGAGCCCAACCCAATCCCTTCTCCTCTCCTGGCTGGCCCAGTAGCGTGCAGCCCAGGTCGCGCCCTCCTTACCCCGCAGCCTAGCCACCACTTGGGCCTTG
This sequence comes from Miscanthus lutarioriparius, assembly GCA_904845875.1. Classification (NCBI taxonomy): domain Eukaryota; kingdom Viridiplantae; phylum Streptophyta; class Magnoliopsida; order Poales; family Poaceae; genus Miscanthus; species Miscanthus lutarioriparius. The sequence goes on along the minus strand of CAJGYO010000016.1, from coordinate 79,022,945 downwards.
GCCTACCTCCGCCCTCTGGCCCAGCAAAGCCGCAGCCCAGCTCGCCTCCCTCTCGTTCCCGTGGCCCAGCTCGCCCCTCTTCCGCTTGGCCCAAGCCGAGGCCCTGCCTACAGCTATAACCATGTTTTTTAATAGAAAATACAATACAGTATCAATTCTCTCTTTATAAAAAAACTAGAATGCATTGCTACGGGCTTAAAAAATCCACATTTTCTACTTATTTCAAGTAATCGCCTCCCTTGTCGGCTGCAAGGCCAAGCTCCTTAGTTCGGGCGGCTCAGCCTCTCCATACATTACATGCTTTGCCCTCTTCCTCCCTAAGACAATCAGGACATGCCTTCTTCTGGACTAGGAACGACAAGTGCCATGGCTCCCAATGCTAGTTGCTTGGGACGTGTGCCTCTCCAAAGCCGCTGGGGTTCTCTTCTCGGCGTCAGGAACATTGAGGACCAAAGCCACTGTCTCCTCATGGAGCTGGTCCACAAGTTTATTGGCCCGGACACTCTTCCCTGGAAGTCGTGGCTCATGCGTCACTCCACCTCTCACCTCTGTGATGGCAAACCGATCTCCTTCCATGATCATATTATATTATTCATGAAGAGCTCCGACGGCTTTGGCGCATCATCAATGTGGCCGTCGGCAATGGGAACTTGACTTCTTTCTGGTTGGACACCTGGCTCGGTTCTTCAAACTTCGCCTCCTTGTTCCCAGCCCTCTTCTCCCACAGTCCGCTTGCCTCCCTTGCTACCGGTGTGGAAACTCTTTTTCAACCATGTCAAACCCACCAAGCTTCTGATGAATTGCTCTGATGCATGTCAACCTCAATAATTCTCCTGATGTTAGATGCCTGAACCTTCCCATCTCGCCCCTCTTCACGAGCAGAGGCGCCTACCTTGCCCTTGATGCCCAGCAGGATCCAGTTCTCCAATGCCCCAAGCTCATCTGGACAGCCTACCTGGGAAACTCAAGTTCTTTGGCTCGCTGCTAGATGTTGAGAGAACCAACTCCCAGCAGGATCGATGGACAATTTTTCTGATGATCTACACAATTTTTGCCTTGATGACTCGTATTGGTTTGCTTATTCCCTTGACGTACTGGATCTAACATTGGATATCGAAACTGCAGCCACATCTTAGAAATGCTACTGAATTGATCCTGCAAGCTAATAAAGATTCAGATGATGAAGTCGCCCTGGAAGCTTGCGAGTTTTGGTATGTTTTTGGGAAGCTGAAACCCATCAAGAAGCAGCTAGGCCATCTAAAGAAAAAAGACGTAGACATTCCGAAGGTGCCACTTGATAGCCCATCGATGGGTACAAGAAGCAAGACAGGACTTCCTAGCAGCCCTGCCATGAGCACGCGAAGCAAAAGAAGGCTCAGCCTTTGATTTGTGATATGCATATTGAATTCGCTCGTTGTATGGAGACCAATGTATGTTTGAAATCGTACTTTTGTGTGACCTTATTTATCTGAGACTGAAATTATGGTGAATTTGTGAACAATTTATGTGTCAATCTATGGTTAATTGCAATGCATTTGTGCAATTTTTATGCATTTGATAAGCTCGCTTTATTGCAATGTATTTGTGTACTAGATTATGTGTCGTATTATGTACTCAAGTTATATGTGAATTCATTTATGTAATATTTCTCCAAATGTACAAATGGACAAATAAAACTCAAAGATTATTTTTTCCACCAGGGGTATAATGGTTATTTTACCCTAGACTTAACACCGTCAAGTGCCCAAAACAGACGGAAGGCCATAGAAGAAATGAAAATTCGTTTCAGGCGGTAAATTAAAAAAAGGCCATACAAGTCGCGTGCGCAAACGAGTGGCTAGGCCGGGCCGAGTCAAGGTCGCCCTTATTATCTTTTGTGCGCGTCCACGTCGTTCACATAGCATGCAACATGCATATGTAGGGCCCAGCCAACATATCATTTGTGCAACACATCACATGTGTGCATGTGATGTTTATTGTTTCTCTCTTCGTTCACAGGCCTATTATACTACGCGCATGTCTTAATTTTCTACCCCCGCAAGGCCGCAAATAATAATATAAGCAGCACAACATTTTACTGGAACACTTGTCGCAACTTCCTGCTTCACCTAATTCGTACTGTATCCCCTAAAAAAAAACTAATTCGCACTGTACCTACTACCTGCTACTACCATATACCTATTTTCATCAGTACCAGGGGTACAATGCATGCAAGTTTTGTTGAGCCATCTGATACACACTCCGGCAAATTTATTTCTGAGTTAATTGTGGTGTGCATTCTTAAACCTTTTTCACCTTCCACCTAGGTCCATCAACTTTTTGTTTGCACATCTGATCGAGGATCTATACCGGTACCATAGCTGCCATCCGGCCATATCATTGTCACCGAGGGGCACGTGGTCAACAAATTGCAGAAAGGTCCTTGTACCCTCCCCTCACACAACCATTCCCATATCTCCTTGAGTGTGTTGCCTGTGGGAAAGAGGAGGGGTCGACGGGCACAGAGATCGTTAGCAATGACCCTCCTTGGCTGATTTGTTGGTCGATCCCTCAAGCTGGAATCTCAGAAACAGCAAGGTCCATCCTTCTAGCTAAATATCCAATGTACCTACTTTGCAGTAGCCACTTTTGATACTTGTCAGCAAACAAGTAGAAAGGGCAAGTTCGTGCCACCTAAAACGTAGTAATCATTGAAATTAATCATTTTTTAATGCTAGCAAAGACCTCCCAGCCCAAGTTGCTGTGGTTCATCAGTGTGCAGCACGCACACACTGCAAAAAAAAATGACATTAATTGAAGAAGACTTATATTTCTCTCATAGAGGCGGCACTTGAAGAAAATATGTCCTCGAACTTGAGAGGAACTATGTACCGCATGTGAGCTTAATGACATCGTCGCCGCATCATTTATACAAGGGACAAGGGGTAGCCTACTTATCATCCCATACTTGAGAACCCCGATGGATCCAAAATGGAGGTGACGCAAGTGGGTGCAAGGAACAAGGACTCATGGCCGACATCATAGTAGGTACTTGGGGGTGCATGGGCTTAGAAAGATTTGGCCTAGGGTTCTAGTAGAGAGGATGCAGTGACGACGCCTGCACAGAAGATGGTGGTAGCACTGGATTTTGCATTGAGGCGTTGGGTTGTAGATGGCCAATGTACATGTCAAGGGATGAGTTGGTGGATTCAGTCCTAAATTGGTATGCTACCTATACATAGGGGGCTACATTACAAAAAGTCCACACCTAATAATAATATGTTGACCACGCGCTTCTGAGACCATTGGCACACCTTGTTGTCGACAAGCACGACATCTACGGCTCAAAGAACAACTAACGTCGCCAAATTCAGAAACTTGGGTGGACGTTCCACCACACAAGAAAGCCAATCATCTAAGCTACACTCAGTTCACAGTATACAGGTTTGAAAGAGTGTATTATGAGTTTTGTATCTTTCTCTTCATTGATACAAGATTTTAAGGTCGGAAAGCACTGTGCGATTCCTTCTTGTTGTTCTAGGTTTCAGTATCTGTGGATCATGATTGCCGTGTAATGGTATCCATCGTCAATCAAATTGCCCAACGCAGGCACCATTTTTCGTGGACAAAGAAAGCTGAAAATGGGCCCTAATTTGTTTAGCCGGCAGCCAGCCCATTTTGTGACTGGGCCATCAGCAAGATCATTTAGTGTCCTGGGCCTGATATCGCCAGAACATGCGACAAAAGATGTGTGTCCATGTGGCCCATTTCCCTCAGCTGATTTCTTTCTTTCTTTTCTTCTGTTTTTCGAATTTTGCTCTGTTCCCTTCCCTGATGCTTCGAGCACCTGTTCTGTTTGGGAAAAAAAAACTGAGTTGGTGGAGGAAAAAACTGGCCACCTAGTTTGGACTTTGGAGGGGGGAAAAAGGAGTGTAAATTGGTTCCCATTTTTTCTTATGGTCTCGTACTTGTAGTAGGTTGAAGAAGATAGATAGACTGCAGAGAAGTCTGAGGTGGAGATGCTATTTCTCTGCCTGAAATATATAATTAATAATTCCCTTGGAAGATTACTGGGCAGGTTAAGCTTAATTTTATTTGCACCCCTTGCCGGCCACTGCCATGTACTATAAATTGGCTGAATACAATACAGCAGGGAGGAAGCATCTGCAGAGCACAACACGATCGAGGCAGCAAAAGGTGGAACTGGAGACGTATGTGACCGAGGGAGGGATGCACGGGGAGGGCGGCGCGGCGTAGGCGACATTGATAGATCATTTATTTGTCAGCGTCGTCGTCGAGGAACGGGTAGTCGGTGTATCCGACCACGGGGTCGGAGGTGTAGAAGGTGGTGCGGTCGTACTTGTTGAGCGGCGCGTCGGGGAGGCGGAGCCTCCGGGGCAGGTCCGGGTTGGCGAGGAACAGCCTGCCGTAGGAGACGAGGTCCGTGTACCCTTCCTCCACCACCTTGTTCCCCTCCGCCCTGTCGTACCCGCCGGCGGCGATGAAGGTTCCTCGGAACGCGTCCCTGAACGGGCGGAGGCGGTGCGGGATCTGCCGGCGCCCGTCGACGATGGCCATCCGCGGCTCGATCATGTGGCAGTAGAGCACGCCGACGTCGCTGAGCCTCTCCACCAGGTACCCAGCCAGGGCCTCCGGGTCGGAGTCGTGGCAGTCCATGTAGTCCGTGAAGGGCGAGAGGCGGACGCCGACGCGGCCCGCGCCGACCTCGCCGGCGACGGCGCGGACGACCTCGAGCGCGAAGCGGCAGCGGTTCTCCAGCGACCCGCCGTACTCGTCGTCGCGGTCGTTGGCGCTGTCCTTGAGGAACTGCTCGATGATGTACCCGTTGGCGCCGTGGACCTCGACGCCGTCGAAGCCGGCGTCGATCGCGTTGCGCGCCGCAAGGCGGAAGTCGTCGACGATACCCGGGATCTCGCTCGCCTCCAGCCGCCGCGGCGGGGAGAACTCCTCGACGTGCCCGTCGTGGCTGACCTGCGGGGACACGCCGCGGTCGGTGCTGGAGATGGGCGCGGCGCCGCCGGGCTGGAACGCGGTGGTGGAGACGCGGCCGACGTGCCAGAGCTGGCAGAAGAAGACGGCGCCTTTCGCGTGGACGGCGTCCACGATGGGCCGCCACGCGCGTACCTGCTCGGGCGTCCACACCCCGGGGGTGTCCTTGTAGCCCTGCGCCGTGTCGGAGACGCCCGTCGCCTCCGTGATGAGGAGCCCGCCACGGGTGGCGCGCTGCGCGTAGTAGACGGCGGCGTGCGGCTGCGGCACGTTGCCGTAGGAGCGCTGCCGCGTCAGCGGCGCCAGCACCACCCGGTGGTTGAGCTGGAACTCGCCCATCTTGTAGGGGGTCAGCAGAGGAATGGCGTTGTTGTTGTTAGCGAGCTCCATGGCTATGGGTGGTGTGGTCTAATGTGCTTTAATTTCTTTGTAGCAGCTGACGCGATGAGTGAGCGAGGAGAAATGGAGTGAAGTAGGCCCATTTATAGAGTGGGGAGTGCAGTGATTATGGACCACAATCTGCTCTGCTCTGCTCTATTATTATTGTATAATTATTGTGCGGCAGGAAAGGAAAGGAAAGGGTAACAAATGAGGAAGAAGGCAGGCAGCTGCTGCTTCCAATTCAAGGCCAACAAAGACTGACTGGATGCCGACAGGAGACAGCCGGCGGCTATTGGCATTCGCATGCACGCAGTCAACAGATGAACATGATAAAAAAAAAAGTGCCAACAACGAACTAACACCTTGCGTCAGCATGGAAGACCGGTGATGGGAGACGTGTAACCTAAATCTGAGTATCCTCTCTTCTGTAGATTTATTTTTAGAAAGGATTCTCTTTTGGTCTTGTTGTTGAAGAAGACCAAAAATAGGTATTGAACCATTTACCTGTAGCGCTTCCCAAACGTAAAATAGATCTTATATTTTGGTTAACCATTATTATTGAAGACAGTCTAAGATCAGATATTTTCGGAACACTACTATATATAGTAATATGTAATTCGTCTACAGCTGAAGAACATGAGCTGCAATTATTTTAGTATAATATAATATAATATTGTCCACGGTGACGCCACCCCTGACGATGCCACCACAAAGAAGAAGGTTCCTTCAATTCGCGGCATATGATACGGAGAAAACTCTGCCTTTTCTGTTTTCTTTTTTTCTTTTCTTTTTCCTAACCATATATCTTCACGTATTTCTTTTCATTAAAGAGAAAAAAAAGAAAAAAAAGAAAAGAATGTACATCGAAAACGAAGCATAGACCTTTCATTTACAAACACCATTTGCGATTGTGACGACTCCAAGCGCTTGTTCCCTTAGCCTGGGCACATTGAGACCGAAAACCGTACCCCGAACCGAATCGAACCGAAACCGAACCGAACTGTTGGTTTTTCGTTTTGGCTTCGGTTTTGAATTCTGGGAACTTCGGTATTCGGCTACGGTGTCGGTTTTTTACTCGAGTGGAACCGAACAACCGCGGAACCAAAGTTAGCAACAATCTCCACTTCCCCAATCTTGGATGCAGCCCACCAAGGCCCACAACGCACCGCTCTAGGCAGGCCTGAGGCCTCTCCTGTCCGACTCCCTCTCCAGTCTCCCTCTCCCTCACCCCATCTCAGATCCGAGTCCCTCTCTCTCCCACCTGACTCGGTGACTCCCCATCCGAAACCCTAAAACCCGGCGACGTGACTGGGAGGCGGTCTGGCAGAGCGTGGAAGCGGCAGCGGGCGAGGGGAGGCGCAGAGACGCAACTGCTGCGAGCTGTAGCGGCCCGGGCCCGGCATAAAGAGGAGCCGCGGAGGCATGCTCAGTGGCTGCGCCATGCGGTTGCCTCACGACGTGTCGCTGATGCGAGCAGGCGGCGGTGGCGGTGCTGCACGAGTGGAAGGTGGCGCCGGCGGCGCATCCACTGCTCGAGGCGGAGTTCTGCACGTCGCGAATGCGAGCGATTGCGAGGCAGTGGAGGTAGGCTCGGTTTTCTCGGTTTAAACTGAAAGACCAACGTAAAAAACCAAAACCGAAATGGTCGGTTTTGCATTCTCCGATTAACTGATCGGCTTCTCATTCTTGAAAATAGAAATTCTGAGGAACCAAATAAACCGAACCAAAGCGCCGGTTTAAACCGATTGCCCAGCCTGATTATTCCCCGCCAAGATCCAGAAAAAGACTTCTGAAGCAATTGTAGAAACCAAATAATCTATTGACATTATATAAGGGTGTCTTTAGTTAGGCTTTTGGTAGCCGTTTTTCCTTCTAAAAAGTCAAAAGCCAACTAAATAGGTGGAAATCAAAAACTGTTTTTTCACAAGCAGCTACTTTTAGGTAGTATAATAATGTCTCTGTAAAACACACGTTGGTCACAATTATTATGTCATCATTAATCGACAAAACTGAATTAGGGGCTTTCATGCTTTCAACCCTGGCACTGAATTTGTTGGATTTATCATATCATAGGATTATATATGTGTAATATTGTTTTTATATATCATGGAGTGCTTAAAAGTAAATTACCAATATTGTTATGACACAACGATTCAATTCAAATGTATAAACTTAATTAAAATAACTATTTATGAAATTGATTATCATGGAATGCTAATATAGTTTAAAATGAGTTGTCGTTGCCATGTGCCTGTGTGGTTTATTAACTAAACTTTTTTCCATGCTTCATAGGTTATTAAAATAAAAAGCAAAATTCACGGCCGGTCCCTGAACTTGGTCGGCGGTGTCATCCAGGTCCCTAAACTTTTAAAGTGATATCTATGGATCCCTGAACTTGCCAGATGGTGTCATCCAGGTCCCTGAACTTTCAGGGCAATCACCGTAGGTCCCTAAACTTGGCCGGCGATGTCATCCCGGTCCCTAAACTTTCAAGGTAATCACTGCAGGTCCATAAACTTGGCGAACAATGTCGTCCATATCCAAATATAATAATATTAAAAGTTACCTATAGTATTAAAAGTTTCCTCTATTAAAAGCTACTTCTAATTTTAGTATTATTTTGCCAAAATAGCAATTTTCGTTCCTCAACTATTGCCTAGGGCTCACTTTGGTGTCTGAACTTTCAAAGCGTCCAATTTAGTCCTTAAACAATCGATTTGCAGGTCGATCTCGTCCATCCCCATTACTTAATCGCCACGTGTCCAGGAGTACGTGCAAAATCCCCATTATTATAGAAGTTACTTTTCTATGTTATTAATACTATAACATTATTATTAAAACTTTTAATACTACAACACTATTATTAAAAGTTCTAATACTATAATACTACTATTAAAAGTATTATAGAATTATAGTATTATAGTATTAATAATAGAGAAAAGTTACTTCTATAATACTACTATTAAAACTTTTAAAATAATACTAAAATTAGAAGTAACTTTTAGTAGAGAAAACTTTTAATACTATAGGAATTTTAATATTATTTTATGTCACACCCGATTTTAAGGATAAAATGGGATGCATAATCTTATGTGCGCCCAGAGATCAGTCACACACATAAGCCGACAAATTACAATAGTATCAAGAGACAATGCTTTATTATATAACGAAAATATACTCATATTTAATACTTACATCAGAGTATCACGGAACGGTAGCTAATCTTCAGGCTCCGTCTTTCACAGGAACGACTGACTGGGGGTATCATATGCCTAGCACTTATATCAGTCTTCTAATAACTCATCCGTAACTCCATCAATCTTCGGAGCAACTTTTCTAAAGTCTGGAGGTGTGGGGAAATAGGAAGGGTGAGCACATGTCATACTCAACAAGTGTAACATGGGGTTCATGAGGCTCAAAGGCTTGACACAAGTTTAACAATTAGTTGTCACAATTTTAGCATATGAATAGCATCAAGTTGTTATAATCTCATAGTAAACACATGATCAGTGTAAACATGATTAATGAATAGCATAAACAAATAATTAATAGTTATCTTCTATTCCATAAGGGTCCAAGGCCGCTCGTGACCGTGAGCACGGCTGATATACCAGTTTTACACTCTATAGAGGTTGTACACTTTCACTGTGAGTCGTGATACCCATATGCCTGGATTTATAACTCTCAAAACACTTCCAAGGTGAGTAGACATGGTTCACTATGAAGTCTTTCAAAGGTTCGTCTAACAAGTTAGAGCCATTAGATTCACTCGGTAAACAGATATAGGGCCCCTCTTTCCGATGGCACAATGACGCGTAGCCTATACTCAAGGGGACAGAGACCACACTATACCCGATTCGTCAAGTCATTCTTACGCCATAAAGGTAACCACTAACAAGCTAGAAAATGTCCTCATACTGAGCTAAAACCAGAACCATGTAACCCTCATAGCTGTACTGTAAGTCCCAGATGTTCGCTTATAGATAAATCCTTAGGAAGAGGAATCTGAAGCATTTAGAAAGTAGCTAAACACTCCATCCCCTTTTTCCAAGTTGCTAAAAAGTCATGTTTTAATGTTTATTGCATATACCATTAGTCAAGTTACAAGATCATGGTTTAATTGAGCACTAGCAAAGCTACCCAATGCATATCCCATAGGAGTCAAGGCATAAGTACAATTCTAGAAAATCCTTATCAAGGTGACACATGCAAATATGGATTGATTATTAAAGTGAATAGGTAACAAGGATGATCCCATGCTATACTTGCCTTAAACTCAGATCCTTCTCCTACTGAATTGTAATCTCCAAAAGACTTCTTCTATTTCACCAACGAACTTCTCACCGACTGGACATGATCATAAAGCACCACATAAGCATCCATGCAATCATACACGAAGCAAACAATAGAACTAAATTAGAATAGTACACCAAACATATGAAACAACAAGTAAAAAGGTTATAAAGATGTTCTACACGTTATTACGAACACATAGACGTGAAAAGCACGCTAATCGGAACTACGGTTGTAAAGAAACAACTACAGGGTTTTATATTATAAAAAAAGAGAAGACTATAAGCTTGATTTATGTTAATTAGGAAAAACTATGTGAGTAGCATTAATTTAGATTAAACAAATCATATTTATACTTAAAACTGAGTTGAAGCTAATCATATTTTATTTATAAATATTTTTATATCATTTACGCCAATTCAACTTTAACTTGCAAATACAAACTGACATGTGAGAACATCTAATCAAATTTGATATGTGTGTTTAGAATAAACATATTATAATTAGGAAATGTCTTGGATGTTGCAATTAGGGCATACAAAGTTAATTTGGCAGAAAGAAGCACATAATCTGGTTTTGCCATAAACCATGTTGCATCTGACAATGAGGAAGGCGATAGCATCCTATCTAAATCTGATGGTATGCAGCCATGTTTAATATTTCAATATTATTTTTATGCAAACAAATTTATCTAATCATTTAAATCATCTACTGTTAACTTAAACCTTACTACATCAATGCCTATTGCAGTTGACCTGACAGGGGAAACCATTCCCACCAATTGCAGAGTTACAGTTCTTAAACTGGTGGTCTGTTCCTATTTCCGAAAGGCACTTCTGTTACCATATGCACTTGCTGGATTTGATCCTCAAGTCAAGTGTGCTGAACTGAAACTGTACTATGCATACAGTCCTGTCAATGTCGTGTGTTGGAAGCACGCCATCTGCCTGGAATTCATTGGGAAGGTTAGCATACCAGATACCAAACAAACCAAAGGCTTCAACTTTCTAAGGAGTTCATCAGTTGTGACCTATGCTGATGAAACTCTACAGTTGCTCGCGTTTATCAACATATAATGTGATGATCGTTTTAGCTATGCAGGTCGATGTGTTGGAGTACTATAATCAGACCGTCTCTTCTCCTAGAGGATCCTTCAACATCCCTGCTGTTTTCAGGGTACATTTGTGACATGTATATTGGCTTCTCTCAATTGGGTTGTTGTTGAAGTGGCATCGTCTTCTCACTATGCTGTTCTGGTGTTGTTCAGGTTCCACAGTTGCTGTAGGTAGTAAAGAGAAGAAGAGTTAAGCAGAGCCTTAGCCGTAAAAACATTCTTTACAGGGATGAATTCACCTGTCAGTAAGTACTGCATTACTTATTGCTTTAACTTCACAAAATTCCCCTTGTATGTGTAGGGTTGTGTTCGTTTCTCTCTGTATATCTCAGGCTTTATAGCTTCCCTTTTCATATCCTGAAACAAAATCCTCTTAGTTTTCCTCAAGTTTTAATTGAGAGATTAGGTTTGTATCGAGTGTCAAGAAAGTTCTCAATTTTCATCACCTGTAGATACTACAATAATGGAATGATATATTTTATCTTCTTTTCCAGTTTTTCAAGCCAGCAGCTTCATGCTTAATATATTCGGCGAGGCTTGAATGGGAGATTCAGGAGACGGCTTTGCCCTGCGCGGGTGCCTTTGCGGGATATATCAAAATCTGGTATTACAGATTTGATTTGGAGCAATTGAACCAAGCAATTCAGATGAGTCTTTTATGTTGCCTGACTGTAAGACTGCTTCAGGCGCTCATCGACCGGGTGCGCACTGGGGACATCGACGCCGCCACGAGGTGGGCCGCCTCACCCGGGCCTCCGTGAAGTGATTTCCCCTCATTGTCATATTGCTCTCGCTCGATTTGGTGATTGGTTGTCACGGGATACAAATCTCATGACGATTTGGTCATGTCTTGCTGGGGGTACTAGAGACGCTTGATGTTTTGCAAGAAATCAAGTATTTTTTTTCTCAAATCCGCATTTCTTCTCTCTCTTGACTTGGTAGATGCCGGATGTAAGACTCATGATATTCTTTCATGCCTCGCAGGGGGAGCTAGAATACACCTGAGATTTGCAAAAAAAGGCATGTTAGATACTTATCATGTATAAAGATCAACAGAATGGTGCTTTACAGAACTTAATTAGTCTTCTACCCTGTTCAGGTTATACAAATTATGTTCTTGATGGACCTGCTTCAACTTAAGGAGTTTACCATTTCAGGCTAGCTGCGGCAAATGATGCAAAGATCTATTAATTGTTTTAAATTTGTGTGCACTTGCCTTGTATGTTAAAAGATTTCAGCTACATGTGCGTTTGTAGGCAAATGATGCATTTGGAGACCGGAAGGAGGAAGGTGCTGCTGCAAGAAGATAATTTTGTGTTCTTTTCCTGATTTGTAATTAGGTTCCATTTTTTCCTCTATTAGAGCACAGGTTCTTTTAGTGCAGTAGTGCAACATTTTGTAAAGCTAATAAAATGCATAGATGTCGCTAAGAATGCCTTCGTGTTGTTATTAATTTCACTGATGAGATCAAATCATGCATAACTTGGTACAAATTTATTCTATCCATGATTTGCAGCATAACTTGGTACAAATTTATTCTGTCCATGATTTGCAGTGTGACCTTCTGGAAACTGGTCATCTATGTATGTCCTGGTGTTTCTATTCTACATTTATTTTTCATGACCTTTCATTTGGCTTCTTTTAAATTTGTTGTTGAACAATGAATGCATGATTGTATATCATCTTCGATAAGTGCTTTGTGGGCATCGTTAGATGGGTCTTAATTTTGTGTATTAAAATCCCTCATTTTTTTTGTTGTTTCTTGTGTTTTGAGTATCTTTAGTTTTCTATCTAATGTAATGCAGAGATCTCTCCTTTAAGTCTCTTAAGGGTGATCTATCACAAAGTTTTAAGAAACATCTGGTTGTTTTTATGTGTATCTCTGAAATATCGCCGTTGCGTTAGCACGGGCACTATACTAGTTATAATAAGATAGCTAGTCTGTCTATGGTTGAAAGGTCCTAATGACTAGAGGGGGGTGAATAGCCTATTAAAAATTTCTACAACAACACTTAATAAACTGGTTAGACAATTATGAGACGAAGCAAGTGTTGCGCTAGCCTACTAAAATTGCAAGCCACCTACCACAATTCTAGTTTATATAGTTTCTATCCACACAATGGCTATGTCACTACACTAAGTTAGTGCGCTCTCAAAAGCTAACTAAAGAGTCACATTAACCAAACTAATAAGCTCTCACAACTAGTTACACTAAAGAGCTTGACAACTAATTTGCGGTAATGTAAAGAGAGTGAGCAAGATGGTTATACCGCCATGTCGAGGAATGAGCCAATCAATCACAAGAGTGAATACCAATGAAGACCAATCACCTCGGAATCAAGTGATGACACAATGATTTTTTATCGAGGTTCACTCGCTTGCCGGCAAGCTAGTCCTCGTTGTGGCGATTTACTCACTTGGAGGTTCACACGCTAATTGGCATCACAAGCCAAACCCTTAATAGGGTGCCGCACAACCAACACAAGATGAGGATCACACAAGCCACGAGCAATCCACTAGAGTACCTTTTCCCTCTCCGCCGAGGAAAGGTCTAAGAACCCCTCAGAATCACCACGATCAGAGCCGGAGACAATCACCACCCTCCGCTCGACGATCCTCACTGCTCCAAGCCGTCTAGGTGGCGGCAACCACCAAGAGTAACAAGCGAATCCCGCAGCGAAACACGATCACCAAGTGCCTCTAGATGCAAACACTCAAGCAATGCACTTGGATTCTCTCCCAATCTCACAAAAATGATGAATCAATGATGGAGATGAGTGGGAGGGTTTTGGCTAAGCTCACAAGGTTGCTATGTCAATGCAAATGGCCAAGAGGGTGAGCTTGAACCGGCCATGGGGCTTAAATAGAAGCCCCCACGAAATAGAGCCGTTGTACCCCTTCACTGGCCACAACACGAGGTGACCGGAAGCTCCGGTCATATCGACCGGACGCTGGACCTCAGTGTCCGGTCATGCGATGAGTGCCACGTGTCCCCTCTCTTCAAATGTTGATCGCCCGATCTCAACGGTCAAGAGACGACCGGACGCAGCAGCTCAAAGTGACCGGACGCTGAGCCCCAGCGTCCGGTCGTTTCTAGTAAGCATCCAGAGACGACTTTTCACGACCGGACGCGTCCGGTCATGCTCGACCGGACACACCCAGCGTTCGGTCACACGACGACTCCCTGTGCGCTGCCGCGTTAGCTGGACCGGACGCACCCCGTCAGCGTCCGGTCGCTAAGTGACCCAGCGTCTGGTCAGAGACCGACGCCAGTGTCTTCGCTGCTTCATCTGACCGGACGCGCTGGTCCTTCCGAGACCAGCATCCGGTCACTTACAGTGACCTCCGTCTTTTCTGTTTAGGGCGCCGGTGAAGCTTCTAACCCTTGCTCAAATGTGCCAACCACCAAGTGTATCACCTTGTGCACATGTGTTAGCATATTTTTCACAAAACATTTTCAAGGGTGTTAGCACTCCACTAGATCCTAAATGCATATGCAATGAGTTAGAGCATCTAGTGGCACTTTGATAACCGCATTTCGATACGAGTTTCACCCCTCTTAATAGTACGGCTATCGATCCTAAATGTGATCACACTCACTAAGTGTCTTGATCGTCAAAACAAAATGGCTTCTACAATTTATACCTTTGCCTTGAGCCTTTTGTTTTTCTCTTTCTTCTTTTCAAGTCCAAGCACTTGATCATCACCATGGCATCATCATCATCATGTCATGATCTTCATTTGCTTCACCACTTGGAATGTGCTACCTATCTCATGATCATTTGATAAACTAGGTTAGCACTTAGGGTTTCATCAATTCACCAAAACCAAACTAGAGCTTTCAATTGTACCTTACTTCTTGTTTGTGTAACTCCCGTCTATTTATTACAATTTCTTTGAGGCATTTTTAGGAGTATCTTGTTTCTTTTTTTATCTCTTGTTAGGTTTCCTTTGGTCTTCTCTCTTATTTCCCTTTCTAATAGAAAATGTCTGTTGCGTTAGGGCTTTATCCCATAATTTCCGGTTAAAAAGGATTTAATTGGACCTGAAATAGTAGCTTAGAATCACTTACTTGCGTGCACTTTGAATGTTATTTTGATGCGAGAGCAAGATGTGTTTAACGGGGAAAACCTACATTCAAGCGAATAGTTCTGAATGAAATCATCTTACGTTGTGCTAACACACTCTGTGTCCTTAATATCAACAAAAGACTATGGAAACTAAAATCCTTATTAAACATTAGAATCTTCCTTTGGTATCTTCGAAGTCCATTTTGGCGAAGGATGACTTAGTAGCAAAGTTTAATTGTCAAGTTAATATGAATTGTTGCTTTTGTCAAAAGGAAATGAAAATTAAACTATAATTTTTTTGGATAATTAATTATGGCGACCAGAGAGGGTTTGATTGATTGTAAAGGCCTCAAACATGAAGATGTCGTGTTTGAGGTCATTAATTCCCAAATCTCAAATTAGTTTTCCCTTTAATTTGCGACAAAATACTCCCCAATTAGTTTTTATTTTGCGGGGGAAAAAAATCCCCAATTAGTTTTTCTTTTGCGAAAAAATCTCCAATCAATTACAAGTCACCACAGCCAATTAAGAAAGACGACGAAAAACGTAAAAGTAGCATGAATTAAGAATGACGAGCGAAAAAATTGGCGACTGAAACTATATATGCTACCCGATCGAATTATACGAATAGGAGACTCAGTAGAATTCGTATAGCAAAAGGAGAGACCGGGACTTGCAGATAGTAATCAAATCGATCCGGGTCTTGTTCAAGAGAGACGGCGGGCAGGCGTATATAGGCGTAGGCCACAGCGACTACTAGTTTGATCAAAATCAAATCAAAAATAAAATCAGTCACGCATGGCCTTCTTCTACAGGTGCGTAACACTGCATTGGATTTATTATCTTGATAATAACTTCCTCTCGCTCGCTCCTCAGCTAGGTAGGTTTTTCTTTAATTGCTCATCCTCGCCGCCGCTTAGCCGGCGTGCCTGTGCCATCCTAATGAACGACCCCGGATCGAAGAGGAGAGGAGGGAGCGCCCGTCGTCGTTTTTCCCTTTCGTCGACGACTAGCCTCCTAGCTAGCTCCTGCATAATCTTCCAAACTGAACTCCACTACATTTGCTTCAATACGATCCACTTAATAAAAAGAATTGTTATACTCTATATTCTCTATGGAGTATAGTATATATGAAGCTCAAGTACGTTGCGAAATCTGCATGAGCTTTTTTGACATCCGAATGAATGCCAAGTGTTCTTTTTTTTAGAAGGCTGTTCACTGCTCTTGGCCCTTACTTGCTCTGATGAATCAGTGTTCTTTTTTCAACTTCTTTATTAATTTAGACTCGTATACGTACTATATAAATCTGGAGCTCCTCTCCGTCTATTCTTACTGGTTTATTAATTTATTCACATTATTAATTGCTCATCTCGTCAATTCTTACTGGTTTATTTTATTTATTGATGACGCATTATTATTAACATATAGTTATCCAATGGATGCAGGAAAACACAAAAGCTAGGAAAATTCCGGTTTATTGCTGGACCACAAGGATTTAGACTGTGCCTCCGTAATGAATATGGCACTGCAGACATGAAGAAGAGGGTTATGGTCAAAGTCACATACTTACACCGTGAACTAATGTTTCGCATAGAAGCAAGAAAGATCACAGGGTATGTTCTGTTGAAGAGAAAGGGCCTTCTCAGCTGGGCAGCCTACAAAGAGCATCGAGAAAGCATTCTGGCATCATTTGAGTTTCTTCGCCGTGCTCTTCGAAGATACAAAGATCGTCGCTTAAACGCTGGTCTCTTCTATATGTATGCGAATCCATGTAAACACTCTGTTTATGTAATGAGCCCACTGTACACAATGCCACGCAAACAAGCTTTGAAGAAAATAAGACGGCTCTTACAGAACAGACAACATTATTATGCACGCGCAAGCAGTAACAACAACAGCACTACTTCTCTTAGCGTGCAACATTCACAAATGTTGCACCCGGAAACATAGGAGGAGGATTTAGACTGATGCACATGTTTTTTTAATTTCTCCACTTCTTTGTCATGGTTTTAGCTTGGATGATAGTTTATCTGTAACTAGATGAAGGTGTGATGAGGCAATATTGTAATAAAGTTGAGTGCGTGTTTGGAATATATGGGATGGTTTAATTTTAATTACACTTCTTTAACGCTTGTGTTAGTTATTAGTAATATGGTTTATTTTCTTTTAAGGCCGGCTATATGATTGAATTTGGTCTTAAACCATTTTATATGCAAAAACAAGCCTTTTTGCTCAACACATGCATGGGTTATTTGAGACTGAACCAACAAACAACAAATTACTGTATTTTGCACCTGTAGAAGAAGGCCAAACTTGGCATGAGACGAGGCGTGGAGGGAGGTTGTGGTCTCAAGCTAGCTAGAGCTTGTTAGAAGAAGGTAATGACCGGCGTGTGGAAATGTTTATGTAGTTTACTGGTCACATAAATCACAGGTTACACGGCACCTGGTTGTCGATGCAACAGGCTAGAACGAAGAAGCTAGGTTGTTATTCGGTAACGACGATACCACCGTACCAGAGAAGAAAAAAAGAAGATTCACTAGGAACAGCGCGAACGAGGTATAATGCGGCGCGCGCCGCCATTGTCGTGTCTATAACCGCACCGCAGTGGCGGATCCAAAGGGGGGGGGCTGGGGCTCCAGCCCCTAATGTCTTGATTTCAAGCCTAATCACTGTAGCAAAAGCTTGATTTCACCATTAAATCTTCATGCAAATCAACATCTCCATTGTTTTAGCCCCCCCTTATCCCGCATCGTGCATCCGCCACTGGGCACCGGCGAAGGTGATGGACGGTGACGCGCGCACACCACCTGCATTGGGCAGAATCAATATCACCACCGGAAAACTGGACTTTGCCGAGTGCCTGAGACTTTGCCAAGTGCTTTTTATCGGGGCACTCAGCAAAGCAATATTTTGCCGAGTGCCGCACTCGGCAAAATAAAGCACTCGGCAAAGGTGGCTTTGCCGAGTGCCAGGCACTCGGTAAAGCCTAGCTCTCGGCAAAACTGGGCTTTGCCGAGTGCCGTGGCACTCGGCAAAGATCCCACTCGGCAAAAGGTGGCCGGCCCGTGACGGCGGCCACCTGCCGTCAGATTTTGCCGAGTGCCTAACGGCTGGCACTCGGCAAAAAAAATTATTTTTAAAAACTTATTTTGCCGAGTGCCAGCCCCAGGCACTCGGCAAATTTTTTTTTATTTTTTAAAAACATATTTTGCCGAGTGCCAGCCCATGGCACTCGGCAAATTTTTTTTATTTTTTAAAACTTATTTTGCCGAGAGTCATACCCAGGCACTCAGCAAATTTTTTTTTTATTTTTTAAAAACATATTTTGCCGAGTGTAAGCCTTGGGCACTCGGCAAATTTTTTTTTTTAATTTTTTAAAACCTATTTTGCCGAGTGCCAACGCCGGACACTCGGCAAATTTTTTTTTATTTTTGAAAATCAACTTTGCCGAGTGCCCCCTGGGCCCGCACTCGGCAAAGCCCTTTGTCGAGTGCCCCCATGGCACTCGGTAATTTTTTTTTATTTTGGGCCCAAATTTTTTTCTGGGGCCTTGTGACAGTATTTCAAACTCTATTTTAAAATTTGGGGCAATTTTGACTTTTTTGATATATTTCATTAGTTTATTTTTACGTTTAAATTTGAATTTTTGGGATATTTCAAATTTGAACTACAGGTATATGGAATAATGGACTTTGGTCATCCAAAATTGATATCACATGATGATCATGTGAGATATGTGAGTTTTTAAATTATATAAAATGGAAAACGCCACAACTTGCTCGAAACTCGTGTTCATAATTTTTAAAAAATTGTGAAGGTTGCTACCCAATGCCAAAACTCACATATCGGTATATATGCAATAAAGTCACGACAACAAGTTTCCACATGATTTTTGACTTCGCTTTTCGCATTTTATATAATTTAAAAAAATCACATTTCCTAGTACTTCGACATGTTACGCCAACGAGACGCCTCCATTTCATGTGAGTTCCTCGGATACGGCCTAAACATACCCTAAATATCATGAGTATCAATTTTGGATGACCAAAGTCCATTATTCCATGTACCTGCAGCTCAAATTTGAAATATCCCAAAAATTCGACGTAAACGAAATAAACTAATGAAATATATCAAAAAAGTCAAAATTGCCCCAAATTTTAAAATAGAGTTTGAAATATCACAAGGCCCCACAAAAAATTTGGGCCCAAAATCAAAAAAAATTTTTTGAAAGTGCCACGGGGACACTTTCGGCAAAGTGGGCTTTGCCGAGTGCCGCCTGAGGCACTCGGCAAAGTTGATTTTCAAAAATAAAATGGGCACTAAAAGCCCACCGGCCCAACCACCGCTGCCCAACCCTAACCACGCCCCAGCCACGCCCTCCCCGCCCCACCCCAGCCACGCCCCTTCACCCTCGCCACGCCATTCAGACGCCGCACAAGCATCGACCCTCTCCCGCCTCTAACGTCCTCCTGCTCCGCTCATCCCCCTCTCCTCGTCGTCCCATCCACGTATGGCGGCTAGACCTCCCCAATGAGCTGCGATGTCGCGGCCGCTGGGAACCGCTTGCTCGGCGCCCGTCCGCCCCTCATCCGCCTCCCCCTGAGGTCGCGACGCCGCCGGCGCCACCGGGCCGCCACTCCGCCCTCGCCGCCTCAGATTCGGTGTCGAGCCAGCATAGGAACTCTGACGTGGCCAAACCCTAGAGGCGCAGCCCTGCTGCCGGTGCGCGCGACGCCTCTGCCAACAGCAAGGTACCGGCGTCTCTCCCTTGCTCGGACCTTCGTCTCTGTGTCCTCAGGTAGCCCTCACCTCCTGTTCCTCGCCCGCAGCATCGAGGCCAATCCTCCAGGCGCATTGCTTCCTCCGTGCTCTGCCTAGGCCCACCATCAAGGCACTGCCAAGCAGCAGCTGCAGGTCACCGCATTCTGCAATGTCGTGAGTCCGTGACGCCCACTAGGTGTTCGAAGAAATGTCGATGGGTATGCAATAGTCGATTTCGTCTTCGCTCATGCTTTGCTTGACCTGGATGTGTGCTCATCTGTCTCTTCTGCTTCTTCCTTCTTCCTCTTCTTACCACTTCTCAGGATGGTGCTTTTGGGATTCAGTGCGCCTTGGGTACCCTTACTGCTAATGGCACCAGTTAATTAACTAATCCTTTTGTTCCCCTATGATGTTAGCTGCTGTTGGCCATTGCGTTTTTACATATTGCCTTTTTATGCAGCTGATATGCCCCTAACAGAACCTGCTACTGAAGCACGCAATAAAAAAGGCAGCTGTATCTTTTGGATGAAGAGGTATGCATTCATGTTCTAAGTTTATCTACCACAAAAGATTTAAAATCCGCTTACGTATGGTCTCATTACACAAAATGTTCTTAACAGCGAGTGTGCTGATATATTAATTTGTTATTATTACATATGTTCTCATCGAGTCCAGGAAAAAAATTGCCACCAAGTCTACTATTGTATTGCTTTGGTAAATAGTCTGGGGTCACCTACATGAACCACACAGACCTCAAATGCGTGGCATAAAAAACGATGGATGATAAAGATTTTTTTCTTCTTCAATTAGATACCAGAAAGCTAGGTTCCTCCCCATCCGTTAACCCCTTCCTTCTAACGCAGTTTATGTTTCAATGTTCTTACCTATTACCATTCTATACTGCTGTTATGCCCCCAACAGGACCTCCTGCTGATGCACACTAGCAACGAAAGGCAGCCACAGCTTTTGAAGAGGATGCTAGTACACAATCTCTGCTCCAGTGTACTTCCATTTTTTCTCGAAAGGACACAGCCATCTGCTTATTCGACATCCATATGCAACTGCACTGTTACGAGGTTTACCAATTTCTGAGATAAATTGCAAATCCTAGCACTTGCTCTGCTCTGCTCAATCGAATGTACTAGGGTTTATGCAAATTCTGATATAAATAAACATTGTTTCATGTAGATAATTATTTAGGAATTGTATACAAATATATACATTTGTTTTTCTTATCTGCACAAATGAATTAGACAGAATGTACCAGGGTTTATACAATTTATGAGATATGTAAACATTTTTTCCATTGGTGTAGGAGAGCTATCTAGGGATTGTACAATAACTTGTACAGATCTGTATATACTTGTAACCAAACTTTTTCTTATCTGCACAAATGAATTAGAAATAATAAACTATGGTTTATGCAAATTTTGAGATAGATAAACATTTTTTTTTGCAATTGTACAGTAATTTGTATAGATCGGTACTTTTTTTTGCCAATTGTCCAAACCAAACTTTTCTGATCCGCACAAATTTAGAAGAGCATGATTTGTTTGGAGTTTCAACCTGTTTTATTGGTACAAGCTTGCTGTTGAGTCAATTGGAATCAGGGGGAGCCTTGAAGAAAGCTAAAATGAAAAAATGTAATTGCCAATAGGAGATGAGGATTCATGCTTGATTTTTCTGGAAGTGATGGTTTTACTGATATTTGACGTTGCAAACAGAAATTGCTTAAATGAGTTGTCCTGGAGGTCGTGAAAAGGATGAGTTATCCCCAGTAGCAGATACTGGCTCAGGATATTCATTAGCTTCCCACGAGGTAAAGCGATATACCAATATATTATCGATTCTGTGCCATATAGAATATATAGCTTTTG
Organism: Miscanthus lutarioriparius; assembly: GCA_904845875.1. Classification (NCBI taxonomy): domain Eukaryota; kingdom Viridiplantae; phylum Streptophyta; class Magnoliopsida; order Poales; family Poaceae; genus Miscanthus; species Miscanthus lutarioriparius. The sequence goes on along the minus strand of CAJGYO010000016.1, from coordinate 79,001,457 downwards.
ACGAGTCTGTCTAACATGTGCCTGAGCTTACGAGATCCACAAGCTTATGGATTATCTTGTGATAACCTGATCCCCTGGGTATTTAAATTGGATATTTTTTATGCTTTTGAGATATAGCTTGGCCTCATATTGAACTATTTGAGACTTTTAAAATGCAGTGACAGTGGGTGGACAAATAGCTGAGGTGCATAATCCCCTTATAGTAGCTGAGCCATTGCTTCTATAGTGGTCATGCTCTTGTCTTTTGTTTTCAATGATAGGATTCATGCACAGTTTTATATCTTAGATGTCTGCACGCTGGTCTTCAACAGCGATGCATGTTTCATTTCTTGGTTCCTTGTGTGATTATCTTATGAGTTCCGGAAATGCAGTTTATGTAAGCAAAATTTGCCATAGAGGTTGACTGGCAAGCTTTTATCATCACTAATTACTAATTACAAAATGCCGTAAAGGATATGCCTCTGTTTCGGAGAAAATGATAGGTAACTATTATTGTCAAAGGCTAAAGCACTTCGAATGATTATACTTACTACATGAGTGAGGTTGTTAGTGGATCTATGATCTTTACCTATCTGTGCCTATTGGTTAACTTGCATTTTTTTGAGTTACCTGCTTTATTAGGTCATTACTCATTGTGGGGGTATTAACTCCTATACCCTTACGGCTAGGCTCGGGTCGGCTCGGACCAGGGGGTCTGGCCCACTAGAAGACGACGCGCGGCCCGGCCAATCTGTTTGGAGTCCCGCGCAAGGAATCAAGGCAGATTTGGAGATCAAGCAAGATCCTGGTCGGTTAGAATAGGAATCCTTATCCGGCCACCTATGGCAATTGCAACTGGTTAGGATTAGTTTCCAGATCTGTAACCCTGCCCCCCAGACAATATAAGGCGGGCAGGGAACCCCTCTAAAAAAGACATCTCATTGACATACAGCAATACAATCAGACGCAGGACGTAGGTATTACGCCCTCACGGCGGCCGAACCTGGATAAAACCTCGTGTCTGTCTTGCGTCATCATCTTGTTCGTAGCTTGCGCACCTGTCTGCCGATAATCTACTACCTTGGGCATACCCCTAGGTAGACTGCCGACCATATTTCGTCGACAGTGGCGCGCCAGGTAGGGGGTGTGCGTACTACTCTCCAAGCGAACAAGATGGTCATCATCCCCGGCTCCGTGGCTACGCCGAACGGCCTCACGTTCACCGTCGGCCAGATCACCTGGATCATTGGCTCCGACGACTTCATCGCCATGATCACGGAGGAGGCGCGGATTCAATCTGCGTCGACCACTGCTTCACCTACACCGGCTACGGCTCCGACCACGGTGGATCTGACTCCGACCACATCCGCATCGCCTTCGGCCACGCCGACAACCCGTCATCCGCTTCCTCGCTACAAAGGGAAGCAGATCGACAACACCGACCTGCTCGACTCCATCGATCGGGTCGGCACCAAACTTGCCGAAACCCTAGCTCTGGTAAGTTCAATTCAAAGTCAACCTAATGAGCAGGTAACCGCTACCCACAATAGATCTACCCGACCAGCTCGGGCCAGTCGTCCTGCACGACTCGGTACAAATCTCGTGGTCACATCTACTCCTGAAGGGCACTCCGTTCGTCGCCGGACAGCCCTCGCGACAGGTCTCCGGCTCTCCGAATACGAAACCTCGATGGAGAATTACCAGGCTCAGCCCTACGGCTTGTGAAACACTGCTTCCAACTATGTGTACAGTATGCAACGATCTTGGCCAAGACCACGCAACTTCGTCAACATGGTCCGGATCGAGGAGTTCCAAGAAGGATCGGTCCACACAGTTCGAGAGGGTGGCTCAAGCTCCCCGTCCAGCACCGCATCTAATGGCTCCATCCACACCGAGCTCCAGCATCATGACGATGAAGGCATTGAATACGATCTGGATATCCCAGACCACGCCCCGGGGTTCCCACGATTCCCATCCTTCCCACCAAGGCGAGGAGACTTGATCAACATTGTCAATAATGACGAACCACCGGTTGTCGATGAAACAGAACAAGAAAGGCTAGCACGCGAAGCACGCAATATTGACCGGTTTAATCGCCGACAAATCGAAGCCGATGCTGAAGAAGAGGCACGACGCATAAGGGTCCAGCCGCGTGACCTTAACAATGCCTTTGATAGGGTGGGGGACAAGCAGGTCTTCAGGACCCCAAGCGCCAACGTAGCTGTTGCTATGGCGACGATGCAACGGCTACCCAATACCCCGGAAACCCAGGCAGTTCGTGATGATATACAAGCTTACTTGATGGCTGCTATGGCCCAGACCACAGAGATTGTAAATCAAGCCCGGGCTCCATCCGTCTCAGTCGAATCAAGCCACAGTCGCCAGTACTCAAGTCGCTCACAGCCACCCAACCAACATGGCTCGCGCAACAACGATCCATCAGACAACCGTCAAGGCGGGAACGGTGGCCATGATGGTGGTCGGGACGACAATCGCCGTGGCTACCGGGATGACAACCGTCGAGACAACCGCGATAATCGCCGTGATAACCGCGGTCGTAGGGTTATTCAGGGTGGCAACCGGGATCGCCGTGATGGCAATAACGATCTCCGCCATTACCTCGGAGAACGCGATCTGCGTGATCGCATTAATCAAAGAGCCAACGATCGTGCATCCCACGAAAGTTATCGCCATATGGAATATGATACTACCCACGGCCCTTCGGGTTTGAAGCAGTTTACTCCACACCTTCACCAAGTCATATGGCCCAAGAACTTCAAGCTCAAAAAACTTCAGAAGTACGACGGCAAGGAGAACCCCGAATTATGGGTCATGCTCTACGAAACCGCGTGCAGATTAGCCATGGCTGACGAGCACGTCATGTCTAACTACTTCCCAGTCGTTGTCGGCCATGCAGGCCACCAATGGCTGGTCAGCTTGCCGGTGAACTACTTTGATTCTTGGCAAGAGCTCAAGCAAGCTTTCATCGACAACTTCATTGCTACTTGCGAGCAACCCGGCAACAAATATGATCTGCAGCGGATTCGAGATCAGAAAGATGAGCCACTACGCGAGTACGTCCGGCGTTTCTTGGAGATGCGCATCAAGGTCCCGTCAATCTTCGACAACAAGGCAATTGAGGCTTTCATCACTAGTCTCCACTTCCACGATGCCCTACGGGACAAGCTCCTCCGCAAGAGACCTGAATCAGTCATAGCACTCCTGGCCACTGCCAAGAAATATGTGGATGCCGACGATGCTAAAAAGATAATCATCGAAGAAGCAGCAAGGGTTCCATGCTCTGACCACCCTCCACACCGCGACGACTACCGCGGCAACCGTGGTCGGAACGACAATTTTGATCACCGCAACCAGCGCAACGACCCCCGCGACCACCGCGACCAGCGTAATCAGCGGCGTAATCGCCGTGACGATTACAGGGGCAAGCGTGCTCGGGAAGACGACGGTGAGGTTAACACCGTTAAGAAAGGTGGCGGACGTCGCAACTACGAAGAAGACTATGCCAAAGCATTGAAAGGACCTTGTCAGCTCCACCCCAAGTCGAACCATACCATGGAGAATTGTCGCGTTCTTAAGTCTATCTACACGCGTCAACAGGCTTCGGATACGTCCCACAAGCCTAACGACGCAGGGGAACAGCGCAACGAGGACGACAATGATGAAGACGCAGATCCCCGTCACAAGTACATCAAGCCAACCGATCGCGTCCACACCATCATTGGAGGCAAAGTGTCCATCGAGACCAAACGAGAACGCAAGCTACTCGCCCGCGCTTGCTTGAACGTGGCCAACGCCGACAACCTCATCGCCGATTCGTGGCTCCTTCCTTGGTCTCACCACGAGATCTCTTTCAGCAGAAAGGACCAATGGGCCGCAATACCTGAGCCAGGACGTTTTCCTCTGGTCCTCGATCCTTGTATCAATAAGGTCCAGTTCGATAGAGTGCTGATTGACGGCGGCAGCTCCATTGATATACTGTTCAAGAATAGTTTGCCAGCTCTGAAGATAACCCAGGCTGATCTCAAGCCATACGAGGCACAGTTCTGGGGTGTTCTCCCCGGACAGAGCTCTACTCCTCTCGGGCAGATCACGCTACCTGTGCAATTCGGTACCCAAACCACTTCCACACCGACAACGTCAACTTCGTGGTCGCCGACTTCGAAGGCACCTACCATGCTATCCTTGGTCGACCAGCGCTCACCAAGTTCATGGCCATACCTCACTACAGGTATTTGGTGCTCAAGATGCCTACTGAGAAGGGGGTTCTAACTCTCAAGGGCAACGTGTACGCAGCTTACACTTGCGAGGATGACAGCTTTAAAATAGCCGAGGCTCACGACCTCTCTATTCGCATGGCTGAGACCACGCTCGACGCCAAGAAGACCCCAGCCGACCACCTGGAGATCCCAAAGCTCGAGGCCCCACGCAAGAACATCAAGTCCAAAGAGCACAAAGCGATCCAGCTGGTCGACGGTGATCCCAGCAAAACGGCCCTTATCGGGGCCAACCTGGATCCTAAATAGGAAGACGCGCTCGTCAGGTTCTTGAGGAGCAACGTGAGCGTGTTCGCATGGAAACCCGCTGACATGCCCGGTGTACCTCAGAACTTGATCGAGCACTCCTTAAATGTCGACGACAAGGCCAAACCTATCAAGCAGAAGCTACGACGGTTCGCTCGCGATAAAAAGGAGGCTATTAGGGTAGAAGTTACACGGCTTTTGGCAGCCAGATTTATCAAAGAAGTGTATCATCCAGAGTGGTTAGCCAACCCGATCCTTGTACGCAAAAAGAATAATGAATGGAGAATGTGCGTTGATTACACTGATCTCAACAAACACTGCCCTAAAGACCCCTTCGGCTTACCTCGCATAGACGCGGTCGTAGATTCAACTGCCGGTTGCGAGTTGCTTTCCTTTCTCGATTGCTACTCTAGTTATCACCAGATCGCTCTCAAAGAGGACGACCAGATCAAGACATCCTTCATCACGCCCTTCAGCGCTTACTGCTACACGACCATGTCGTTCGGGCTAAAGAACGCCGGGGCTACCTACCAACGCGCCATATAGGCCTGCCTCAACGACGAGATAAAAGACGACCTCGTCGAGGCCTATGTTGATGATGTAGTTGTTAAAACCAAGGAAGCATACACCCTTGTTAACGATCTCGAACGTACCTTTACAGCTCTTAACAAATTCCAGTGGAAATTAAACCCAAAGAAGTGTATCTTTGGTGTTCCATCTGGTATATTGCTTGGCAACATCGTCAGTCACGATGGCATATGCCCTAACCCAGAGAAGGTAAAAGCTATCTTGGACATGAAGCCACCTAAAAAGGTGAAGGATGTTCAGAAGCTCACCAGATGCATGGCTACCCTCAGTCGTTTTATATCAAGATTAGGCAAAAAGGGACTGCCGTTTCTCAACCTGCTCAAAGCAACCGAGAAATTCGAGTGGTCGGAGGAAGCAGACGCTGCCTTTACACAGCTGAAACAATACCTTACATCACCTCCGGTCCTCACTGCTCCCAGAGAAGACGAAACCCTCCTGCTTTACATTGCGGCAACTAACCGAGTGGTCTCCACTACCATGGTGGTCGAACGCGATGAGCCCAGCCACGTCTACAAGGTACAGCGACCAATCTATTTCATTAGTGAGGTACTCAATGAATCCAAGACCAGGTACCCACAGATTCAGAAACTGATCTACGCCATACTGATTACATCCTGAAAGTTGAAACACTACTTCGACGGATATCGTGTGGTGGTCATGACCGAGTACCCTCTGGGAGACATCATTCGCAACAAGGATGCGAATGGGCGTATCATCAAATGGGCAATGGAGCTATGCCCTTTCTCCTTGGAATTTGCAAGTTGTACTACAATCAAGTCTCAGGCACTTGTCGATTTCATCGTCGAGTGGACAGACTTAAGCACACCTGCCTCTCAGGGGCCCGCCGAGTATTGGAAGATGTACTTCGACGGCTCTCTCAACATTGACGGCGTAGGAGCAGGAGTCCTCTTTGTGTCGCCATCAAAGGAGCAGCTTCGATACGTCCTTGGGATTTATTTCCCGACGTCTAATAACGTTGTCGAGTACGAAGCATGCCTACATGGTCTGCGCATTGCGGTCGAGCTCGGTGTCAAACGTCTCTATGTCTACGGGGATTCGGCTCTGGTCATCAACCAACTCAACAAGGACTGGGATACGACCAGTGAAAAGATGGATGCATACCGCAAATCGATCAGAAAGCTAGAAGGCAAGTTCTATGGCATCGAGTACACACATGTGGTCCGGGACAAAAATCAAGCGGTAGATGCGCTGTCAAAGTTAGGATCATCCCAAGCCAAAATCCCACATGGCGTATTTGTTCAAGACCTGCTCACGCCTTCCATTAAAGAGGAAGATCCCACGGTCGACAAGCCTCCAGACCAGCTATTGGTGGCTACGATTCTAGCGTCAAACACCACCGAACCACCACCGACCACTAAGGAGCCTGACTGGAGAGTACCTTTCATCAAGTACCTGACAGATGGTAGCGGTTACACCGATCGGATAGAAAATGAACGCCTAATGCGTCGTAGTAAGCAGTATCTGCTTGTCGATGGCAAATTGTGGCGCAAGAACGCAAAGGAGGAAATCTTGATGAAGTGTATAACCCAGGAGGATGGTGAACGTCTCCTCGACCAAATCCACTCTGGCTCCTGTGGCAACAACGCGGCCTCGAGAACGCTGGTTGGCAAGGCTTTCCGAGTAGGGTTCTATTGGCCGTCAGCCGTAGCTGATGCAGAGAAGCTAGTCCGCCATTGTGAAGGTTGTCAGTTCTTCGCTAAGAGAATCCACGTACCAGCACACGAGATTCAGACAATACCAGCCTCTTGGCCTTTCGCATGCTAGGGACTGGATATGATCGGGCCTTTCAAACCGGCTCCTAGGAAATTTACATGCGTCTTTGTGCTGATCGACAAATTTTCGAAGTGGATAGAGTACATGCCTCTGGTCCAGGCATCTTCAGAAAAGGCTGTTGCGTTCATCGACCAGGTCATCCACCGCTTCGGCATACCCAACAGCATCATCACTGATCTGGGTACTCAGTTCATCGGGAACGCTTTTTGGGACTTCTGCGATGAAAGGAGCATAGTAGTGAAATACGTCTCGGTGGCGCACCCTAGAGCTAATGGACAGGTCGAGCGGGCAAATGGCATGATCTTAGATGCACTTAAGAAGAGGATGTATAGGGAAAATGACAAAGCTCCCGGAAGATGGCTCAAAGAGTTACCAGTCGTGGTCTGGGGTCTCAGAACCCAGCCTAGTCGCAATACCGACGTATCACCATACTTTATGGTTTATGGCGCCGAGGCAGTGCTCCCAGCCGATATAGCCTTCAGATCAGCACGGGTAGAGAATTTCGATGAAGACAAGGCCAATGAAGTGCGGGAGCTAGAAGTAAATAGTGCAGAAGAAAAGCGGCTCGATTCTTGCGTATGTACAGCCAAATACCTTGCTGTTTTGAGCAAGTACTACAACAAGAACGTCAAAGAGCGGTTCTTCATGGTCGGAGACCTGGTCCTCAAGTGGAAGACGAACCAAGCAGGTGTCCACAAACTCGCAACTCCATGGGAAGGACCCTTCATGATCAAGGAAGTTACACGACCAACGTCTTACAGGTTAGCTCACCTGGACGGTACGAACGTACCCAATTCATGGCACATTGACAAGCTTAGGCGTTTCTATGCTTAACTACTAAGATATGTACTCCTCTTATACTTTTGATTTAATTCAATAAAGCTATTATGATTTCTCCGATCACTCTAATGTGTCACTTCGAGGTCTATTGTTATTCTAACTTAACCAGTCAAAACCGACTACCATTCCTTCCCGGGTTTTCAGAGCAGGCCCTGTCTCCGGTTCCTCCCAACGCGTGCATGGGATCTGCTCTCTACGCTACGAGTGATCGGCAGGTCCCCTCTGGTTTGACTTGTGTGCGTCTACGTGTGCACAGGCTATGCACCTCACACTCCGACCACAGGGCAAACCAGGGCCATACAAACCTTTCAGGATGACATGTCGACTAAACTGGTACAACTAAACAGAACGCTAGCATGTTCTCACTTAGTTACACCAACACAATATTCAAGCTTAAATACGTTTTCTACAAAACAAACAAGCTTATGCAGATATACAGTTATGTTATTACAAGCTTGCCTGAAAGGGTCCAAGTTTACAATAACACAACTACATCTTCTTCCACAGCTATAGCCTACTATTGGCTGGTTGGGTCATGCGGCACCTGCTACTCGCTAGGCCTAACATCGTGCTCGAGTCTCGGGGACTCTTGTACTGGTCGAGCTGAAGAAGATGGCCCCATCGATGCCTGGCTGGTCGAGACCGCAGGCTTCGCCGGTTGGCTTAAAAATGATGGCCCCTCCAGCTGACTTGTTGATGGCGTACCCTGTACAGGTGCTGTCCCGCCTCCACACAGGTTAATGTCGCCAATTATTTTTGCCGACAAGTCCAGCTGGGTCATCCGAAGCTCCTCAGTCTTGTCTGGATCTACCTCCTTCGGGTATCCAGCTTCTAGGCGCTTGAGATCGATCAAGGGGTAGTGAGCACGTACCATGCTTAGCACATGTGCGCCTGTGTACTCACCTGCCTCCTTCACGAACTCCTAGAACCATCCCCATGCCTTTTGGCATCTATCGACCAGTCCAAGCTATGGCGTTGTTGGCACGTCTTCTATAAGCGCTGGATCGATGAGGTTGAGGACCGGCAAAATGCCCGTTGCCACTTCCTGGCACCGGTTTTTTCCATGTGTCCCAATCCTTGGTGATCTCTTGGCACTGCACCTTCCAGCAGTCACGATCTTTTATCATGGCCTCCATATGCTTCTTCGCATTGACTTTTATAACTGGAAACCGCACAAGCTATTAAAACGTCATACCACGACAAGATAAGGCGGGTGACAAAAGTGTGAGCAAAGGGGTTTGGAAAACTTACTTTTCAGTTCCTCTTTCATCTTGGTCGTGTGGTCCCGGAGCTGCGACTGGTCGTGCGCCAGTTTTCTGTTGTCCTCCTTCAGGCGATCACACTCCACGACTACACGACTATTCTCCTCTTAGAGATGGATCACTTCGGCTTCTAAGCCTGCACTACAGCTGTTACTACCGACAACGCAACAACAATTGTCATGCACTCGTTGTGAAAAAGTGACTACTTACTTGTTCTTTCCTGCTCTTTGTTACTGAGCTGGACGACCAGGTTCTGGTTCTAGGACTCTTGCTTCGTCCTCTCATGATTGGCGGCTTCAAGTTGGTGGCACAAGAATTCCACTTCTGCCGTCAGCTCTTTATTGCTTACAGTGATCCCCTCGATCTGGTCGAAGCATTTCTTACGGTACCTCACGGTCTTCATTAAGTCCTGTGTGCAAAAGATAAGTAAGAAAGTCTGACTAGACAGCAAAATCAGGTGGTGAAGCAAATCACACCTGGACTTCCGTCACCAGTCGTTTCGCCGCTCGTTTAACTTTCTTGGTCTCTTCGACCTCTAGGATTTCCTCATGAATAACCCATTGTTCATTCCGCCAACGCGACACATACACATGTTGTCGCTTGCCTGCGGATGCCCCAGGACCTCTTCTACTTCGTCCTCTTCGTGATCTTCTTCAGATCTTGGTGCTGGTCTCGCTTTAGCAGCTTCTGCGATCACTATGGCTTTCCCACGGGCTGTAGCATCGACAAACGTGCTCTGTGCTCCCACCTCTGGTTGCTGCTCCTCGGTCTGATCTATTACCCTTGATGCTGAGGTGTTGCCCTCAGCAGGTTTAGCGCTCGGAGCACCCGTGCTCGGCTCGGCTCTTCCCTCGACCTGCTGCTCGGGGACTGTTGCTTGACTGTTTGTTTGCTGAGGCCCCGATGGATTTTCTGCTATGGGGTCCTCGATGGCCGGCTGCTGGGTAGTCTGCTCTAAAATTACTAGCAGAGCCACGCCGCTCCCGGCAAGCTGGTTTTGATTTTCGGTGGACGCCGATCTAGTACATCCGAGATACATTTAGAAGGCAATTATATTTAATGCAAATTGATTAGCTTACATCAAGGTTACAAATACTTACATGTTGGTGGCGCGGAAGGATGTGGCGAAGGCGCGACTCCTCGGCTGTGCTTGCTCCACGTGTTGTGCGGGTGACTCTTGGTCTCCCTCTATATCCAGCACTGTCGCTGGGCCTTGGTGCTCGACCCCTCCGCCGCTTGTCCTCCGCGCTGCAGTGGTCGGCGATGCGGGTCCCACCGACACGGAGGAGCCACCTTGCTCCGTCGACTCTAGTTGCCTCCTCCTCTTTCGAGGGATGAGTCGAAAGATGTTTGCATCCTCTGTGTCATCGTCCGACAGAGTCAAGATCGCCTGACGACACTTGCTGGTCGCTAGCCGTTTGCCAGCAGCTTTGGCCGCTGCCTCCTCCCCAAATCCGAGCACGCCCCAGTCGACGTCTTCGATCCCGGCGCTGGTCTGGGCGGTTGGGCCGGCAACTTGCGACCAATCTACACCACGGGGTGGAGACACGAACACTGTTGCTCTATCCCGACCATTAATCTAGGAAACACAAAGGACATAACACAGTAAGTTTCTCTTACAATATAAAACTACGGGTACAAGGCAGGATGATTTACCTTTGGGGGAGGTCAGGCGAGCTTGAAAGCGTGCTCGATGTCGCTCAATCTGACATAATTTGGATCAGCTAAGTTAAATAGCTCTCCAATTCTGGCTCTGACTTAGATCTTGTCAAGCGCCTCTTGCCTTGTCCTCGTTGGGTCTGCGCTACCTTGGTACTCGTAGCCGGGATGTACCCTCCTCTGGCAGGGCTGGATCCTTCGGCTAATGTAGTTCCCGACCATGCTCGAACCGTCCAGTTTCTTCCATGGGATCATCCCAAGTAGTTCTGGGATCTGTTCCAGGTGCTCGGGCTTCTCCGACCAGCTGGTCCTCTTCTCCGGAATGAACCCCACGTCGCATAGTGTGATCGTGTTCGGCTCTTCGTGGATGTAGAACCACTTCTTGTACCAGTCGTCAAGCGACGTGTTCCAAGGGCAGTGCAGGTACTGGGCCTTCATCCCGTCACGAAGGTTGAGGTACACACCTCCGGCTATCTTCGAGCCGCCGCTTCCTTTCTTCCGCAGACAGAAAAGATGGTGAAAGAAGTCAAAATGGGGCTGGAAGCCGCCATACGCTTCGCAAAGATGAATGAAGGTGGAGACAAGAAGAATCGAGTTGGGATGCAGATTGCAAATCCCAATCTCGTAATATAGACAGAGCCCCAGAAGGAAAGGGTGCACTGGAACCCCAAAACCCTGCTTGAAGAAATCTTCGAAAACCACAATCTCACCTGGTTGTGGATCGGGGTACCCCTCGCCCTCCGGCGTGCGCCATCCTGCGAGTTCCTTGTTGTGGAGTACTCCCATGATGACGAGGCCTTCGATGGTCTGCTCGTTGCTTCTCGACTTCCACCACTCCTTTGCCATGACTCCGGCTTTCTTCTAGGCGTCACTTTTCGCCATGAATCCGGTCTTGCTGATGAAAGCGGATATGGTGGAGGAGTGATTGGTGATAATTTTGGAGCTATTAGGGTTGGCAAGAGGAAGAAGAAGGCTGCGGCAGCGAATGGTAATGGGGTTCGGTAAAAAGTAACTTACCAATTCTATACTATATTTAACCAAGAGTTCCGCCGTTTTGTCTGCCCAAGATTCTTGGGAGACGTGCGCACGCACCGCAGACGGTTGTTTTCACAACCTCGAGATCTATGCCAATATATGCGCCTCTTCGTTATCAGTGTATGCGCCTCTTCATTACCAGTGTGAGAGGGCCCACACTAACGCACCTCCTTACAGGTGCCAAGTGACTGTTTGCTTGAAAGGACAAGAAGGCAGTATGACGTGTTATACCTGTCTACTTTTTTTACCACACGTGTTAGATTGGACTGGACAGAGCAAGAAGATAAATAAATACGCCAAATAATAGTACAAGTCTCATGCTTAGGGATGGTCCAGACCACTACCATACTCGGGGACTGCCCAGACCACTACCGTGCTCGGGGACTGTCCAGACCACAACCGTGCTCGGGGACTGCTTCGACCACTACCGTGCTCGGAGATTGTTCCGACCACTGCTCGAAGACCGCTCTCCTCGGCTACATGTGATTTGTACTTACATACAGTCGAGAGGCATTTATTTGAACCTTGCTACAAGGCTTATACTTCGCCTTCCAGCAAGCTCGGGGACTACATCGGTACGATGCGCCTGCCGGTGCATCTCGTATCGCTTGTATGACGATTAGATTCTTCACTTCAGTGGAAATTCTTTTTAGACCCTAGCACCACGTGCCTACGTCACCCACTACCAGGCTCGGAGACTAAGTGGGCACACTTCACCTTGCGGTGAATGTGTTTATCTTATCGACCCCTACGCTTTGACTGATTGCTAGAATTACTATTGTCCAAGAGGCACTTACATTTCTTTTCAGAAATACAAGTGGGCACACTTGATAAGGAAAGAAATCTTTTTCTTTTTTTCTTTAAGAGCACCATGCATTCTTCGGACAACCGGAGTCTTCGGCTATAATCGTGGTCTACTGCTCTCTGTTCTGACCAGAATGCTGGCACATTCGGTTGGTCAATGTTTCAATCAGCTGGAGATGACATGAAGATGGATCGCATTAGCCAAAGGAGATCGAATGGCGTGTCGCAGCATAATACATGGTGCTCGGGGACTAGCTATGGGGGTATTAACCCCTATACCCTTACGGCTAGGCTCGGGCCGGCCCGGACCAGGGGGTCTGGCCCACTAGAAGACAACGCGTGGCCCGGCCAATCTGTTTGGAGTCCCGCGCAAGGAATCAAGGTAGATTTGGAGATCAAGCAAGATCCTGGTCGGTTAGAATATGAATCCTTATCCGGCCATCTATGGCAATTGTAACTGGTTAGGATTAGTTTCCAGATTTGTAACCCTGCCCCCCAAACTATATAAGGCGGGCAGGAAACCCCTCTAAAAAAGACATCTCATTGACATACAACAATACAATCAGACGCAGGACGTAGGTATTACGCCCTCACGGCGGCCGAACCTGGATAAAACCTCGTGTCTGTCTTGCGTCATCATCTTGTTCGTAGCTTGTGCACCTATCTGCCGATAATCTACTACCTTGGGCATACCCCTAGGTAGACTGCCGACCATATTTCGTCGACACTCATTAGTAAAGAACATTACAAGAAAGGATCAGTTATCTTGCTTACTGCTTTGAGCTTACTGTCCAAGATTTCACAAGGTTTTTTATTAAATTTTGTTATGTTTATTCATTTTGAACTATTTAACATGTATGTACTAACGTTTGTTGTTCATTTTTTGTACATTGCAGGTGACAGAACAAAGATGGGCAAGCATCGGGTGTCCAAGTGCAGTTGCCAGCTTCAGCTCCGGTTCGACACTTCACTCCTGTGATGATGAAAGTTTAATGTGTTCGTGCCGTTGGGATTGTCGGCCTTCGTGCCGTTGTGATTTTCGGCCTTCGTGCCGTTGGGATTGTCGGCCTTTGTGCCGTTGTGATTGTCGGCCTTCGTGCCGTTGTTTCTTGCAGGTTGGAAACCTCCCCGTGCAGGGCAGGTGCTGCCGAAATTTTCAATTTTGAGTCTAACACATGCAATCTCTTCTCTTTTGTGCAGCCTCCGTCGGCGGGTTCAAACAATCCCGCTACCGTGTCACCGGCGGCTGATCGCGTCAACCCTTCGCCGCAGTCCGATCCTTCACCGCAGTTCGGGGGGCCACACCTGCAGTCTCCGTCGCCGCAGTAGGGATGTTGAACTTTGTGGTGTTGAACTTGTAATAATAAACTTGTGATGTTGAACTTTGGTGCATTTGTGATGGATTTATTAAATATGTGTGTGCTTGTAATATATAATGCATGTTGAATTTTGTCTGTTACAATGGAATGTAAAAAAAATTGCAATTCTCGGGGTCTTTGCCGAGTGCCATGGGCAAGGCACTCGGCAAAGATTTTTCAAAAAAAATATAAAATTTCTTTGCCGAGTGCCTCGCCGCGGCACTCGGCAAAGTATTTTTTTAAAAAAAAATCAGAAATTCTTTGCCGAGTGCCTAAACAGGGGCACTCGGCAAAGAAATTATTTAAAAAAAAAACTTTGCCGAGTGCCTGGGCAGGGGCACTCGGCAAAGTAATTTTTTTTAAAAAATAAAACAACTTTGCCGAGTGCCTGGGGAGGGGCACTCGACAAAGTACTTTTTTTAAAAAAATAAAAAAAAAACTTTGCCGAGTGCTTGGGCTGGAGCACTCGGCAAAGTACCGAGTGCTGGGTCGGACACTCGGCAAAATAACCGTTAACGGCTGGCGCCGCAACGGCGGAAAATATTTTGCCGAGTGCCGTCCCAAGCACTCAGCAAAAAAAATTTATTTTGCCGAGTGCCCGGATAAAAAGCACTCGGCAAAGACCCTTTGCCGAAAAAAAATTTGCGGAGCGGACTTTGCCGAGTGCTACACTCGGCAAAGCCTTTACCGAGTGCAAAGGGCTCTTTGCCGAGTGTAAAAACACTCGGCAAAGCCGTGGCCTCCAGTAGTGTATATAGCATCAATCAAGCAAATTAAACTGCATACAAACGTATCCATTGCCTGGCATATATTCAGGGCCGGCCCTAAGGGTGTGCAGGGTGTGCTGTGCCACCGCACTAGGCCTCGGATTGCCGTAGGCCTCACCCCATATAGTGCATTAGTCCTGTATACGTACGTGCGCTGCTTCTGTGTAACTATATTTGGGCCATGGAAGCCCACGTACGTATACATATCAGGACTCAGGAGGTAATCGAGCAACTGTACACTTCTTAGGCTCCCTAACTATTCTATATTTCTATTCGATATGACAATCCCATGATCCTGTCAATCATAAGTGATCCTTGATCCATCGTGCCCTCATCTATCATCACGGCAGTTGGCAGAGGACAGAAATGATCAGTCCACATCCATCCAAAGGTATGATTAATTTATTTGTACGTTTCAAGTTACATACGCTTTCACTTTTTTAACTATTTTATGTTTCTTTAAATTTCAGAATCGTGAGATATAATATCATTTAGAAAGTTCAAATCTGGTAATGACAAAAGGAAAAGGAAAAGACTTGTGGATGCATTGATAGAATCACAAAGAGGATCTATTGATAAATTTTTCAAGAGTAGTACAGTGATGAGCTGGCGATAGTTGCTCTGGATAAACCAACTAATGAGAATGAGGGAGAAAATGTCGACATCGGTGTCGATGATAACAATGTAAGTGACCCTGAGAACACTGTTCATGCATCGGGTGCACAAGAACAATCTACTAGTATTGATGAGCAACCGGCTTACACTTTGGATATTTATGATCCAAGAAATTGGGATAAACTTGATAATAAAGCATGAGACATATTAGTGGAGAAAGGGCCTATAAGAGAAGAGAACATCAAATTCCCTCGTGATGCTGCCTCAAGACATTTTTCATATGCCCATTATTCTAGAAAACTAAGCAACAGAGAGTTACATGATAGAAAATGGTTAGTTTATTCAAAGAATGTTGACAAAGTATTTTGTTTCTGTCGTAAGATCTTCAAGTCTAGCACTAGCAAGAATCCGAGTGCCTTAGCAAATGATGGGTATAGAGATTGGAGGCATATTAGTTTGAAGCTTAAAGACCATGAAAATAGTGTCGAGCATATTAGTAATATGAACGGTTGGAATGAATTGAGAGCTAGACTGCGGAAAAAGCAAACAATTGACAAAGAATTGCATCAGCAAATAACAAAGGAGAAAGAACGTTTGAGGCTAGTTTTATTAAGAATAGTTGCAATTGTGAAATTTCTTGGCAAACGCAACTTGGCTTTTAGAGGAAGTAGTGAGCAACTTTACAATGATAATAACAGCAATTTCTTAGCTTGTGCCGAGATGATAGCAGAATTTGACTTCGTAATGCAAGACCACCTCAGACGTATTCGGGACAAAGAAATTCATTATCATTATCTTAGTCATAAAATTCAGAATGAATTGATTTCTCTTTTGGTTGCTGATATCACAAACTCTATCATAAATGTTGTTAAAGAGGCCAAGTATTTTTCCATTATTCTTGATTGCACCCCCGATGTGAGTCATCGAGAACAAATGACTTTGTTAGTTCGATGTGTTAATTTGTCTGATGCCCAAATAAAAATTGAGGAATATTTTTTGGGGTTCTTGAAGGTGGATCACACATCTGGTTTGGGGCTTTTTAATGTATTGGTTGAAGCTATGAACTCCTTCGGCCTTAATATTAATGATATAAGGGGTCAAGGCTATGACAATGGTTCTAACATGAAAGGAAGACACCAAGAGGTACAAAAAAAGGTTAATTGATATCAATCCAAGAGCATTATATATGCCATGTACTTGTCATAGTCTCAATCTTACTCTATGTGATATGGCAAAATCATGTGGTAAATCTGTTTCGTTTTTTGGAATTGTTCAACGCATATATGTGCTATTTGTTGGTTCTACAAAATGGTGGAATGTCTTTAACTGTGAAATCATTGTCCAATACTCGTTGGGAGAGTCGAATCAAAAGTGTTTCAGCAATAAGATATCAAGCTACTGAGTTAAGGTCAGCTTTATCTGAGTTACGTCATTCTCCTGATATTGAACCTAAGGATAAAAGTGATGCAAAAAATTTATTTGATGCCCTTGGCAACTTTGAGTTTATACTTGGTATCGTTATCTGGAATGATATTTTATTTGCCGTGAATAAAGTAAGCAAGAAGTTGCAGTCGCCAGAGATGTGCATTGACTCTACATTGCAGCAAATACAAGGTATGATGCAATACTTTGAGACATACAGAAATGAGGGGTTTTCTTCTAGTCTGATTATTGCCAAAGGCATTGCATCTGACATGGGTGTAGAGGCATCATTTCCAGTAAAACGTCGTGCTACGAGGAAGAAACAATTTGACGAAAGTAATTGTCAAGAAGAAATTCTAGAACCTGAGAAGGCTTTTGAAGTCAAATATTTTCTTGCTATGGTTGATATGGCAAGAACTTCTTTAAAGAATAGATTTGAAGAACTCATGGAGTTTAAAGATATATTTGGTTTCTTAATGAGCTCAAGCACCCTAAAGTCATTAGATGATATTCAACTTGAAGAGTGCTGCACTAAATTTGCCAAAAAAAAATCGGTTGATGGATCATCTGATGTTGAGGTATATGATCTTATTTCTGAATTGAAGATTTTGAAATTCACTTTGCCAGAAGGTGCATTGTCTGCTATGGAGATTTCCGAGCATGTCAGAGAGGTGGATTGTTATCCAAATATTTTCATTGCTTATCGGATCTTATTTACCGTTCTTGTGACTGTCGCATCAGCTAAAAGAAGCTTTTCAAAGTTAAAATTATTGAAGAACTATTTGAGGTCAACAATGTCTCAAGAAAGGTTAAATGGTTTGGCGACTTAATGCATCGAGAACAAGTTATTGGATGAGATTGATATCAATAGTATAATCAATGATTTTGCATCTCGAAATGTTAGAAGAAATTGTTTAAGATAATGTCAAGTGCCAAGTAAGTAATTTAATATTACATCTGTCCATTTTATGAACTTTGAGATATTCTATATAAGTTTTTTTAGTGCATCGAATATTATTATCTAAATTGATGTGTATTTGTGAGACTATATATATATATATATATATATATATATATATATATATATATATATATATAGAGAGAGAGAGAGAGAGAGAGAGAGAGAAATATATATAAATATTTTTAGAAGGTGGACTATAGGCCTCTATATTAGTTCTCGATCTAGGCCTAGAAAAACTCAGGACCGGCGCTGCATATATTGATACGAGACGATCTAATTAAAACCCATCGATCAGTAGCTTGGCATCTTGCCAGAGGTGCCATGCACCTAATAAGATCCATCATAAAGCACCTAACAAGATCCATCATAAAGCTAAGGTCTGCATACATGCATATAGCTAGCTGCTTAGCGTCCGCCAAGAGCAAGAAAGAAACCAATGCAAAAAAAAAAAAAGATAGATTTTTGATAACTTGGGACTCTTGAGATTAGCCTCAAGCCATAGCACCATGACCATGACCGCATGCACGGATGGATCGCCTGCTCCGCCGCCGCCTGGACCGGTGTGGCTGCGGCCTCGATCATCAACCGGTGCGGCCATGTCGCCGTGGGCCAGCTCGAGCGGGAAGGGGATGGCGGTGGCCGGCGCGGGTGCGATGGTAGTGGAGCGGACGGAGTCGTTGATCCGGGTGATGACGTGGGCGAGGCGGACGCGCCACCCTTGGAGGCGCGGTGGCGGTGTTGCCCGCCGAGGCTCCTCACAGTCTTGCTGCCGCTCCCAGTACTCGCCATCGGTTTCTTGCTCCGCTGCCGCTGCCGGTGCTCGCCGTCGGCATCTTGCTCCCGCTGCCGATGCTCGCCATCGGATCTGGGTGGGCTTGGGGTTTTCCGGGTTCTGGGGGCTTGCTTGGGGTTTTGAGACAGGGAGAGGTAGTGGATGGAGAGAATGAAGTGTCTCGTGTGTGTGTTCGTACGTAGTAGGTCCCGCAACAGCCTCAGCCTCAGCCGATCATCATATCGGTTCTGTTGCTCTTGCGTTTTGACGGTTGCTTGCTTTTTAGAAGCAAAATACAGTAGCTAAAAGCACGGGCGAGCAGCTTGCGTTCTCGTTTGGTCTCGATGAACACTTTGCCTCCAATGATGGTGTGGACGCGATCGGTTGGCTTGACGTACTTGTGACGGGGATCTGCGTCTTCATCATCGTCGTCCTCGTTGCGCTGTTCCCCTGCATCGTTAGGCTTGTGGGACGTATCCGAAGCCTGTTGACGCGTGTAGATAGACTTAGAACGCGGCAATTCTTCATGGTATGGTTCGACTTGGGGTGGAGCTGACAAGGTCCTTTCAATGCTTTGGCGTAGTCTTCTTCGTAGTTGCGACGTCCGCCACCTTTCTTAACGGTGTTAACCTCACCGTCGTCTTCCCGAGCACGCTTGCCCCTGTAATCGTCACGGCGATTACGCCGCTGATTACGCTGGTCGCGGTGGTCGCGGGGGTCGTTGCGCTGGTTGCGGCGATCAAAATTGTCGTTCCGACCACGGTTGCCGCGGTAGTCGTCGCGGTGTGGAGGGTGGTCGGAGCGTGGAACCCTTGTTGCTTCTTCGATGATTATCTTTTTAGCATCGTCGGCATCCGCATATTTCTTGGCAGTGGCCAGGAGTGCTGTGACTGATTCAGGTCTCTTGCGGAGGAGCTTGTCCCGTAGGGCATCGTGGAAGCGGAGACCAGTGATGAAAGCCTCAATTGCCTTGTTGTCGGAGATTGACGGGACCTTGATGCGCATCTCCGAGAAACGCCGGACGTACTCGCGTAGTGGCTCATCTTTCCGATCTCGAATCCGCTGTAGATCATATTTGTTGCCGGCTTGCTCGCAAGTAGCAATGAAGTTGTCGATGAAAGCTTGCTTGAGCTCTTGCCAAGAATCGAAGTAGTTCGCCGGCAAGCTGACCAGCCATTGGTGGCCTGCATGGCCAACAGCGACTGGGAAGTAGTTAGACATGACGTGCTCGTCAGTCATGGCTGATATGCACGTGGTTTCGTAGAGCATGACCCATAATTCGGGGTTCTCCTTGCCGTCGTACTTCTGAAGTTTTTCGAGCTTGAAGTTCTTGGGCCATATGACTTGGCGAAGGTGTGGAGTAAACTGCTTCAAACCCGGAGGACCGTGGGTAGTATCATATTCCATACGGCGATAACTTTCGTGGGATGCACAATCGTTGGCTCTTTGATTAATGCGATCGCGCAGATCGCGTTCTCCGAGGTAATGGCGGAGATCGTTATTGCCATCACGGCGATCCCGGTTGCCACCCTGAATAACCCTACGACCGCGGTTATCATGGCGATTATCGTGGTTGTCTCGGCGGTTGTCGTCCCGGTAGCCACGACGATTGTCGTCCCGACCACCATCATGACCACCGTTCCCGCCTTGACGGTTGCCTGATGGGTCGATGTTGCGCGAGCCACGTTGGTTGGGTGGCTGTGAGCGACTTGAGTACTGGCGGTTGTGGCTTGATTCGACTGAGACGGATGGAGCCCGGGCTTGATTTACATTCTCTGCGGTCTGGGCCATAGCAGCCGTCAAGTAAGCTTGTATATCATCACGAACTACCTGGGTTTCTGGGGTATTGGGTAGCCGTTGCATCGTCGCCATAGCAACAGCTACGTTGGCGCTTGGGGTCCTGAAGACCTGCTTGTCCCCCACCCAATCAAAGGCATTGTTAAGGTCGCGCAGCTGGACCCTTATGCGTCGTGCCTCTTCTTCAGCCTCGGCTTCGATTTGTCGGCGATTAAACCGGTCAATATTGCTTGCTTCGCGTGCTAGCCTTTCTTGTTCTGTTTCGCCGACAGCCGGTGGTTCGTCATTATTGACAACGTTGATCAAGTCTCCTCGCCTTGGTGGGAAGGATGGGAATCGTGAGAACCCCGGGGCGTGGTCTGGGATATCCAGATCGTATTCAACGCCTTCATCGTCATGATGCTGGAGCTCGATGTGGATGGAGCCATTAGATGCGGTGCTGGACGGGGAGCTTGAGCCACCCTCTCGAACTGTGGACCGATCCTTCTTGGAACTCCTCGATCCGGACCATGTTGACGAAGTTGCGTGGTCTTGGCCAAGATCGTTGCATACTTGTACACATAGTTGGAAGCAAAGTTTACATAAGCCGTAGGGCTGAGCCTCGTAATTCTCCATCGAGGTTTCAGATTCGGAGAGCGGAGACTGTCGCGAGGTTGTCCGGCCGACGAACGGAGCGCCTTCTTCGAGTAGTAGATGTGACCACGAGATCTATACCGAGTCGCGGCAGACGACGGCCCGAGCTGGTCGGGTAGATCTATTATGGGTAGCGGTTACCTGCTCATTAGGTTGACTTTGAATTGAACTTACCAGAGCTAGGGTTTCGGCAAGTTTGGTGCCGACCCGATCGATGGAGTCGAGCAGGTCGGTGTTGTCGATCTGCTTCCCTTTGTAGCGAGGAAGCGGACGACGGGTTGTCGGCGTGGCCGAAGGCGATGCGGATGTGGTCGGAGCCAGATCCACCGTGGTCGGAGCCGTAGCCGGTGCAGGTGAAGCAGTGGTCGACGCGGATTGAATCCGCGCCTCCTCCGTGATCATGGCGATGAAGTCGTCGGAGCCAGTGGTCCAGGTGATCTGGCCGACGGTGAACGTGAGGCCGTTCGGCGTAGCCACGGAGCCGGGGATGATGACCATCTTGTTCGCTTGGAGAGCAGTACGCACACCCCCTACCTGGCGCGCCACTGTCGATGAAATATGGTCGGCAATCTACCTAGGGATATGCCCAAGGTAGTAGATTATCGGCAGACAGGTGCGCAAGCTACGAACAAGATGACGCAAGACAGACACGAGGTTTTATCCAGGTTCGGCCGCCATGAGGGCGTAATACCTACGCCTGCGTCTGATTGTATTGTTGTATGTCAATGAGATGTCTTTTTTAGAGGGGTTCCATGCTCGCCTTATATAGTCTGGGGGCAGGCTTACAGATCTGGAAACTAATCCTAACCGGTTACAATTGTCATAGGTGGCCGGATAAGGATTCCTATTCTAACCGACCAGGATCTTGCTTGATCTCCAAATCTGCCTTGATTCCTTGCGCGGGACTCCAAACAGATTGGCCGGGCCGCACGTCGTCTTCTAGTGGGCCAGACCCCCTGGTCCGGGCCGGCCCGAGCCTAGCCGTAAGGGTATAGAGGTTAATATCCCCACAGGTTGCTTATTTTGTATAGTATAAAATATAGCTAACAGTGTATTACCATCATTTTGTTTACCTCTTTATGTTACAACGGCTACTTGCTTTTTAGAAGAAGAAACAAATGGCTAAGGCCAGCACCAATGTGATGACTTCATTGTCAATTAGGCTCGGACGTACATAATTAATTTGGTACCGAGTTAGAGTCAATCATCCATGAGGGTTTTGGTTGCCCGCATGTGTCGTGTCCGGGCGCCGCGCATATGTCCTGGTCTGGCTCTGGGATTCAACTTTCGAGGGCGTGTTTGGTTTGTGACTGGGCGGAGCTGCCTGGCGCAGGCAGCGCCCCCATGCGATCGATTTGGATTGCTGCCTGCCAGGTCACTATATAAACAGGCCCTCAAGAGTGCGTTTGGATGACTGCATGAACCCCTGAGCTTGTCTCCTGCCATGCAAAAGTAGCCGGTGAACATCTAAATAGGTAGATTATGGTATCCGACCAAAGGGAGAATTCCCAGAGAGTTCTCCCGTGACGCAGCGTATTAGAAAGCAAGTAAGCATGTTTTATGGTATAATTAGTATTTTAAAGTATTAGAAAGCAAACGCACTCTAGCATAGAGGTAAAAGAAAGGAAAAAAAACATGCTTACTTGCTTTCTAATACGCTGCGTCACGGGAGAACTCTCTGGGAATTCTCCCTTTGGTCGGATACCATAATCTACCTATTTAGATGTTCACCAGCTACTTTTGCATGGCAGGAGACTAGCTCAGGGGTTTATGCAGTCATCCAAACGCACTCTTGAGGGCCTGTTTATATAGAGACCTGGCAGGCAGCAATCCAAAACGATCGCATGGGGGCGCTGCCTGCGCCAGGCAGCTCCGCCCAGTCACAAACCAAACACGCCCTCGAAAGTTGAATCCCAGAGCCAGACCAGGACATATGCGCGGCGCCTGGACACGACACATGCGGGCAACCAAAATGCTATAAAGAGACGCAAGTGCTCACCAGCTAGGACCGACCAATCAGCACGTTTGCACACACAAGGCCTCCAATAGTGCAATCTAATCCACGACAAACCCATCTTAAGAAGAGAGGCATACAAAGTTACCGCAACCAGTTTACAATACCATACATATAGTTCAATATAAAAGGTAGCTACAATTCATAGCTCTGATTATTAACTTCGGCGGTGCATAACGGTGTGCCAGCATCACCAAAACAGTGCAGGTACTTGGAAAAATACTCCCTTAGGTAAAAGCATGAGCGCAGCGTCAATCTTAGCAGTAGAACATGACGCGCTTCACATTTTCCTTGAGGGCAGGTAATGGCCTCACAGCAACATTCCCAACACCAGCCCTGGTGTTGCGTGCCTCTGGTGGAGGGCCACGGCTTGGCGTAGCACCGCCACCATAGACCCACTGTCAGTGGTATCCGCTCCATGTAGAAGCGAGCTCGAAGGCTGCCAGGTGAGCATAGTACGCAGGGAGGTACTGCAAGCAATCCAAATAACAGTCAGCGTATGTTTCATAACATTACCAACCCACACTACATCAACGGTGGGTGGGTACGAAATTAAACTCAATGTCAAGTCGGGCTTACCGATTGATACTGAGCGAGTGCACCTAGCATACCTGAGAAGGTTGATCTTGAGTTTAGAAATTGGTGCTTAAAAAGAGCTAAAAAAAACTAAGGGATAGAGCAGTAAAATGTTACGTGTAACACAGGTTGTTGGTGAGAGTTTGCAACCCATCAGCGGTAAATTTGTTTTCATCCCACAGAACATGATAATGGGCAGGGCGGCTTGTTCCCTGAAAGTAACCCAAAAGGAATTCCATCGTTAGTGTAGAATAAAACAAATAACTGAAATTCAGCGATGAGACAGGGAAACCAGACCTGAATGCCAGCATGGCTACAGAGGTAGAAATCAAATTCAGTTGGATGGCAGATCTTTGAGTCCACCACAGTACCTATTATTTCAGAAAAGTTTAAGGGCATACAGATATTTCAGAAAAGATGAGGGCATACAGATTATACAAGATAGCCTATTCCAAAAACACAAGCTAAGCCCAAAGTGTAACAAAAGGCACATCAAGAACTTACCAGGCAGTATGTTTCCACTTTTATCAACAGCACGTGGGTCATTGTGATTATTAGCAAACAACCTAGTGTGATGACGCTTCTGGACCACAACAAAAGTAACCGGAGGCTGGTAATCCGACTCCAATGATGCACAGGCCTATATCCATAGTTTCGCTAGGGTGGTCAGAGAAAAATAAAGGTGAAGACAGTTACCAAACTAATGCACTCAAATCAAGTTTACCCTTCTAATGGCATCAAGTTCATACAACAGAACTTGGTAGAACTGTCCCTCACTGACACCATCCCTGAAAGTGATAAAAGTGTTTAATATACAGGGAATCACAGTCAGAAAAGGTGCTCATGAAAGGATACAAACCTGTAGAATATGATCCTCTTTGGTTTCTGTCCAGTTGCCCGCCAGAAAGAAATGAGAAGTTCCCTGCACAATCAACAAAAGTTATGCGTCTGGAGGAATCCAAACACGTAGAAGTGAATGCATCTCATTTATCTTAATAAAGATCATACCTGACCATGCCACCAGAGACAGATCCCCTTTGGGGATCTTGATATACTTTGAAAAGATCCTGTATCAATTCTTGGCGATGGGCTTGAGCACTCACTAATCCTGCATACTTGGTAACCTCAGGCCAGTCCTGAGAAGCAACAACCTAGGAGAAAAATACAGTGAGAAAAAAAAAGAGTAAAACTTCAACTGAAAAAGATAACATATCTTCTGGTATTTCTTTGCCACAATAGGGCTTCACTTACAGCTGCAATGGAAGGACTAGAATCTTCCCCAGGATGGGGATGGGTCACATCAGCACCAAAGATAATAGTTGGTACGTCACTGACAAGGGGGATCCTCCTTGTCAAAGCATCAACAAGTACCGTATTCCTTCCCCCAGCCTGAAAAGTATGATAACTGTAAGAGACGAATCGGTGTTAAAATCAAAGATTAGAAGAGTTAGTGCAATTACAAACCTTCACGTTTATTTTCAGGGCAACATTTGCAAGATACTGCTGCTTGTTCGCCTTGAAAACATGTTTAGTCAGACAGCATTGGGAGACCAATCCAAGATCAGTCTCACAGATCCTTTTGAGATCCCCTGAAGAATGAAAAGAATACTAATAGCAAAGTTTGTTCATTGAGCAAATGCTCGAGAGCCTTTCGGAAGAAAACATACCGTAAAGAGAACCATTATTGTCAGGCAGTATTACAATCAGCAAGTCAAGTTCTCGGCCCTGAGGCCTGAGTATGTTCATGGCATCTTGATAGCGTCCCTTTAATGCTCTTTCAACATGTTCAGGCCTCGCATAGCAAGGGGGCAGCACAGGTTCAAGTGCAAAATCCTAAAAGAGTATGTGAAGAGCAAATAACACAAACGAAAATATATTGAAGTTCTGAGACACACACATACCATTCCTGATACTTGGCACATCAAAGCCAGTTCATGACAGAAACTCCTGGCAGCACCATCTTGCACATTTCGTGAGAAATTAATGCATGCCCAGCTGCTAACTCTACCACCATTGACCATTTTCTACCGCAATAAAAAACATTAAAAACAATCATGAGAAAAGTTACAAAATGCTTAATGACTAATCAAGGGAAAACAAAAGGGAATAGGTTGAAAACCGATTTAAGTTTATGTTACAATAATGTTAAAGGCAAAGGAGTATAACCTAAATGACCAATTTCAGTGGCGAGGTGGCATAAATATTAGTCACGAATTAACTACCAGGGTGATTGAAAACGGAGGCAAGACAAGAGCAAAATTTCAGGTAAACCAGACGCTCACAATAGAATTTGGCAAGTAAATCATGCAAAATTTCTGAAAATATTTTCCACGTAAAACTACACAAGCACATGTAATTGTTAGATAAGGGGATGGCAGAAACAATATGAAGTTGTCTACCGAACCCAGAAAATGGAACTTCACTAGTCGTTAGCAGCTATCAAGCTTACATAAAGAATCTCATTAATGTATTGTTCAAGCAATGATCAGACAATGGCTTGGAAGCATGCTATCATGCTTCAAGGGAGGGAGGCTGGCATCTATATCATGGTTGCAGGTCTAAGTTTATTTTTTTGTGTAAAATAAATATAACTGACTACACCTAAAGGAATTCACAGAGTGATTTTGTCTTGGCGGCGTAGTCATAACGAGGCATACCTTATTCATCATATTCCACTGGCCAACTCTTGGCCATACATCCCTCTCTTTGCCACTATCATGGTATTTCAGCTATTACACAGAAAGAAGAATATACCAGGACACCAGGTTAAAGTATGCCCAAATATACAAATCAACTGTTATGTGCTGTTAAACTTAAAGCAAGGTGAAACTCACTGACCTTTGGGGGAGGCAGAACACGAGCTTCAACGGATGCAAGACGCTCATCAATCCTTATACCAAATTCCTGGGCATAAGGATCCTCAGAGTAGGCATTGTGATGAACAGTCTGATCAAATAGGTAAGGCAAACAAGAGATTTAGAATCATCAGTTCATTGGTTTACTTTTGTGAAGGCAAAAGCTAATTAATTAAACAAAAGAAACAGAATATACCATGTCACTTAATCATTATATATGCAACGACAACAACAACAATAATAATATATATTTATATAAATAATTTTTGCACAAACAATTTATTCATCAAGCAACTTATTTTATGAATGTTATACGTATAAATGCACCGCTAGTGCTACTGCTGCTGCAACTACTAGTACTACTATTCCTTAGTCAAACCAAGAAATATGATCACAATCACCTGCAAGATGTCTTTCTCACGCTCATGGGGACGCTGGCAAGTCACCTTCAGTAGAGCAGTGATCTGTTTCTCATTAAGCCGTTTTGAGTAACGCTGTCCCTCAACTATCTTACAGACCTGGTATTTCAATGCCATAGGCAACTTATGAAAACATGCGGAAGCTGGATATGGCATTTAGAAATCATATGAATAGATAAACATAGTGCAATAATTAATACAGCGATTGCAATACAGCTGGCAGAAGACACTAACCTCCATAGGCAGATAATTTGGTCTTTGCTGATTGCCCACTTGCAAGCAAGGTAAAGTGGTGTGCTGAATACTGAAGCCATAAGTCTCCAGGAAGTATTGCACCACAGTCTTAACAGTACCATGATCATCAATAGGGAATCTATCATAGGAAAACCATTGAAATCCTGTAAGCGCATTATACCTTATGATATCAACTGATATAAGCTAAGAAACGTGCACGTACGATAACTCCCTTGTTGCCTGTGAAGTAAGGCCAGATATCCGATATTTCCTACGCATGTTTCCACGGTGTGTGACCTCGACTTTCACACCTCGTAGGGCTTTTTTAATCTATATATACAAAGGAGAGCAAATGGAAAGAGATGAAGCATAAACCAAAGTTTCTATGAAGAAAGGTAGGGTAATAAATCAAACCTTCACACGATCAGAATCAGACAATGGTCTAACTGAGATATCTCTGTTAAGAAGCTGAGCAACAAATTCAATCACAGGGAGGGGCTCAATAAATGCAGTAGAGGACATATCTGCGAAAAAAGAAATCGAGCAAACTCAATTTTTCAGATAAGACCAAATAGTGATTCCACAAACTATGTCCAAAGGCATCATGATCTAGAATGTAGTGTATGTAGTGTGTTCCTAACTGTCATGATCATGTATCAAGTTTGAAAACTAGAAGGTAGAAAACATGAAAACAATAGTATCTAACCAATATTCAGAGAAAGACCCATCTGTGTGGGCCTTATGCTTTGGTAGAAACCACGCCAAGTTTCCAAACCATCACCAAGATGCTGACGTCTCCCTAAGTTGGGAGAATAAAATGATCTACCAACAGGACAATACCTATACAGGGAAATGCAAATTACAATGGAGATTTTGCCACAGAAAAAAAAAACTCTTACCGAAGTACCATTCACTCAAAGATTACCTGGCAGTAGGCAATTCACGTAGCACAATGTCAAGTACTTGAAGAGCTTCTTGAGGAGCATCTGGTTGCCTCCCAGCTAGAAACATAGCCAGATGGTGGAGATCAGCACGAGCAGCAAATTTGATCACCACCCGAAATACCCTCTGGCGCCTTAAAACAGAAGGAATGTCAGTAGGAAATTTTGGATACATTTTAAGCACAGAGACAACAGCACAGCGTTACCTTTGGCCTCCACCAAGACTGTCTTCCTCATCTTGCAGAGTAATTTCGAATGTCTTCGAAGTAAACGGCAATGCTCCAGCTGTATAAAGACTCTTCCTTCCATCGTATGCAGGCAGACGCCCATCCAAATGGGAGTGTCTATAAAGGTTTACAAGCTCTCCCATGACAGCACGATTGACCCCAGCGTGAAATAACCTCAGGCGTTATTGATACCTGATGGCAATAGGCTGGTTATCAAAAATCTCATATAAAAACTATGGTGACCAATTATGTCATATTATTGGCTTACATCGTATTGGTGAAGGTCTTTATTAGGCAGCTCAGCAAAGAAATGATTTGCCTTCACGATGCACCTGGACCCATGCATTTCCTTGCCAGGGCGCAATGGGAATCTAACCGCTTTGCTTGATGCTGGTGCCACCTGACCAGCTTGGCTGGCTGAACTTTGGTCATGAATCGCAAGTTGCTGAAGCTGTTGCTGGACTTGTCCAGTGCTCACCTCGGCCTTCCTAGGCTGCGAGGACGAGCCAGCTCCCGGTGGTGATGGTGTTGCCACCACAGGGGCTTGATGTTGGACATCTGGGGCTTGGTGCAGCTCGGGAACTGGTCTAGATGGACCTGAAGGAACACTTGGTCCAACACTACCTCCCACATGCCCGCCACGGTATGGCTGCGGCATTCCCCCTCTGGGACGCGGACCACCACGTCCCTGGTAGTCATGCGGTTGAGACCCAGGTGGTGGCCCCGCACCAGAATGCTGTGAAGGTGGGCCGCCACGGCCCTGGTATCGACCACGGCCCTGATAGCCACGCGGTTGAGACTCAGGCGGCCCGCCAGCAGGAAGCTGTGAAGGTGGACCGCCACGTCCCTGATATCCACCACGTCCCTGGTAGTCACGCGGTTGATACTGAGGTGGCCCACCGCCTGGTTGCTGTGAAGGCGGCGCTCCACGGCCCTGATATCCACCGCGGCCCTGGTGTTGCCCTCCACCACTGGCACCCTGTTGAGTTGCCTGAGGACGCTGTGAGGAGCCCTGCCCAGGCGCTCCAGAAGCCTCCCCAGAACTCTCTCCAGGGCCGGTTCTTTTCTTCCTCACCATGACAGATGGACACTGGCATAAGAGATACAACAAGACAGTGAGACTAAAAGATTCTAATGTATATAAAAAAAAATTAACATCGAAATGAGGTGAAAAAAAACAAACAGAAGGACAGGGGCAGGTTCCGTTTATATATATCACTTAATAAAGGAAATAAAAGGCCTAGCATGGGCACAGCATTTGCAAACTATTCAGCCTTGCATACACATACATCGTTTATCAACAAGACCAACCGCAACAGAATAAAACGATAGAATTAAATTTACATAAGAAATTAACTATGCCAATGGATGGAGGATGATGCGTGAAAACACATTGTTAGTAGCAAATGATGCATGCTATACACACAAACAGCAGCGGGCAACATGCAAAAGTAAAACGAACTCGTCCCGTCACGGAAGACACTATTCTAGAGCAAGTAATGTGGCGATGAGAGTCTGGGTTGTGGTTTGTGGCTACTGATCTGATGTTACGCTTCCCTCTCATAGCATGTAACAACAGATTGGAATAGTAAACCTAACCAGAGGATGGAACGCGGGTAGATCAACGATTCACAGGAGGAGGCAACAGCACAACTAGGGAAAGGCCTGAACGGAACGGTTGGGATCGGCAGAACGAGACGGGATAGATCCCATCCAATCCACGGGCAACTTAACCCTACCTCCCTACCTCCTCTCTATGGAGGTCACGCAGCAACGGCGGCGCGGCGCACGAGAGAGAGGGGAACCAAAAAATAACCGTACGAAAGCGACGGGCAGACAGATCTATCTACAAGTAAGTAGGAACGGAGCAGCGGAGGAGGGAAGGGCGATGCCGATACCGGAGCAAGACGGGCGGCGCGGTGGCGAAGGAAACCCTAGCCTCCAATCCTCCAACTCCTCCGCTAAGCGCGCTTTGCTTTTGCGGCCGCCCCAGCGCTCGTGCTCCTCTCTTTCTGTTTGTTGGTTGCCTGCCTTCGAGGGGAAGGAAAGGGGAGTGGCCAAGTGAAAAAGATGACGCGACGCCACTGGGTGGGCCCCGCCAGTGAAAAAGATCACGACGAGGAGAAGGACTGGCTCTTTGTAGGCCTCATTGCCCGGCCCGGGCCCTGATGCCTACGCCCTACGGCCCGCAAGCAGCTTTTCTTTTTCTTTTTTTACTTTCCCTTCTCCTTATTAGAATGGACAATATCATGCGCCGTGGATGGTTTAAGCTAAACGAGATAAAACACAAACAAACTCCTTTTGTAAGACACGCATGCAAGCCAATTTCTATAGGCGCTTTGATCATCGCATGTGCCATTCTTTTATCTTCCAATACGCCCGTTCTAGCCTGCGGACACAGCCATCGGATTAATCCTGGATCACGCACCAGCAACTAGGACTAGGTCGCTCATACTGCCACGGACCAAAAAAACGCAGCGAGGATCACACTTACTTGTTGAAAAACCTAGAGTTTACGAGCAAACCACCGAAGGGTAACCAACGTGCTTATGTGACGAAGAACCAACGTGCTTACGTGATGAAGAACCGCTAGTTTCCAGACAAACTAGCAAAGGAACCGTCAAAGCTCTCGCCCGAGAAGTACCACGTGGGGGCAAGAACGTCGCCGGGTTGCCCTAAGTCAGCCAACAAGCCTAGAGCGCTATCCTTGATCGTCGGATCAAGCGATGAGAGCAATATGGGATTGGAATATGACATAAATGAGTTGTAGAAGCCATGTACCCCCTATTTTATAGGGAGTAGGGGTGGTCTTATCCCATTAAAAAATCAATACGGCACTATCGTTGTGTCGCTTTGTAGAATTTTTCTTATATCGTACCAAAACTGGCATGGGGGCCTAATTGAAATGAGGCCCAATTTAAATGTCAACAGGTTTGTTTTGGTAGGACTCTAGCTTCCCCTCAAACGATTATGTCTAAGCTCATTTAGAGAAATAGTTTTTTTATATGGAGCTGAGATCCTTTTAAAAAAGCATGTCACCAATAACTTATCTTATTTTATTTCATGGAATGTATAGAGGAGGTACGGACAAATGTCAATTTGTAGTATGATTATTTGGAGTGAACAAAATTTAATGGTGCATAAATTAAATTTAAATGATAAATAATGGTTCCTTTTGAAGTAGAGCAATGTTTACAAAAGTAATTATGGCATAGCATTTAACCATACCACCAAACATACATGATCTTGAATTGGCTTTGCAATGTCTTCATCGAATTTATCCATAAACCAATCAGTGCAATAGTTTAGTTATGTCAAAGAATACAGTAAGTTAACAATAACAACTAAGGTCATGGGCGCAAGAGACGATGGAGTGACATGGGACGCGGTAAAACCAGATGTATATTTTCTTACCGGATTATATGGGGATTTTAATTGAGGTAGACCTAAAGAGACCATTATAATATGTTATATTATAGAATCCAATGGTAAAAAAAGAAAAAATTGGTAAATCGATGTATATTTTTTAAGTCGTTGAAAAGTTATACGTTGGGTCTCTCCATCGTTTCTAATATCTCACCCTTGAAAATCAAATATAATATTATAAAGCACACACATAGAAAAAAATTAAACGAAACGCATTCATTCCATCTCCACACACGTAGTTTTACCAATAGAACAACACTCGGATGCTATACTTGCTTTCTAAAAACTCAAGTTGTTATGTTCTAACACTCAGATATGTGCCCCTTTGCTTTCTCGCAGCACGTAAGCGAAGGATGCCGACATCTTACATTTGGAAAGGCTAGGTATTGACGTCGTCCCCTGTCGTCGACCTTGGAGCTGTGGCGCCGTGATCGCACTCCTTGTTGACATAGACATATCACCTAAGCGCAAAGTCACACGACCCACTCAAGGCAGAAGACAGCGACGCGGAGGCCGCCGACCATGCGGAGGATGACGACGCCATCCTCCTCATGGACATATGGCTTGAGCTTGCCAGAGAGGAAGTTCAAGGTGTAGTAGGCTAGTAGTTACGTGGAGGGTTGGGCACCGTGGTGATGGGAGAAGCAAGAAAACCTACGGGAGAAGTCGCCCTTCACGACGTATCTTTCGACACGTGTTGACTGATTTTTTCCTAAGGGCGTCTTTGGCAAGGCTCCTGTCCAAGCGGCTCCGGCCCCCATGTGTTACTGTGCTACACTGTGGCACTAGCAAAAACATCTTTGGTTCATTCGGTTTTTGCCTATCAAACCGACGGAGGCAACGGAGCTGCGTTTATCGAGCTCCTTTGGTTCCGTGCTATAGTGCACGACATTGTCGGAGGCGGTAAGAGTCCGGCCAAACGGGCCCTAGGTGCGAAAAGATTAGGATAAAAATGTTTTATATACTATACTAAAATGTATTAAGATTATGATGTTTCCTCAGGCTTAGCTTTTACTTCTCTTGCTGCTGGTAACCCCAGCGTACTCTGTAACGGTGTCGTGGCTTTATAAAAGCAGAGTTAATTCTCGTTTTAAAAAAAATGTATTAAGATTTTGGAAACTATGAAAGATACAGCTATATAAGCAAATTGAATTAACGGCAGGGCGGGGGCAGTTGACCATGGAGCAGGAGACAGACATGTTAGCGGGCCGCGCGCTGGAGCGGAGAGCAGGGGCCCGAGGGAGGGACGGGTGAGGTCACCTCCTTTTCCTTGCCGCAACCGCAAACAACAGGAGCAGGCAGCAGACAGCAGAGTGAGGGGAGTGGGGTGGGATCCAGTGCAGTCCAGTTCCAGTCCAGCCAGCCGCACAGGTCCCCTCCTCTCTGACTGAGATCGGAGGAGGAGGAAGAAGAGGGAGAGCGAGAGAGCAAGGGGAGCGGAGGAAGCGGGCGTGGAAGGAAATTAAGGAATGGCTGGTCGGCGCGCGGAGGAGGAGTACGACTACCTGTTCAAGGTGGTGCTGATCGGGGACTCGGGCGTCGGCAAGTCCAACCTCCTCTCCCGATTCACCCGCAACGAGTTCTGCCTCGAGTCCAAGTCCACCATCGGCGTCGAGTTCGCCACACGAACACTTCATGTCAGTCACTCAGTCCCCTCTTCCCTTCCTCTCTATTGTTCTACTACTACTGCATCAGATATTCAGATCAGATCTCCGATGATCCTCTCCTCTCTATACATCGTCAGACAGATCCAGCCTCCTTCCATTCCCGTTAAAGGTCCTGTTTTTTTTTTTATTATTAACAATTTATCGACCAATTAGCATCTATTACTAAACTGGCTGCTTCCTTGCCTGTATTTCGTTCGTTCGTCTATTCCATCACACTGTCAGCTACCTAGCTTGCTGGATGCTGGATCTGCGCGCGCTACCTTTCCAATTCATGACTCATTCTTCTCACTTCTCACCATCCATCCATCCATCCATTCCGTAGCTACCTCAACTCAACACTCAGTTGATACATACATACATACATCAATCAACCAAATTAAAAGGCAAACAGTTGGGGGCAAGCTAAAAAAGTTACTGTCTTTCCTGCTAAGCAAAGCAACGAGTGGCCTCGATTGAATTCAAGTCGCACTGCACATGGGATGGGTGGTAGCAGATCCGCACGTGAGTCGTCTCCGCCTCCGCCGGTGCCGCACGCGCTCATCTCATCCCATTGTTGGATTATGTGCATGATGGATGATGATTCATGTCAGTATCATATAGTCATCGTCAACCAGCACCACCACCACCACTAGTGGGGTACACTATTTTACTTGTGGATAAACGTTAGCTTCAACATAACCAGTGTCGCTGTCAGCTCCGTAAGCAAGTGGCAACTGTGATCTGTGCTGTGCCCCTAGTGCAGAGTTAGCTAACTACCCTCCTGCCCAACTACCCTCCATGCCCACCAGCCATAGAATGAGTATGGGCAGGTGCCTACCACGCCACACTGAGCTCAGCTGTTTTATCTTGCTTGCTTGCTGTGTTGCCTGAGACTGGAAGACTTCCTGCTGTAAGCATCAGCAAGCTACTCATTGTGGAAACTACACCTCTTGTACAGCAACATTCTCAGTTAACCATATCTGTTCACCTGCGAATTTTGCCTTCAGCTGCAGCCTCCAGATCAAGACCCTTTCCGAATTAAGGGCGCATTCTGCATTTTTCAGACAGTTGCCAGTTAGTGGACCTGATATAACTAACCTAATCTGCTTCCCCAGTTGTTCCTAAAAAAAGTTCTGTATATATCTAATTTTGCCTGTCTTGCCCTCTATCGCAATCTTTTCTGTCAATGTGTAAGCAGTCCAACTACAGACACTAATCCTCCAGTCCCTCACCTGTGCAACTTGATAATATTGTAGGTTGAGGGCAAGATCATCAAGGCGCAGATCTGGGACACAGCAGGCCAACAGCGGTACCGAGCAATCACAAGCGCCTACTACCGCGGGGCGCCCGGCGCTCGGCGCGGTCCTGGTTTACGACGTGAGCAAGCCCACCACCTTCGAGAACATCAGCCGGTGGCTCAAGGAGCTGCGCGACCACGCCGACTCCAACATCAGAATCATGCTCGTCGGCAACAAGACCGACCTGAGGCACCTCCGAGCTGTCGCCACCGACGACGCGCAGAGCTTCGCCGAGGCAGAAGGCCTGTCCTACATCGAGACGTCCGCGCTGGAGGCGACCAACGTGGAGGAGGCGTTCCAGCTGATCCTGGGCGACATTTACCGGGCCATCAGCAAGAAGCCTGTGGCGTCGGATGAGGCCAGGCAGGGCGCTGCTGGAGGCGTCAAGGAAGGTAAGACCATCAATGTGGCGACGGGTGGTGATGCCGCTGCTGAGAAGAAGCAATGCTGCTCAGCTTAGAACCCATGGTGATCTCGTTCAGTGGCGTATGTGTTGTTGTGATGGTTGTTTTTTCTTTTCTTTCAGTCCAAAGTTTGTTGATTCATTTTGTCAGATAGTACCTTCGTTGGACCTCATGTTCACACTAAACACTACTGGAGGTGGGCTCTTTGCCGAGTGACTGTTGCACTCGGCAAAGACAGCTTTGCACTTGGCAAAGCCTTTGCCGAGTGCAACACTCGGTAAAGAGCCTCCGTCGAATCCCCTTCAGGTAAAGGCTGCTCTGCCGAGTGCTAAATTTTGGACACTTGGCAAAGACTTTGTCGAGTGCCATACGGGCACTCGGCAAAGATTTGACGCCATCTAATTTAAAAAAAAAAAAAAACTCTTTGCCGAGTGCCTGTGGCACTCGGCAAATAAATCTGTTTTTTAACCTCTTTGCCGAGTGCCACAGCACCAGCACTCAGCAAAGGGTGTTTTTTATTTTTTTTAATTTTCTTTGCCGAGTGCAATGAAAACACATTTTTCGAGTGCAATGGGCATTGCACTCGGCAAAGCCACCTCTAAATTTCTTTTTTTTTGTTTTTTGCTTTTCCATTTAAACAACAATGCATATATATATATAAATAATAGAAACCACAATTCAACAGCAATAAATTACAAACAACATTTATATATTACAAACGACCAAATTTGTCCGAAATCCACAATTTATTACAAACCACAAGTTTATAGTCCACAAGTTCATAAGTTCGATACATAGAAACTACTCCGCAAGCGGCTCACGGCGACTGCGCCCCAGCGTGCGATCCCGGCGACGGTCCGGGTGCGGATGGGCCGACTTGCGATGCCGGCGACCCTCCGACCTGGTTCGACGCCGCCCCCGATGTCCGCTGCACAAAAAAGAAGATATTGCACGTGAGTGACAAGATAAAAATGTAAGGAGTTTAAAGAAAAGTTGAAAATTTCGGCAGCACGTCCCCTGCACGGGGACGTTTCCAAAACCTGCAAGAAAAACGTCGGCACGAAGACCGACAACCACATTTCCGGCACGAAGGCCGACACATCAACTAACCCGGCATGAAGGCCCACACATCAACAAATCTGACACGAAGGTCATATCTAGGTTTGACACTAAGCATGAGCACAGAAAGTAAAACATACTCACCGGAGTAGACTGTGGTGGTGGCTGTGGTGCAAGCAGGTGTAGTGGGATCTGTCAACCTTGTTGCTCCCCAAGTTGTTGCACGAACCTGAGCAAACCTTCTTGCTAGGCCTCAACAGCTTGTAGCCTCTGACGCTCGGCCTCCCGCTCGGCCCGCTTAGCCGCCCGCTCAGCTTCCTAGGCCTCCTGCTGGGCCCAAAGTTGCTGCAGCTCGGCCTGCAACATTTGACTCCAATGTTTCAATATTGTAGAGCTAAGGAACGTAAAAGTCAAAGAACGACGAATGAAACTGGAATACTTACCTGGAGTGCTGCCACCGTTGTCGGTCGTTGGCTTATGGGCACGCTAGAGCTCGTGCTCGCTGCTCGGAGGCGGTTCAGAGGAGGAGTAGAGCCCATGTTGAGGACGCCGTCGCCAAGCCAGAACCGCCCATGCTTCTTGCCTTCCCCCACCCGCATCACGATCTCAGGATCAAGGCGCTCCTCGGTCCTCGGATCGTAGGCCGACCCGTGGACTGACCTTGCCGCCTCCGTGTAAGAAGTGAGGCGGGTGTGGACGCTGGAGTTGGTGTACGCCTCTGGGCCCGCATCCGGGTTGTACTCGATGTTGGACCTTGTCGGGCCCATGTGGGCCAGAGCATACGCCGTGAGTTGGCCAATTGGCTAGCCACCGTGCGCCGCCGACTGCGAGAAAGACAACAACATGTGGTTAAAAATCATGCAGAATTGAGCGTGGCTAGATTAGACAAATGGTGCAGACTTACATATGTCTTTACATACTTGCTGAGCCTGGCGCTGCCCTGATGGTGAGGGGCACCTGGCATCAGCGCTCACTGGTCGCTTTTCTCCTGGTGCTCCTTCTGCCAGTCCGCGTCCAGCCATTTGTCCACTATAGCAGCCCAGCAATCGAGATGGGTGGCGCACCAGCTTGGAATCACCTACAAGCCATCAGAAGATCAAATTAGGCATAGTTAATCTCAAAATAAATCAACAGGAGATGTTTTCTATTTACCTGTAGGTATTGCTCCCTTGTCAGAATCTCTGTCTGTCTCCTCGCCTGTGTTTTGTTGATTCTTCTCTTACGGTAGGTGGCGTTGTAGTCAACGTGCGCCTGGAGGTGGGCCTCGTAATACAAGTCCGAGACACGCCTTTTATAGGAAGCGTAAGCCACCTAATACGCCCTTGCCTCCTGGCTCGGCTGGCATCTAAAGAAGTCCTGCATAAAGACATGAGGTATCCATTATTTTATTTGAAGAATGTCCAATGAATGCAATAAATGCAATGAATTGAGGCTTACCCACAACTCCGAAATCACCCGATCTGCCAAGTTTCTGTGCGGAGCATCGGTGGCGACGAGGGCGTAGTGGTCGAACGGGGGTACCTCTAGGTCCTCATCCTCTGACGTCCACACTAGGCCAGGGAAGTGTTCCCTGCACAGAAGTCCCAGGATCCCATTGACATTTCGAGCCGGGACCCCCTCCTCCACAAGCATCCAGTTCCTGCACAAGTGATCCCATTGACATTAGCTCTTATTATGATTTTTCAACATATCAAATGAAGAACATATGAAGTTACTTACTTATCCCCTCGGGTGAAATCGATGGCGGCGTTGGGTGCAATCGGTCGCCGGAGGCTGGTGGGACCTCGCAAGTAGGGTTTCGAGGTGAAGAGGAAGTCAAACCCCTCCCCCCTCGGGACGTGTCTGCGGAACCCCCCTCCTCGGGCCAGCAAAAGCAGGCGGCGTCGTACATCTGCGGACCCATCCCTCGCCCCACCGTGGGCGGGAGGGACGTCGTCGTCCATAGAAGTGCTTGCGAGGAGCCAAGGTCGTGGTCGGTCCGACGGCTCCCTTTGGGCCTCCCCTCGACCTCCTCTGCCTCTCTCGACGTCTCTGCCTCAGTGTCCTCAAATGGGTGGCGTGTCCCTCGGTCTCGAGTAAGTCGACCGACACCTCCTAGTGGGCCCTATCACTGCAATTAAAAAGAATAAACCAAAGATTTAGTACGAGATAAACGAGAAGTACTTAGCAAGGGATGCAAAATAAAGAAAATATAATTACAAAATAACATAGTATTACATGTATTTCTAATATTCTTCATGATCGGGATTATCTGGATGATAGGTATCGTCATCACTATCAAGAGCCTCCAAATCGTCAATGACCTCATCCTCATCGCTATCATTGTCAAGTACAAGTCCGTCAAGCATTTTCAAGTCTCTCGGATCATGCACCTCATCTGCACTTCCTCGTCAACAACCCATTCCTCGTCTACTTCCATTTCAATCTCTCGATTAAGTCTATCTCAAGCATCCTCGGTAGCCCCTTGTCTTGTTGATAGAACTCCCGTCATGCGTGGGTGGGTTCAAGTTGTAATCAACATCGTTTGGGGGAGGACATTTACCATGTGGTGATACCTTGTGCACAATATACCAACCCTGAAGACGTGGGTCGGTTTTGCAAGCATATGGACAATAATAAACTTGCCTGGCTTGTTGAGCCACAATATAGACATCATCTCCTGGATAGAAGGAATCCTGTCTAGTTTTGACTATCCCAAATTTAGGGGACTTTTTCGATACTGCATTATCAAACCACTGGCATTTGAAAATGACTGGCTTAGGTGCTTTTTCACCATGGAATTCGAGCTCGTATATTTCTTCAAATGTGCCATAATAGTCCTCCTGCTCCTCGCCGAGCGTAACTACTCCGGGCGTAAATACTCCGGTATTGGTGGTCCTTGGATTGGGCCGACTCTTCTCGTAGCTTGTTGTGTGAAAGCGATATCCATTCACGTCATAAGCGTTAAATGACGAGACCTTATAGTCAAAGCCTCTAGCCACTTGTCGTAATTCGACACTTATAGGCAAATCACTTTGGCATTGCAAGCTCAAGCAGGAGAGAAATGAAATTAGGCAACTAGGAACGCCAAAATTGAAACGACCTAAGTTGGTCAGAAGGTACCTTTCTTTGGAACCATGTAATGAAATCAGGTGAACCATGTTGAAGAAGGGTCTCTCGTTCATGGTCAGAAGGTGGCCTTGAAAGATGCCAGTATTGATAAAAAAATTCCCTGCACCGACAAGCAACAAGGTTGTTGGATGCAGAAAATTTACGGAGTATGTAACAAGTTCGTTGAGAACTTATCCTTGATACTTGTTGACTTCGTCAAGGTTAGTCAACACGTAGAGCATGATCTTGCGCCACTCTTCATTGGTCAGCCTCTTTTTGGCCGCTCCACTTGATCTCCCGCGTTGCCCTTTGAATAGGATGAGGGTCAATTCATTTTCGTCCTCGTTGTAATGAGGGGGTGGGTTATGCACGCTAGGAAGCTTCTCACTATAGTACAATGTTGTGAAGTTTGACACCTCCTCACGAATGAATGCCTCTGCTATGGAAGCCTCAATCCTGTCTTTGTTTCCACATTTCTGGCGAACAGTTTTTAGACATCTCTCGATTGGATAGCACCAACGGGTCTGCACGGCCCCCCCATTCGTACCTCGTTCGGGAGGTGCAAAATCAAATGCTGCATCAACAAGAAAAAGGCAGGTGGAAAGATCTTCTCCAACTTACAGAGCAACTCGGGTGCCGTTTTTTCCAACTCCTCAACCACTTTCAGAGATATCTCCTTGGCACAAAGCTGGCGGAAGAAAAAGCTCAGCTCTGCCAGCACATTCCAGACATGCTCAGGGACATAGCTGTAATGTCCCGCCTCCTCATGGTCAGGCCCGCTTACATCTGATAGCTTTCCTAGGACATAGACTGCCCTCACAGACCAACACCAGTCTTTTCTGCGCACTTTGTCCTCACTCATGCGCCCCCGGGAAGAACTTCCCGGTCGGTCACCCATCGCTCCAGGCCAAGCACGCTTAACCTTGGAGTTCTTAAGAGATGGGCTTCTAGAAAAGAAGTTGTAACTTGTTGGTACGAGTATCCTATTAATCCTATTAAGCCCTGAGCCGGGGTGTTACATCCTCACCCCCTTAGGAGACCGACGTCCTCGTTGGTCAACCCCAGGCCAGGAACGTCCCCTCTTGGCCACGTCCGTGTGTCGATGCCAAGCATGTGCCATCTTTGGGTGACCACTCTGGTCCACACACCGACCATGCGCACCATGCTCGCATAATCGACACACGCACCCGTGAAACCGCAAGGGTCGTCTCTGATACCATTCTGTAACGTCCCGCCTTCTCGAGGCCTGGCCCGCTTACATCTGATAGCTTTCCTAGGACATAGACTGCCCTCACAGACCAACACCAGTCTTTTCTGCGCACTTTATCCTCACTCATGCGCCCCCGGGAAGAACTTCCTGGTCGGTCACCCATCGCTCCAGGCCAAGCACGCTTAACCTTGGAGTTCTTAAGAGATGGGGTTCTAGAAAAGAAGTTGCAACTTGTTGGTACGAGTATCCTATTGATCCTATTAAGCCCTAAGCCAGGGTGTTACATCA
This sequence comes from Miscanthus lutarioriparius, assembly GCA_904845875.1. Lineage (NCBI taxonomy): Eukaryota > Viridiplantae > Streptophyta > Magnoliopsida > Poales > Poaceae > Miscanthus > Miscanthus lutarioriparius. Next base: position 78,960,943 of record CAJGYO010000016.1, on the reverse strand, counting down.
ACACCGGGGCTGTAACACCCCGGTGTTATGACCAGCATTTAGGCACTGCAAATCATGCATATTATGCATCATCAAGCATCCTAATCATACATGCCTAATCATGTAAATAATAACTGAAACCCTGCTTCGAAACATTTGAAACATGCTCGTGAAACATGAATGTTGCATACACTTGTTTAGAGTTGTGTTTGCCCAAATTATGCTTGCTAGGTTAGTAAAACATGTTTGGCTATGATTGTAAATCATCTAGAATTATTTAGCGCAATTTTTGGAGCAAATTTTGTATTCAAGTTATTGCCAAATTTTGCTTTAAAAATAATTCTCCAAAATTTGGGTTTTGAGTTAAAATTGACTTTTATTTTATAATTCAAAATCTAGCAAGAATTGGACTTTGGTCATAAAAGCAAAGTTGTAGAGGATTAAATTCTAAGCAATTTTTATTTTTGGGACATTTTCAAAAGATGTCATTTTCTTGCTCAAAATGATATTTGAAAACTGGTATTTGAAAATTTCTTAAAAATAGAAATTGAGAAAAATGTTTTCTCCTTTCGCGGGTCGTCGCCTCCCTTCTCGGCCCACAGTCGAAGCCGGCCCACGCGCCACGCCATTCCCGCGCTGCGCTCGCCTCAGCCCAGCCTAGCTCGCGCACGGCCTGCCTCCGCTTCCACGCGCCCGCCTTCATCTGCTGAGCCCGCGGCGCTCCACTCTTCACTCTCCCGCGCTGCCTCTCTGTTTCGCCCGCGCGAGCTCTGCTCTCTCGCCACCGAGCGCCACCGCAGCCCCCGCCGGACAAATTCGCCGCCAGTGCTCCTCCACTGCCAGCAATCAAGCGCACCTAGCTCCGCCTCGCTCCCCGGCACCTGGTGCTCATGGCTGTGACGCTTTTTTAGCCAAGGTAGAGCGTTTGGCGCGTTTCACCGCCGTCAGTCGTGGCGCCGCCGTGCTCGGCCGCCGTGGAATGCGTCCTCTTTCCCTCCTCCACCCTTTTTAGTTGCCTGCTTGGGTTCGTCACCTCCTTGCGAACCCCGCGCGCTCGCCCGCTTGCCCTGACCTGGCCGGCAACGGCCGCCGGTCCGCTGGCAGAGCCCGCGCCGCCGTGGCGTCTCGACGCCGGCGTGGCTCCTTCGCCTCGGCCGAGCTGGGCCAGGCTGGCTTGGGCCGAAGCCCCGAGCCAGGCCGCCGCCCTCCCCTTCGCTCGGTCTGCGCAGGCCGAATGTGGCCGTGGGCCAGTTGGTTTCCACGGGCCGGCCCAGTAGTAATAGGAAAATTTCGTTTTCAGTTTTCTTTTATTATTTGGAAAGAAAAATGATTTGGAAAATGGTTGTATACTCAAATTTGCTCCAAAAATTGCGCTAAATAATTCTAGATGATTTACAATCATAGCCAAACATGTTTTACTAACCTAGCAAGCATAATTTGGGCAAACACAACTCTAAACAAGTGTATGCAACATTCATGTTTCACGAGCATGTTTCAAATGTTTCGAAGCAGGGTTTCAGTTATTATTTACATGATTAGGCATGTATGATTAGGATGCTTGATGATGCATAATATGCATGATTTATAGTGCCTAAATGCTGGTCATAACACCGGGGTGTTACAGTAGCCTCGAACCATCGACGAAAGAAGCCGCTCAATCCATATGTGGAAGTCATGACTCTTCATCCCTAAGACTCGGCCAGTATCTAGGTTCGCTCCCCTCCTCAGATTCGCTGCAAACCCATCAGGGAAACTTAACGTCTGCATCCATTGTATCACTTCCGTCCTGTGCTTCTTTTCCAAGACGTAATCGGCCTTAGGCCTTTTCCATGGTTTGTCGTCTCTTGGAGGCAGCATCTGTAGCTTTGGTCTGTCGCATAGTGTTGCCATGTCTACTCTAGCCTTAGGGTTGTCCTTTGTCTTGTCAGAAATGTCCATGAGTGTTGCCCAAAGTGCTTCGGCGACATTCTTCTCATTGTGCATTACATCTATGTTATGTGGAAGGAGAAGGTCATCAAAATAGGGAAGACTCTCCAATCCCGACTTATGAGTCCACATATGTTCCACACCATAGCCCACAAAAGCGATCTTTGTTTGGATTATCTTTCTTTGGATTAACTTTCTTTCTTTTACTCTTCTTTGGATTATCTTTCTGCGCCGGGAGCACGAGAGCATCTATCTGAGCATGAACCTGGGCACTAGTCATATTCTCAGGTGTAGGGTCGGTCACCGTGACACCTTTCGTGAAGTTCTTGGTGTCTCCTCTGAATGCATGGTCAAGAGGGAGGAACTGTCGATGCTTGTCGAACGACGAGAACTTCTCACCCTTCTTCAACCAAATGAACTGTAGAGCTGCCTTGCATACCGGGCATGGAAACTTCCCATGGACACACCAGCCAGCGAATATCCCATACGCCAGGAAGTTATGCATGGAGTACTGGTACCAAACATACATTCTAAAGTTCTTCTTTGTAGCTCGGTCATAAGTCCATACGCCTTCATTTCAAGCCTTGATCAATTCATCATAAACAGGCTGCATGTACACACCCATTTTGTTTCCCGGGTGTCCAGGAATTATCAACGTCAAGAATATGTTTTGCCGTTGAAGTAGGGCCCCGAGGGGGAGATTGAGGGGAATAGTGAACATGGGCCAACAAGTGTATGGGGCCGACATCATTCCATAAGGATTGAACCCATCCATTGCCAGCGCAACATGTACATTACGGGCCTCTTCATCTTTGCCACGATGGTTGCCATTATAGCTTTTCCATGCTTCACCATCTGCTGGATGTACCATCTTGTCAGGATTGTATCGAACGTCATTCTTGTGCCATGTCATCTGTTTCGCGGACTCCTCGGACATGAATAGTCATTGAAGCCTCGGTATGATCGGAAGGTGTCTTAGGACTTTCATGGGGATGTCCTCATTCTGCTCCTGCTTTCCATCACCTTTGTCTACCTCCACATACCTAGAGGATTTACACTTTGGACAGTACTTTGCATCCTTATGTTCTTCCCTAAATAGGACGCACCCCTTCGAACAACAATGTATCTGCTCATACGACATCTTCAGCGCCCGAAGGAGTCTCGTTGACTCGTACAAGCTGCTCGGCAGATGATGACCCTCCGGAAGCAGCCCCCCAATAATTGTCATCATAGCATCGAAGCAGGCTCGAGTCATGTTGTGCTGGGACTTCAACCCCAGTAGGCGGCCAATGGCATCCAGTTGAGAAACCAGTGTCTTCTCATGTAGGACCTTCTGTGTCGAATCCAACATGGCCAAGAACGCCTTAGCGCTTGGCTCTGGCTCCTCCTCCTCATCCTCCTGCTCATCCTCCGTAGGCCTTTTAGCAAATGTCGCATCCTCATAGTCACCTAACCATCCTGGTACCCCGCCATCACCGTCAAATGCCTCCAAGCGTCGTCTCACGGCCTCCTCTCTAGGACGATAGGCTTCACCATGGGACACCCACCGGGTATAGTTTGGCATAAATCCATACTTGCAAAGATGCTGCACCATGACTTCCCTTGTTTTTCTTTTCTTGTTTTCACATTGGCTGCAGGGACAGAACGTGTCTCTCGCTCCCTTAGTTGCCTTAAATGCATGGTCCAAGAATTTCTCGGTCTTATCCATCCATTTATGGGTGATTTGAGCCTGACTTGGGCATCCCATGTACATCCACTCACGGTTATCCATCCTCTAGCATATACACATAACAGAGTAATATAACCATCAGTTGCATCTACACGACGTGCCTAATGTCTAATAGGTGAGGATAGGTCCTAATCCCACCCGCAGATGCGTAGATGAGGTTAGTTTTCATGCTCTACTCCGATCCGAGACAGAATTTCGGTAGCACCTCCCCGCTGTTCTCCCGATACACGTCCTGGAAGGGAGAGTGTGTATCTAGAGAACAACAGTGAGGTGGTGCCGAAACTCTATCTCGGATCCGAGCATAACATTAAAACTAACCCATCTATGCATCCGCGGGCTGTCCAAAAAACGTGGACAATCCGAAACAGATATGGTCATAGATATGTAGAGATCCGCATACCTCCAACCGTATCTGTTTCGGACGGGAGACGCCTAACTGGGCTACACCGATCTACGTACTACAACGGTAAGGAAGAGAGCTCAATTATACCTAGGGTGGCGGTGGAGACAGGCTAGCGGCGTAGTGGCGAGTCGGTGTAGTGGCGAGTCGGTGCTGTGTAGGTAGGACCGCAACACCGACGAAGACGATCAGGGTCGCCGAGGTGCTCCGGGTCCCCTTCGACGGGTCCTGCTCTGCAAAAGAAGAAAAACATCACTAAAAGTTAAAAATTTCGGCAGAACCTCCCCTGCACGGGGAGGTTTCCAAAACCTGCAAGAAAAACCGTCGGCACGATGGCCGACGTCCACATTTGGGGCACGATGGCCACCACAACCACAAACCCGGCACGAAAGCCGTCAATGACATAAACGGCGCGATGGCCGACAACCCTACGGCTTTACCTTCTCCTCCGGCGAGGGCGGGGATGACGGCGTGGACGAACGGCGTGGACGACGTGGATGAATGGCATGGACGAACGTTCGTCCCCTCCACCTCGGCTTCCTCCCCCTCTCCCCTTCTCCTCCTCCTTCTTCCACCTCCTTCTTCCTTTTTCTTCTTCTTCATCCTCCTTTTTCTTCCTTCTTCTTCTTCCTTCTTCTCCTTCTTCCTCCTTCTTCCTCCTTCCTTTTCCTGCTACCTTCTTCCTCCTTCCTCCAGGGCATGGTAGGCTCACCGGGCCACCCCTTGGGCCAGGCAGGGCCGGGCGATCGAGGCTGACCAAGGCCAGCATGGTGTGTCGAGCAGTAAGGCGGCGGCGGAACCAGTGGCGGAGGCGGCAAAGTGGGGCGGTGTGGCGCCAAGCGGCGTGCGCGGGCGAGGCGGGCGGCGTCGGCGTCGGGCGCGGTCGGGGCGCCCCGAATCCAGTGGCCCGTGGCCGGCAGGGAGTGGGGGCAGCCGTAGCCTGGCCAAGCAGGCCAGGCGACGAGGCAAGGGCCTTGAGGCGATTGAGGCAGGTGGAAGCGGGCAGGCGAGGCTGGGCAGGCCTTGGCGGTCATGTGGCGAATGCCAAGGCAAGCAACAAGCAATGCGCGCGAGGGTGTGCGTCTTGTGAGTGTGTTGTGTGGAGTGAGTGTGGGGCGGCCCACACATTTAGTTAAACTTTCCCCTTTTGCGAGTCTTTGGTAGGGCCGCCACTCGGCAAAGGCTTTTTTTTTAAAATTCTTTGCCGAGTGCCGCTTCTCGGCACTTTCGGCAAAAAACTCTCTTCTTAAAGTGCCGGGCGAAGACTTTCGGCAAATTTTTGTTTTTTGTTTTTTGCCCCATTATTTTTGCAACCTTAATATATTATTTAAAACTCTATGTTTAAATTTGGGACAATTTTGGCTTTTTTGCTATATTTTGTTGGTTTTTTGTTTACGTTGAATTTTATGGAATATTTCAAATTTGAGCTGCCAGTGCATGGAATAATCGAATTTGGTCGTTCAAAAATTGATATTCATGATATTTGGTATATGTTGAGGCCGTATCGAGGGAACTCATGAAATTTTGTTGACGAACATCTTGTTGGCGTAACATGACGAGTTTTGTTATACTGCTCGAAAAGTGTATTTAAATTATATAAAATCGAGCGAATGTTACTGAAAATGAGATGATCGAAACTTGTTGAGTTCGTAATGGCGTTATACCATGTAGAGTCTATGGTAAAAAATTGAGAAGGTTTCAAGCAAGTTATTCCGTCGGATGCAAAACCGGACATGTGAAAATTTGAAATATTCCATAAAATTCAACAAAACAAAAAACTAACAAAATATAGCAAAAAAAGTCAAAATTGTCCCAAATTTGAACATGGAGTTTTAAATAATGTGGGAAGGCCTCACAAAAAATGGGTAAAAAAAACCAAAAAAAAATATTTTGTCGAGTGCCGGCCCTGGCACTCGGCAAAGAAGGGATCTTTACCGAGTGCAGGGCCTTGGCACTCGGCAAAGACCCTCTTTGCTGAGTGCCAGGGCCGGCACTTGGCAAAGATTTTTTTAAAAAAATTTGACGGCGTGGGCGGGCTCGGCCGTCAAGTGCCATTTTTTTTGCCGAGTGCCACTCTTTGCCGAGTGCTAGACTTTGTCGAGTGCCACCCGGTCCGGCACTCGGCAAAGAGTGGCTTCGCCGAGTGCCCGATTTTTGGCACTCGGCAAATCTGCGTTCTCCCGTAGTGAAAGCAAGCAGTTATATATGATTATACCATCACCAAGTCAATTGTCTTCTAGTACCAACATGCCTACATATATTCTCTAATTGCATTCTCTAATTGAGATCTGCATTCCAAAATTCAAGTACAGAATTGTCTGAAGACACTGAGAGGCTCCGGCTGACAAAAAGATGAGGTAGATGACCTTAATCATCATGTTCAACAATCAAAATAATCGGCACTTTCCACCGGTTATCATTCAATTAACTGCTAATTTAAAGATTGACTGATGGTACATTTTGCTAGGTTATACAAACTGTGGCAATTAATGCTGATCTGTATAAGCCAGAACTCACCATGATATATGGCCCCGGGGCCATATATCATGCAATCAACTGCAAGTTTTAAGATTAACTGATGGTACACTTTGCTAGGTATAATAATACTGGCAATTTATGCTAATCTGTATAAAGATGAATAACTGACGCTGAAATGACACGCTTATAGTATCTTAGTATCCTCCGTTCCACCCAGTGCCTCCTCCAATATAATCTTGATTGGACAACATCCTGCGGCATCCATCTAACCACAAGCCAAATTTAAGTGCCCCCTGAACCCTGACTATGATGAGCAGCAGCTGCTCTTCTGCTGTATTGGCTGCCCTTTCATGTGAACATGGACGGTGGGTCTCCTCTCCACGGTTGGTTGGGTTGCCATCCTGCAGCAGTAGCACGGCATCAATAGTAATTTCAATCAGTCAGGACCCTCGGTCTAAAATCCAACTCAGAACAGCACAAAAAGGCATTATATCACCTATACAACTGTCACATGGGGAGCATGCACACTCCATATTACTAGAGCACCAAAAAGAAACATAAAGCCACAACAATTGCACAACAACCCACCTACATCACTTGGGAAAGCTAACATTAATGTCAAGAGGATATCCTGAATTTTTTACCTAAAGAATTCAAAGTTTTAAAGCTTGAGTCTCAAGTAGTTTGAAAGGAAATCTACATGTGAAATTGTGGGAAAAGCTTCATCATCTGGCAGGCTCGCATATATGAATAATGTAACTTCACCCAAGAAAATATGTAATCAAGTAACGAGTGGAAGAGCAAAAATGCAAGCACTCAGTTGTGCATAATTTTCCTCCAAAGAAAGTGCATTAAGAAGCAGTAACAAATCACCAACAGAGTTTTATGTAGCTTGCATTTCTGCGGCATGCAGAAACTTCAGTAATTTACGGTGCTGAGCGTAGCAGATAAATGGGAACAAAATGGCTTCTAAAAAAGTTTACTTTTTTCCATACCTTTTCTTGATTTCTGATGACATGGTTAGGAAAGCTTCCTCCACGTTGATGGATTCCTTTGCACTTGTCTCAATAAAGGGAATTCCTAACGAATCTGCAAAAGCCTGCAATTGATTTGATTGTCAGGTTTAGGAAGAACATATAAACATGTACATCTAATTATCTATCAAGAATAAAACAGAATCGCAGTGATTACTTTCATTTTTTTTATCGAACACGGAATAGAGCTATGTATCATTGCATCAAGAAGAATGTATGAATACAACACACTCACACCACACCCACCCACCCGTACACACCCTCAGTTAAGCATACACGCCTTTGGATAAAAACAAATCATTGTACTTTCATAACAAACAGAGATTGCATTCTTCCCTTCGTTGTGTTAATTCTTGTTTGCTACTTGTAAAAGTTGTCTTAGTTAGCTGTTACCCAGCATCACAAATACGGCTAGTGTTTTAAAGAGCAGGATAAGAAAAAGGATCTTTACCTTTGCCTTTTCAGTGTCAACAACCTTACTGTCAACCAAATCACACTTGTTCCCAACTAGCAGCTTGCAAACGTTGTCACTGGCATACCTATCAATCTCACTCAGCCACTGCTTGATGTTATTGAAGCTCTCCATGTCTGTCACATCATACACGATCTGAAAAGAGCAATGCACAATATTACAAGTCCATACCAAGACTGGCACATTGTGTAAGGTCAAAAAGGAAAATTAACTACTTCAGTTCAATAACTAAAAAGGGTGAACTGCAAATCTATTCAAGCCATCCTAGCTCGCTGTCTTACATTGAATAAGTGAAACAGGAAACCAGAAAATGATTGTGTGTAAATACAGATCAGCGCGAGCTGCAAATGACGAGTTAAGAGGAATTACAATGATTCCATGAGCTCCTCGGTAGTAACTGCTTGTAATTGTCCTGAACCTTTCCTGGCCTGCTGTGTCCCACTGAACAGGAAACACCGACACCATTATCAGCAACTGGTGTCTGAACAAACATGAGTATATTTTGTAAAGCAATGTGTGAGCTAACACATCAGTGTCACCAAATAATTAGTAATCAATACCCCCAATTTCCAATTTCTAGATGCAATCCATCATGAGCAATCTAAGTACTGAAGCTATCTGATGTAAATCATTAGTATTTAGAAATCTCCTACCAAGAAAAATCAGGTAAATTACGTGCCATAGTTCTAAGATTTCCTATCCATCACAGCCCTACAAACACATTATCCCCACTTTATTATGGCCTGATGTTATTCCTACATCCAAATTGTGTTTGAACAAATTATGCGCAGGATAATAAGTGAAGGCACGGCAGAATGCATCAAATTGTGTTTGAACAATTCCTACATTCAAATTGCGTTTGAACAAATTACGCACAGGATAACAAGTAAAGGCATGACAGAATGCATCAAGTTGCGTTTGAAAAATGCTTCGAGGCAATTGACTATGATCTAGTATGATGTATAAAACCACATATTTCTGATACCACAGGACATGAATGAATCCAATTGTCTATGGCAAAAATAAATAAAAAGGGTGTGAATGAATGAGCTTACAATCTGTAGCTTGACAGTCTTTCCATCAAGGTCGACAGTGCGGATTTTCTGAAAAGCAGGGCATGATCGCAGTAAGTTGATGATCCAGGAATAATGAGTAGAGGCGTAGAGCAGTATATAGTAAGGACAAAGAGAGAGGGTGTACTGACGAAATCAACGCCGATGGTACTGATGTAGGTGTCAACGAACAAATCATCCTGTGTATACATGGATCAAAATCAAAGGAAGCCGCTTTTGTCAGGAGCAGAAGCAATCGCGTACGGCGTACCCAATCAGTAATTTGCAGGAACGAGGGGAAGCTTACAGCGAATCGTAGGAGGAGGCAGGACTTGCCGACGGAGGAGTCGCCGATGAGGAGCAGCTTGAAGAGGTAGTCGCTGCAACAGGAGGCGAACTGTTTATGTATCCCAGGCCCAGCAAAGTAAAGAAGAGAAAGAGTTGGATGGCGGAGAAGGCGGGACTTACTACTCGATGCCGCTGGCCATGTCGGCCTCGATTCGACGACGACGATGATGGTGTTTCGATGTGGGAGATGAAGAAGGGGAGGGGAGGGGAGGGGAGGGGAGGGGAGGTTTCTTTTTTTTTTGTTGTTGTCAACACAAGTGCGGAAGAAAGAAGGCAGGGACTCGGGGAGAAGCAAAGGAAAGGGGGCAAGTCTGCAGCTTTTCTTCCTCCGCTCGCCACGGCCACGGGTCGTCGGACGTCGGGTCAGCGGAGTTGGCCAAGTTAGGGCCGTTCTGGCTACGGCAGTGGCGCCGGCACCACCCGCACCCGCCGCACCCGCACAGGGGAGGGACCGGACGACCTCGGCGTCGGCTGCTGTGCCTCCTGCACAATCCAATGGTGAATTGGGAATCACCGGCCCGGCCCAGACCAGCCCAGACCAGCCTAGCCCACTGGTGGGAATTGGACCAAACAAAGCACGGTTGGGCCAAGAGCAATGGGCCTCCACCAACCGACCGACGGCCTGATGCCCTCCCAGTGTGCTCGCCGCCTTTACTCTTTTGCTGTGTGCTTAAACATTTGGGTTGATCAAGCACTGCACTACTGACATCCCTGCAAGTTTCATTTCCATGTCTCTGTCAACTCCATCACTCCATCTAATGTCGAAGAAACTCGACATCATCATATCATATTCATGGTTAGTGCCTCGTCTTATACCACTGCTCACATGTGCTTCATGACATGTGTCCTGCTATATACGTCCAGTTTTTTTTTTTTTTGACGAAACTGGAGTGCCGTAGCTCCTACAGAAATTTTATTGAAGAAGAGAAAAACAAGCTGTACAAGCATTACAAAAAAACAAAGACAAAAACAGAGACAGACAGCCAGAGAGGGGCAATCACAAATTACAAATTAGGGGATAAAGAAGGAGACAAAGAAAATAAAACAGAAGGTAGGACTTAGATCGTTTCTAAGGATGTTATCCATAGATCAAAATGCAAAGAGAGGCTTGATTTCACTCTCAGCTTCAGCAGCTTTACTTCTCTGAAGAAATTCCATTTACAGTCCTGTTGGCTAATTTGATTAGCCCTGAAGATCAACTCATTTCTGGCTGTCCAGATTGTCCAACACATCAGGATGATTGCTTCCATGGAAAACTGTGAGTCTAACTGATTCTTGATTGCATTGAAGTTATCAATGACCCCACTGTCTGCTAAGACCATCAAATTGATTAACCCCCAGCATTGCTGTGCGAATGGGTAGTGGAAGAATAGATGTTCAGCTGTTTCGTCAGTCCCTTGGTTGCAAAGCTCACAATTGTAGTCATCCAGGTTCATGTGTTTCCTTCTTAAAATGTTCCTTGTACTTAGTCTATCTTTTAAGAGCAACCAAGAAAAAACCTTATGTTTGGGTTGGCAGCAGCTTTTCCATATCCATTTGTAGGCTGGATCATTTGGGTGGTTCCCAATCAACTTTTTGTACATCTTTGATGATGAGAATTTGTTAGACCCCCAATTGTATTCCCATATATCTTATTCAGCTTCTAGGTTTGTTGCTTCCATCATCTGTTGGAGTGTTTGCACTTGATCAAAGGCTATTTGGGACAGGGGAAGGTTGAACATTTCAGTTACTGTATGCAAAAACTAAAAGCCTTGCTGACTGAGATTGATTTATTTTTAACAAAAGAGTAGCTTTCAGGGAATTCATGTTGCAAGATCTGGCCAAGCCATCTGTCCTTCCAAAACATGCAAGTTTCTCCATTCCTTATCTGAATAACTATCACTTCTTTGTAAGATGGTTGAAGTTTTAGGACATCGCTCCACTAGAATGATCCTTTTTTGTGTGACCCGGCAGCTTTCCATTTTTGTAATGTTTTTCCCAAACCATGTTTACCCAAGGGATGTCCCTTTTGTTGAAAAACTTGTCCAGATTTTTCATTAATAAGGCCTGATTTTGGGTTTCAATGTTAATTACACCCAGTCCACCTTCTTCTTTTGGTATGCAAACCATTTCCCATGCAGCTTTGGGTTGTGTTCTTCCATTGATGTTAGAACCCCTCCAAAGACAGTGTTTTCGAAATTTATCAATTTGTTTGATGACTGTCTTGGGCAATTCAAGAGAGCACATGTAGTACGTTGGCAGAGCTAAAAAAACTGCATTAGTGATCTGTAACCTGCCTGTCTGATTGAGCATTAAAGAGACTCCCCCAACCTTCTTTCACATTTATTTACTAGTGGAACAAAATCTAGGATTTTTGGTTTTGTTAGGCCCAGTGGCAGTACGAGGTATGTAAAAGGGAGACTTCCCTTGGAGCAACCAAAAGTTCTTGCCAGGTGATCCAACCTTTTATCTGAGATGTTTATTGGGAGCATCATTGACTTATTATAGTTGACCCTTAGCCCTGTTGAATCTGAGAAGTTCTGGAGTAGAGTTTTGAGGAAAAACAACTGATTGGGGTCTGCTTCCAGGATGATTAAGGTATCATCAGCATACTGAATCACTGGAAAGTCACAGGAGGACTGGAGTGGGATTGGCAATTTCAGCAGGCCCATATCTTTAGCTCTGTTGATTAACACTTGAAGGTAGTCAGCAGCAAGGACAAAGAGTAATGGTGACAGTGGGTCTCCTTGCCTTACCCCTCTTCTGCAATGAACTGTCTTACCAGGAACTCCATTCAAAAGTACTTGTGATGTGTCAGAATTGAAAATGTTCTTAACCCATGAAATCCATCTCTGACCAAAGCCCTGGGCTTCCATTATTGAGATTATTGCTTGGTGCTCAATTTTATCAAAGGCCTTCTCAAAGTCCAGTTTGAGAATTACAATCTCTTTCTTTGAGTGATGACAGATATGCAAGTATTCAATTGCCCAAGCTAGACAATCCTGAATTGTCCTAGATTTGATGAATCCATATTGATTTTTGTGAATCAGAGGTATGACAGCAGATTGGAGTCTGTTAGCCAGGATCTTGGTAAGCAGTTTAACTGAGGTGTTTAGGAGTGAAATTGGGCTATAGTCACCTACATGTCTTGGGTCGTCCACTTTTAGGATCAGAGTTATATAAGAGGAATTGATACTTCTTAATCCCACACTGTTGTTATAAAAATCCTGAATCATGTTTGATGATTGGGCATGCTGCTTTGGTGAACTCATTGTTGAAGCCATCAGGCCCTGGTGACTTGTTGGGCAAGGCTTTAACAGTTCTGTCAATTTCTTTCACAGTGAAGGGCTCCTCAAGGTGTTGCAACTATGTGCTTGAATTGATCAAAGCAGAAGGTTGGATGGTGAAACCACTGAATTATGAGATACCCAATCTTTGTCTAAATTCATCCCATAGAATTTGTTCTTTGTCCTTGTGGTTAGAGACTGTTATTTCTTCTAGGGTGACTAGTTCAGTGATCAGTTTGCTTCTATGTCTCACTGTTGCATTAGCATGAAAAAAATGTGTCCCTGCATCACCTAGCTGCACTCATTTGATGTTTTTCCTTTATTTCTAGTAATTTTTTTGTTTCTCTAATAGCTTCAGAAGATGATTATCCAACATTTCCTTGAAATTCCACTCACGCAAGCTTAGATCTCTAAATTCTTCCGGTACTTCGAGAAAGAGAATGATCAGCCTAACATTAGTGATCAAGGTTTTTAAGTTTGTCATAGATGCCTGCCACTCTCTTAATCTTTTTCTTAGAGCTTTGAGCTTGGCATTGATGTTCTTTGCACTATTAGTAAATCCAACTGTTTGGTTCCAAGTGCTTACCAAGATGTCCTGAAATTCTGCGTGTTTCAGCCAAAAATTTTCAAATCGAAAGATCTTGTTTTTTGGTATCACTGTTGAGACAGATACAAGACAGGGACAGTGATCAGATGGAACCATATCTAGGGCTTTTGCAGAGGTGTTGGGGTAGGAGATGATCCGGTTGCTAGAACTGAAAACCCAGTCCAACTTTTCAAGAAATGGTGAAGGCTGCATATTTGACCAGGTGAACTTTCTTCCTTGCAGTTTGATCTCATTCAACCCCAAAGTGCTAATTGGAGAGTTAAATCTGAACATTTCAGCCAGGTCTCCTCGAGGTCTGTTTCTATCCCCAGGTTTTCTGATCAAATTAAAATCCTCCAAAATTATCCATTCAGTATTTTTTGGCATCTGCATCTCTTTTAGTCAATTAATAAAGGAGATTTTCCCATCAGGTGTTCAGGGCCCATAAACACATGTGAGGATCCAGCTAGAATTATCATGTTTTGAACAGAATTGGAGCAGAGTCGCGGCGACCACTGCTACGACTGGTAGAAGGCTCTTCTCGGATGACGGAGTAGAGTCGCGCGGCCATTAGTGGAGACGCACAGCTCCGTAGGTTACTGCGCTGCTCGTAGTTTCGGTTGTTTACTTTTATGTAATATCGAAGTTTGAAACAGTCTGCTAAGAAGGTCCGGTCAAACTGTAAGACCTCCTAGGGCGCTCATTAGAAGCGTGTCGTGTGTATAGTTATACTCTTCTTCTTAATTACAATGTTTTGCGTATCCGAGAAAAAAAATGTTTTGAACAGAATTGGACAGAAATGGCAAAATCATTGGAAAAGATTTTCTCCCCATCAAAGATCATGCTTTTCCAGGCCACCAAAATTCCTCCAGATGCTCCAACAGAGGGGAGGAATTCGAAGCTATCAATGGCAGATGGACAAATTTTTCTCAGAAAAGATACATCAACAATTTCTTTTTTTCTCCTAAAGACAAACAATATCACAGAATGCATCATTAATCTTATTTCTAACAGGGTTCCATTTCCAATTGGAGTTAATGCCTCTCACATTCCAAGTCAAGATATTCCAGCTTTTGGTTGAAGTTTGATTCATTTTAATAAAATATAAGAGGATAGTCTGAAAGATGCATGCTTAACATACATCAAGAACTGAACAAGCATTGACTGTTTCACATGCACCAACAGCCCTTTAACTACTAAAAGTCTGGGATCCAAAATATTCTTACAAACCATGATTGACTTATCTTTACAAACACAAAGTTTCAGACTGACTGAACTATCACAAGAGTGAACAGATCCCCAAAAGAGACAACCCTTACGGGTCCAAAGCTTTGTTTCTTCAGTGTTCATTTTCAACATTGTCTTCCTGTCCTGCCTGCCTCCCTGTAGGCCCAGCTGCACCATCATTGTCTTGCTGCTGGTTCATCTTCTTTTTGCCACTGGTTCAGTCTTCTTCTTCTTGTTCATCAAAGCCTCATCGGTGACCTCCTCAGCATCCATCCCACAAAACTGAAAACCAAGGTTTTTTATTACTTTAACTGAAAGAGTTGGAGGAGAGGGAGTACGGCAAATGCATTTCTTGCTTGAACACCCTGATAATTTGAAACCATTGTTGTTTTTCTTTACCCTTTCACTTCTACGTACCTGACTTTCCACTATGGGTGTCAGCCTTCTTGTGGCCCTCCTCTTCTTGTAGGGTGTTCAGTACACCCTTGTTCTTTCCGTTGTCCAGTCCCATGGAGCTCTTAGCCTCTGTGGGCACATTATCAGAGCTGAGAACACATATTTTCTTATTTACAGGGCATTGTTTGGGGATTGAGAAGGAGACGTTACCCTGACTGTTGGTGATTTGAGCAATTGCTGGCGAGGACAGTAATTCAGTGGCCCAACCAAAAGTTTCTGGAGACAGTAACATTGATGTAAAAAAATATGACCAGTTGGTAGGGATTTTTGTAATGAAATCATCAGGGTTACCTTTGGTGAAGAACTTATCCCAGAGCTTTGTTGCCTCCGTTGCTCTGGTTCCCTCCAAAACCCTGGAAGCAATATTCTGCTGCAAAGATGGCATCAGTGCCATGCCAACCACAATGTTCTGCTCATCTGATTCTGGTATAATCTGCTGATCCTGGACCTGGACAGGCCCATTGTTTATGTTAATAGAGCCTTCAGACAGTTGATTCTCATTCATTTGATTCACAGGTCCCTGTGGCTACTGTTCATCAATCATCTGAATATCTTCATCAGCATGCTCAGACTGCTCAGGTTGTTCAGGAGAACCCTCATCTTCAGATCCCATCAATTGGTCTAGTGGGATCTCATCATCAAGATAGTTGATAGGTGAGACTGGTGGCCCTGCATTGATGTTGATGTTGAGATCTGGAGCCTCCAGCTGCATCTCCTCATCAACTATCTGCATGAGTTCTTCCTCAAGAGGGTTCAGGATATAGACCTCTCCCTGTGGTTGCAACAGATGCGGTCCATCTGAAGTCCATTCACATTTTCTTTAGGCATGACTGGGATAAAGATAACTGGGTGCAAATCTTGATTGATGTCCTGTTCTGGAGGAGGCAGATTAAGATTTAACTGTCCCTGCTGAATGTTTTCATTTAGATCTTGCATGGGCTGTTGTTGGGCCTGAATCTCAGCTGGCCACGGATCCCAGGCATCTTGCTGCTGGATACCATTCTGCTCTTCCTGATCATTGAGCCCAATCGCAGGCTGTCCAAGGCCAAAGAAGTCGAAAGGGAATCCCACCTCCATATCCACATCTTCTGGAACCGGATCTTCAACTGGGGGGCCCTGCTGCTGAGGATGATGCTGTAAAAACCTTGCATTGCACTGTCCAGGACTCACCATCAATTGTGTTAGGGTCTGAGTACACAATAAACTGAGGCACCTTTTCCAAATCGGTAACTCTGGCCCGCACAAGCAGTCGACAGCGGAAGCGATCATCAGCCTCCCAGAGAAGAACCCTTGCAAACTCTCCGACTACACTGTGAATGTGTCTCTCAGTCCAGTAGTCGTTTGGCAATCCGAACAAGAGCAACCAACATTCATGATTGAACATGGCTCTACACCAGTTGCGCCCTTCGTTATGCTTGGAGAAAGAGACAGTGACATCTCCAAAGACGTGAGGGCTCTCCGCAACAATGGTGTCCCGATCATAGGCCAGATTAAAGCGAACCAGAGCTTGCCCCAAATGCGTGGGTTGGATATCAAGAAATGCAGTAGGACGCTCAAATCGTAGAAAGTCTCTGAGGACGGCCCTTACCGCAGCGAACTGCATCTCGTTGGCCGGCAGCGGATTGAAGGTGGTGATAGCAAGGTCCTCGTCCCTTGCCGGCGGCCTCGTCAGAGCAACCGCGCGCACCATGAACACGCGATTGGGGATGTCTTCATGCTGCATTCCTTCGGGAACAAATGTAGTGGGGTCGGCGCGCTGGAACGCCATGTTAGCAGCGGGAGCAGGCAGAGCAAAAGGAAGCGGAGGCGTAGAGCGAGGAGGTGGAGGAGGGTTTTCAGGTAGCACTGTTGCCGCGCTTGGATTAGTACGGCAGGAATGACGAAGAGCCAAGCGTCCAAGAAGCAGGGTCGACAGCCAAATAAGAAGTAGAGCCAGAGATGGGCCGTGACCAAGGAATAGTAACAGGCGGCACCGAATTCACACTTGCCCAGGCTAGGCCCAAAGAAATGGATTTGAAAAGCTCCCCAAAGGAATTAAACACCGGCGGCTCAGATGCTGATGAAGGCCTATCAGCGCAAAGCGATTTGAAGAGCCCGGCGTTATTAGGGGCGGCAACTTTGCCCATAAATGCAGAAGATTGCTGTCTCAGGATGCCAGATTGCTGCCGTTGGTCTATTAGAGGCGCGACAAAGCGCAGCGATATGCCCCCAACCCATGCACGCGCGACATCTGATTGGGCGACGACATTTGACTCTGGGATGACCCACCGTGAGGCAGCGCAGGCAGGCCACAACCAACCGAGGAGAGCCGGCGTGCTGCTGGTTGAGAGGGCTAGAATTAATGTTGGCGACGCGTTCAAAGACCGAACGCCGAGGAAAGAGGAGGCGGTTCCTCATGGTTTTTGAAATTTTTGGCTTTCCAAGGGGTTCACGATTGGCACCACATCAGCAAAAGATTTTCTGGCCGCAGTGCTTCGGGCAGTCCAGGAAACCCGCTCCTCTTCTTGGAACGAACGAAACTCCATCTTCTAGTTCGGGCCGCCAGTGGCCCAGAGGTGGAAGAAGAGGGAGAAAAGATCACAGGAGAACGATCGCAAGTTGTGAATAAAGAAACCCACAGACTTGGATGGAACGAAGAATTTGAAGGTACGATCGCTAAGACACGAGACTTTGAAATGGGGGGCAGAGCCGCCAATGGTGGCCTGAAGAATGAGACTAACAGAAACAGGGTAAAGCTTGAACTTGCAACGGCCGAAGGAGACCACAAGCGCAAACGAATCAGGGCCTAAATCCGGCCAAGAGATCGGCCGTTGCAAACTACTCCAAACATCCGATTGAGCTTTACGACCCGGTTCAAACGAGAGCCCCGGGAACTCCATGGGGAAAGTCGGCGAGGACATCCCCATGGAGGACAAACACAAGAAGAAGACGAGAGCGGAGCTCGAGAGCTCAAGGGCAGGACTCACCGAAAGCGCTAGGTCCCGGCCAAGGGCCCCATCCTTGGCAAAGGGACGGGCGACGGCCGCCAAACAAGCACTAGGCCATCAACACCGGTAGCCGCTCAGCAAGGGCCCGCCTGCCAGGCATGGACGCCGCCGCCAGGCCCGAACAGCAACAGAGGTCGTCGGCGTCAGGCTCCAGAACAGGCCTGACCAGCAGCAGGATGACGACGAGGGCCGGGCGCGGAGGAGGGGAAGGGCTTAGAAGAGCTTCGTCCGCGCTTCCAAACCCACGCTCGGAACAACCGCCGGCGAAGACTGAGGAGTGGTCGGCGTGGTCAGAAGGACCAACGGCGATGGCTGGGGTGGACGCCGGGGACGGAGTGGCCACCGGCGGGAGGGAGCGGAGGGCTCAGCGGGGGCACGAGAAGAGGGAAGCCCAGGTGCCCACTCGGAGCTTAGTTTCCTCGGAATGAGGTCGCGGCCCTATATATGTCCAGTTTTTCATCTCATCTTCATCCATCCAACATGAAGGTGTTTTTGGATTATTCTTTCCAACATTTTTACGATTTTGTACAGCTAACACTATCTTCCTCCCATACATAAAAAAATCTGTGCAAGGCTTCGATACACTGCGGTAAAGGATGGAAACACGTGCTATTAGTAAACTATATGTATGTTCAGGCCTAGAGCTACGGCTACCCAAGAGTGTCTCACTAAGCACATGCTTATACGATGCAAGAACATCATGCATGCTCTACCACTCAAAACTCCAAGAAAACTAGGAACAAGCCACTGTCAACCATTATATTGCACAACGGGAATATAAGGCAATGGGGGTAACAAACAATACATGTCCCCCCATCTCTGTTTCAACCAACTGGACAACTGGTGACAGAGTTTCTCTACAGGTCCACAGAAGTGCACTCAACCAAAGAACCTCAAATGAGTATACAGTGAAGGCATTGCTTACGACTGTATGTAGTATATATACACATCATGTGTGTTACGGAGCCCAGAAATAGAAAAATAAATAAATAAAAAGGCTCACATTGAACTAAAAAGAGACTCTCAGAAACTGTCCACATCTGTTGAATCCTCCATTCCCACATAGTTTTGCAGTGACCTGGGAACAGGTGGGACATCGACGCCCATGACACCCTCCAGTATGTGAACAACCTGCCCCATCATCGGCCTGTGATCTTCAGCATCCTGAATGCACCAGCATGGGACTCTACAGGCTCTCTTTAGCTGCTCCTCATCAGCATCGCCCTCCAGCCTACTATCTAACAGACACATGACATCTCCTTCACTCACCTAAACTGCAGCATAGGTTGGAAAGTAAGTGAACATCCCTTCCTTGATTTTCTCCGAATTCCTTCGCCCTGATACGATTTCTAGAAGCATCATTCCATAGCTGTAAACGTCAGCCTTGTGTGTAATTGGTAGCCCTGAGATCTACTCCGGCGCGAGGTACCCGATGGTCCCTCGCATTGTCGTCAGGGCCCTGCTGAAATCTCGACCAAGAAGCTTTGCCATCCCAAAATCTGCGATCTTGGGACAGAGACCTGCGTCAAGAAGTACATTATCTGGCTTCATGTCACAGTGCACAATACAATCCTTGCATCCCTCATGCAGATAAGCCAAGCCGCGTGCAATTCCAAGAGCGATCGAGTACCGCTGCTCCCAGCTTAGCTTAGAGGAACTCCTGGAGAATAGGTGGTTACTCAAAGAACCATTTGCCATATATTCATACCAGGAACCTTCCACTGTCTTTGGCGCAAAACCCAAGTAGACGAACAATATTGGCATGCTGAATCATACCTATGGTCTCCACCTCTGCTCGGAATTGTTTGTCTTCCTGTCTCAGGCATTTTAGCTTCTTGACAGCCACTACAGTGCAGTCTGGCAACACCCCTTTGAAAACGCAGCCAAAGCCTCCTTCTCCAGTTTCTCGGAGAATGTTTTGGTTGATTTCCTTATTTGTACAAACGAGAATACCATGAGACTTCCATTGCCACCAATTGTTGTAGCCTTGAAAAGCTTTCTTCTGCATCTCAATAAAAGAATCAAACTAACAGCAAATACGGCTATCACACCAATCGCAGATCCAAGAACCACTCTTCTGAAAGAAAACAGTGGAGCAGTTCTAGAACCTGACTGTTGGTTGGTTGCTATGCGTATGTACATACGGTTGCCATTTGGACCGGAGTCAAGCACTACTGTATTCCGCAGCACCCAAAACCATAGTAAGCAACCTGTATTCAGCCTGTTCGTTTGTTGGTTTCAGCCAGGGCTTATCAGCCATAGTACAGTGTTTTCCTCTCACAACAAACCAGTACCAGCCGGGCTTATCAGCCCAGAAACCAACCAGCGAACAGGCTGATTGTAAGCAAAGGCAGTACAGGTACAGTCCCTTAAGCAAGAGGATTGGCACTCACTCATGTTTGCAGCTTCCAACTTCAAAGCATTCTGAGAATATGTATGGATGCCATCTATTGGATGAAATGCTACTTCGACACTCCCACAGTTTAGAGGGGCCTTTCTTGAACAACCAGCAGCAATCCATGCACTGGTCAATGGTGGATCAAGACCAACAGGGCATACACAAGAGCCTGATGTTGTGCAGAGGCCGTAAGGTCCACAATATGAATCAAAGTTGCATAAGCTATCTGGGGCAGACCATAAAATAGAATCACATTCCCCTTGTTTAAGAAATCTAATAAACCCGGATCTATTTAACTGTAGGTATGTGTGTTCGTCGTTGAATGTTAGGGCATAATCTAATTCTTCATGAATGTCCATCCATCCAGGGAAGGTACCAGCAAATGTCAGACCATCAGGATTCTGCTGGATAATAAAACCTCTCCTTCTAGTTGCATCCAGTGACACGGTATATGTAAGTACACTCATGCCAAAAGAATATGAATTAATAGTAAGCGTAGCATTCTTGCCGGTTATCCTATTGAATCCCAGGTATCCTCCAGGGAGCAGTATAGAAGTTGGGCAATCGAAACTCCGCCAAATCACTATGGAACTGTTTTCTTTGTCTCTTGCCACAAGATTTCCATTGTCAAGAAGCACTGCAACAGCAGAGATAGAAGCAGTCGTCATGTAGGATGATGAGGACCAAAACAAATAACCACCCGTGATCTGTAGCAATCCTTCCTTTGAGACTGAGAGGTTATATGGTGATGAGAAATAAGTACCAGGACCATAAGTATCCAGATCAGGATGCCAAACTGGAATATGATCAGATCTGCAAGATGATGAGTTAGCAAACCAGATGCTGAAACCACAGAAGTAATCAATATCATCTCCAGGGTTGGTGCAGTCAACACCCAACTTGAAGGCGCCATTTTTGGAGACTAAACTCTGGTTAGCATTCAGGAATTGTCCTGGAAGGAGGGTTTCTGTTGCACATACAAGGCTGATCATCAGGGAGGGAAGTAGTAAAACGAAGGGAGATGGGAGCAAGGACCTCCAATTGCTTGCCTTCTCCATTTCAGGGATACTCGGTCCTTGGGAGGCAGGCAACCGAATGACCAAATCATCGATGGCGTGTCTGGTTTCACAGAATAAAGTTTAGTCCACGTCACATCGAACGTTCGGATGCTAATTAGAATGACTAAATATGAGTTAATTATAAAACTAATTACACACATAGAGACTAATTTACGAGATGAATCTATTAAGCCTAATTAATCCATCATTAGCACATATTTACTGTAGCACCACATTGTCAAATCATGGGCTAATTAGGCTTAATAGATTCGTCTCGCAAATTAGTCTCAATTTGTGCAGTTAGTTTTATAATTAGTCTATATTTAATATTCTAAATTAGTGTTAAACATCCGATGTAACAGAGACTAAAATTTAGTCCGTCGAAACAAACACCCCCTCTCCTCATACGTCAAAGACTCAAGAGTGTGGTCACCTGTGTTTGGCTAGGAAAGAAGTCGATTTGTTCGGTTTATTTTTTTAGCCAAAACAGTATTTTTTTCTCACAATATTCTAATATAAACAATATTTTCTAGCATTAATATTAAATAATCCATACCAGCCGAACACTCAGACACCCACGGCACCAAAAGAAAAAAAAACACTTACGTGAGAATCTGGCATTACCTTATCATGATGGCAGTAGTAAGTCAAAGCTCGGGCCTATATTAATAACAAAAATAACAAGACGCTTTTGCGGGCGGCGAGGCATTTCGCCGAGAAAATTGAATATTTGACACCTAATCTGCACGCCCGTAAACATTTGACATTCAATTCACATATCGTTGAAAATTTAACACTCTCGATGCGAACTCGTTGAAAGCAGGTGCTTTCTCATTCTTTTCTCCATTCAATATTTTTTCTATTTTCTTTTGGCTTTCAAGGCAAGGCTGAATGATCAAAGTACCTGGGCCTTTATCCATCCATTTCTTCTAAGAACGAACGCATCTCGTACTCTGTCTTTGTCTGGGTGTCGCAGCAGCTGGGTCCCGTACTCTCCATCCTTTGCCCGCCACGCGCTGGGTGCAGGAGGCACCGCCGCTGGCTGGGCGTGCACTGGGCCAGTCGCGGGGTGCTGGGTGTGGGCCATGCGTTCGCGGGGCCGGTCACCGGTGCTAGACGAGCGGCCATGTGTGCGCGCGCCCGGTGCAGTGCTGTGAATTGTGCATCGGTGCAATTTGTGAATGATGTATATGAAGCCGATTTATGAACAATTCTTTTGTTGTGAGTGATGTATATGAAGCCGATTTGTTAAATCACTTGTAACCGAGTAATCCTGTAATGCAAGAAATTGAAGTAATGGAACCTGTTTCTTCTCAATTTTGAGATATGTTTAGGTGGTCTGAAATTCCAGCAACATATACCATTGACATATGTCATGAAAAATCAAATGAAGTAGTCATGACAAGCAAATTTGACCATACAGCCACAGTACCACATACATTACAAGGTTTCTTAGGAATTTAAGAGGTCCACAGTTTAACATAGGTAGAGGTATCATCTAGGTGCACATGTCCCTAGGAATTTAGAATTACAAAAGATATGACAATATTCTTAGATTGTCTCATGTGGCATAAATTTTTCCCTTCTTTGGAGTCAGCTTTTTGTTGATAGCTCTCTTTGTTGGAATTATCTCTAAATTATTCCAATCAATTCCCAATCTAAATTATCCCAATCATACATTGCAATCTTCACTCATCAAAGGGACTGCGCTACCAATCTGATCTTTTGTAAGTGGAATTATCTCTAAATTATCCCAATCAATTCCATGTTCAGCAGCAGGCTCAAAGCTTGATTGCACTGGTGCACTATTATTATCATTAACCACATTGCTCAAGATTTCTGTTGCTTCTGAAACAACTGAGGTTGCAACCAATTCTACAGGTTTCTCTTCCACATCAACATATAGAAACATCTTCTTATCGATCAGTCTTTCGGAGAAGGCAACAGATAAATCTTTATCATCCACTATTTTCCTTTCCCCACCTTTGCTCATATCAAATTCAGATATTACATGATGCTGGTTGCTCCCCCACTTGGCCCTAATTGTCAGGTCCTTTTCTAAGTTCTGCAAATTATAATAGCGATAGTCCACCACCCATTCGTCATATTTGCGCTGAACATCAACTGAGTTAGCATTATCTAGTTTTACTGTGAAAGGTGAAACCTGAACACATAGTTTAAATGCCCCATCCGGATCGACCCTACCGAGTTGAAAAAAGAGAGAGAACATAACCATGAGCATCAGCCATGCTTCTCCCCCAAATCCAAAAAAGCAACCTTGGAGAGGACAGGGGAGGGATAGGGATCTGCGTTCTTACCCTGAGGGGACCTCGAAGGGGATCATAGCCGACCTGATCCAGCCACCCAAAGCTCCTCCTGTAGTCCGAGAACCCTAGCAGCTTCGGTTCACTCGTGAGAGAGAGGAGGCAATGAGAGAAACAGGAGAGAGAGAGGCAAGGAATACAATGCTTCTCATCCAGCAGATACGTTCCATAAAAAGATAAGGCTAATGGGTACTTTGGTCATTCAGCCTTGCCTTGAAAGCCAAAAGAAAATAGAAAAAATGTTGAATGAAAAAAAGAAGGAGAAAACATCTGCTTTCAACGAATTCACATCTAGAGTGTTAAATTTTCAATGACGTGCGAATTATATGTCAAATGTTCACGTGCGCGCACGTTGGTGTCAAATATTCAATTTTCTCCGTTTCGCCGAACACCTTCCGCTCGCTCGTCAGCTTCCCCGGCGCGTCTCGTCTGACTGACTGACGCCGCTGCCAGTAAACCGTACCAACCAGTGAACCATCTCGCCTCGCCTGATTTTTTTTTTGGACTCTTTCGCCATCTTCTGTGGCCAGCCGGCATCCATGGAGCCGCCAGCACCAGCAGGCCACGGCGCCCTGTTTGAGCTGACAGCTGACTAGCTGAGCGTGTTGCCTTGCCGTGTCGGGGAGCTGAGCTGAGAGACGCCAAACGGAATGGCGAAAGCGACCGGCCGCGCGGCGGGCAGCAGGAGCTGCATCTAGAGGCTGCCTGCGCCCCGCGCCCAATCCTCTTCGGCCTAATCCCCTCCGCCTCGTCCCCCTTCAACCCCACGTCTCTCTCGCCGAAGGCTCCGGACTTGGCCTCGGCCTCGGGAGCTGGTGCTGGTACTGGATCGACACAATGGCGCTGCTCCACGCCGCGCTGCCGCCGCCCTCCGCCGCCGCCGCCGCTCACCACCACGCGGCAGCCCCGCCTGTCTTCCTCGCCCGCTCGCCGTACCACTCCCGCAGGGCGGCGGCCTCCTGCTCGCTCGCCACCGCCGCTCCCTCGTCGAGAAAAGGTAATCTTTCTTCTCCTCTCTTCGGCACAGCGATGATGATTACAAATATATAGACAAGAAGAAAGGAACTTGGTGTTCTCCTGATTTCTTGCCTCGTCGCGCTGCCCGGCCCGCTGCCCAGCGTTCCTGTCATGCCCGGCGGACCACTGGACCACGGCCGCGCCGCCGCGCGCCATCCCGTCGTCGTCGTCGTCCCCGGCGCTCATCGCGTCCGTGCAGGACCTGTACGACTTCATCTACAGCGGCCCGCTGGTGGACAGGATCGGCTACACCGATGAGAAGATCGCCGAGTCCATCGACCGCTGGCTTCTCGCCGGGGCTCGGTTGGCGCGCCTCTTCCGCCTCAACGAGCTCCAGCTGTCGGAGGCCGAGAAGGCCCGGATATACCACTTCTACATCCCCGTCTTCCTCTGGTGCGAGGACCAGGTCATGGAGCACAGAGCCAAGTACAACGACGATGATGACATCCCACCATTGGTGGTACGCACTCCACCTCGTGTCCTCATCAAAATTTGCTTTTTTTTCATCCCATGTCAGTTAGAACTATGCAATCGAGCTCATCAGAGCAGCAGCAACGTAGTAACGTAGGCAGCATCAAACGTTGGCCTCAACAAAAAGCTACAGACTAGAATCCACGTAGAAACAGATAAATTGAGCAATGGCAAACGCAGGCAACAACTTCCAGCTTTATGGCGGGCCCACCGCTCTCTCCTTTCTCTGTCTCCAATGCTCTGCTTTTCGGAGGAATTCTTCGCCACAACGCACTCTGGCTGCTGCTTCTGCTTTGCGAAACCACCGGGCAGAAGTCCAGCGTGTTGCGTTGGGCCTGACCTACCACTACACTCGTTCGCTATGGCTTGAGATAGAAGAAGATATTGAAAACACCTCACACACACAACATAAGTCCAGCGCTGGTCGAAAGCTCCGCTTCTGGATGTGACAAACTAAACTGATTTGTTGTATTGCCTTTCGATAGAATATATACAACTCTAGTTGTACCTCTATCAGGTACATAGTTGTTGGTGAGTACACCAACTACCTACTACCGGAGTATAAGAGTACACCAACTACCTACTCCTAAGGTACAAGAGTACACCAACTACCTACTCCTAAGGTACAAAGCTTAGCTCAGCCATCTCCACTCTACGTGACTGAAGTAAACTACTACTACCTTACTGCTACAGCTACAGGAGCTTGATGTCAATGTGCTTGCTCCGGTCGTGGAGGATAGGGTTCTGGGCGAGAGCGATGGTGGGCTAGTTGTCCACCATCAGAGCTGGTAGGCGAGCTTCCTCGTCGGTCAGCTCGCCCAGCAGCCGGCGCAGCCAGACAGCTTGGCACGTCGTCGTAGCCGCTGCGATGTACTCCGCCTCACACGTCGACAGCGCCACGATCTTTCCCTTCAGCGACTGCCAAACAATGGGGGCCGCTCCAAAGAAGACGAGCACGCCGGAGGTGCTCCGTCGCCCATCAATGTCGCCCGCCATGTCCGCATCACTGAAGATAGTGAGCTCCGGCTCACCTTCCTTTGCCTTGGGGGTGCCTCACTGAAGACCGTGAGCCGCAACCCACCCTCACCGTCACTCTTGGGGAAGATGATTGTTTGATCGAGCGTCCCCTTGAAGTAGCGCAACAACGTTTTCACTGTCGACTAGTGATCTTCGCGTGGGTCCTCCATGAAACGGCTGACGTACCTAACCGCGAACGCAATGTCCGGTCGGGTACGAGTGAGGTAGCGCAGCCCGCCGACGATGCTCCAGTAGCGCGTCGCGTCCACCTTCGCAGCAGTGCTGTGCTTGCTCAGCTTTCGCCGCTCCTCCATCGGAGTCGCGCATGGCTTGCACTCCGCCATGCCGCCGTGCTCCAGCAGCTTCTCCGCGTAGGCGCGCTGACCCATGGAGATGCTCTGCTTCCCCTGCCTCACCTCGATGCCGAGATAGTAGGAGAGCGCGTCGAGATCGCTCATCTTGAAACGAGCCGTCATCTCGCGCTTGAAACCGTCGATGTCCTCTGCTCGCGCTTCGGTGACGATTAAGTTATCCACGTACACGCCGCCGCCGAGCTCCTCCTTCCCCTGCCGCCGCGTGTAGAGCGCGTGCTCTGTAGCGCAGCGAGTGAACCCAAGCTCGCCTAAGGTGGCGTCGAGCTTGGCGTTCCACGCCCGAGGGGCCTTCCGCAGCCCGTAGAGCGCTTTGCGCAGCTTGAGCACCTTGTGCTCAGCACCCTTGATGGCGAAGCCCGGAGCTTACTTGACGAAGACTGTCTCCGTGAGCTCGCCGTTGAGGAACGCAGACTTGACGTCGAGGTGTTGGACGCGCCAATCCTTCGCTGCTGCCATGGCCAACAGCAAGCGAACGAACTCCATTAGCACCACCGGAGCAAAGACTTCCTCGAAGTCGATGCCGTCACGCTGCACGAAGCCGCGGGCGCCGAGCCGAGCCATGTACTTGACAATGGCGCCGCGCTCGTCCCGCTTCACCTTGTAGACCCACTTCAAGCCGATCGGCCTGCAGCCCACCGGTGGGTCTACCAGCTCCCATGTGCCATTGTCCTCGATGGCTTTCATCTCTTCCAACATCGCCCGTCGCCAATTGGCGTCGCGTTCAGCCACTGCAAACGTCGGTGGCTCCTCGACACTAACAAGGAGCAGCTCTAGATCGTCGAGCAGCCGACTCACCAGGCCTGTGGCCCCTGCATTGCTGACGATGTTGTCCAGCCTACGGAACCGCACTTCCTCGCCATCGTGGAAGGCATTCACGAACTCGCTGATGTCTCTTGGAGGGGAGGTGAACTCGATCGGTGGTCCCCGGCCTCCCTGTTCTGCCTGAGTGGTCGGCATCGCTGCTGGACCGCTCGGCACCACTGCCGGAGTGGTCAGCATCGCTGCTAGACCACTCGGCACCACTGCCGGAGTGGTCGGATCCACTGCTGGAGAGGTCGGCACCATTCCTGGAGTGGTCGGCTCCACTGCTAGAGCGCTCGGCACTGCTGCTGCTGACAGAGGAGGCTTCCACGGACTTTTTCTCCTTCATTCGGACAACCCACTCCTCCTCTGTCAGCAGCAGCTTGCCGCTGTCCGTCGTTGCTGTGGCCTGCTCCATGCGCTCGTCTACCGCCCGCAGACGGCCTGTCACATCCTCAATGGTGAGGGTGGACAAGTCCAGCATCGTCTCTATGGAGAGGGCAATCTGGATGTACTTCGCCGGCACGGAGTGGAGATACTTGGAGACCGTCTTTTCTTCGTCGATGGTGACACCATGGCTCCTCAGCTTGCTGATGAGCGTTTGCATGCGGAGGGAGAAGTCCTCCACCAACTCACCATCCTTGAACTTGAGGTTGGCGTACTCCTG
This sequence comes from Miscanthus lutarioriparius, assembly GCA_904845875.1. Classification (NCBI taxonomy): domain Eukaryota; kingdom Viridiplantae; phylum Streptophyta; class Magnoliopsida; order Poales; family Poaceae; genus Miscanthus; species Miscanthus lutarioriparius. Next base: position 78,932,876 of record CAJGYO010000016.1, on the reverse strand, counting down.
CTTCAGCAGATGGGTCGTCGCCTTCTTTGCGCAGTCGGAACCGACGCGTATCGCAGCAATGGCCTCCCACATCTCCTTAGCAGAGCTCTTCGTCCCCAATGGCTCCCTGTACTCCGCTGGCACAGTAGCGAGGATGGCTTCCAACGCTGACATGTCGTCTTCTTCGTTGTCGGTGTCCTTGTCAATGGCATTCCAGAGCCATCGGGCTCTGAGCTTGACCTTTATGGTCACCGCCCATTCATCATACTTGGTGCGAGTCAGCGTCGGTCAACTGGTGCTGCTGACCTCCCATACCGTGTGCACAACGACCTCCTGTCGTGGCTGGGCAGCCACAGCAGCGCCGCTGCTGTCGCCCATCTCTAAACCGTCCGTCATCGCCAGCGGTTAGTCCGGCGACGGCGCTTGTACGACTCTGATACCACTTGTTGGTCCCTCGGCTGCCCTGCACAGGTAAGCAATAAGCTTACCAGCACACTCACTCACTATAGCTAGATTTAGAAGAAGATATTGAGAACAGCTCACACACACAGCACAAGCCTAGCGCTGGCTGAAAGCTCTGCTTCTGGATGTGGCAAACTGAACTGATCTGCTGTATTGCCTTTGGATAGAATATATACAACTCTAGTTGTACCTCTACCAGATACATAGTTGTTGGTGAGTATACCAACTACCTACTACCGGAGTACAAGAGTACACCAACTACCTGCTCCTAAGGTACAAGGGTACATAAACTACCTACTCCTAAGGTACAAAGCTTAGCTCAGCCATCTCCACTCTATATGACTGAAGTAAACCACTACTACCTTTCTGCTACAGCTACACGAGCTGGTTGGCAGAGCCGATCAGTCTCTAACTCCCAACAGAGAGTGGTCGGCCGAGCCGACCATTCTCCAACAATGGAGAAACGGGAGCAGCAGATTATGTCTTACAGCCTCAGCACACATTTCTGTCACACAACTCTGTCCTTTACCAATGAGGATAGAATCCAAAGGGCTCATGTCATGTTCCACTACACTATCCGTGCACAAGAGAACATGCATGTTCTTCTGAATTATGCGTCCACCACACACATGACACACTTGATGCTGCAAAATGTATATATAATGAAAAAGAGCATATACTGCCCATGAGACGGACTTAATGATGAAGAAATGTACGCCTGATCCCACACCTGATGGATCGAGAAAATCACTAGAGATACTTTATACAAAACAAGATGAGATGGGAAGTCTGATTACAGAGTTTACAAGAATGAACAGCTTAGCAATTTCAGTTCACATTTGATAAATTAGTCATCTTTATATGTAACGCAGATTGGGGTCAGCGCTCCCCAAGGAAGTGGAAAGACGACTCTTGTCTTCGCACTTGATTATCTTTTTCGGGTTGCTGGTAGGTGAGTTCTTCTTATCGAAGCTGATCATAGTGCGTCCGTTTGCTTGTATGAATTGGATCTAATAGCCAAACTTCTGTGTGACACAGGAATTCTGTCACATTGTCTATAGATGACTTCTATTTGACAGCAAAAGAACAGGTGTGAAGCTTCTAGTAAATACGGAAAAAATGTCGGCCATATATTCAGAAATATTCTTTTGTTTTTTCGTGAGAGCGAGTGTTGAAATAGCTGACACTTATGTTTTTTTTTTCTATGTCCAGAATGAACTGAGGGACAGAAATCCTGGAAATGCTCTTTTAGAGGTACAAGCTCCCTCACTCCAGTAGGCTGCTAGGTTGTGATTTAATTTGAATTTTGTAATAGAAGGTGAACTGAGAATTACTGACGAAAACTTTCCAGCTCCGTGGAAACGCTGGAAGCCACGATCTCCAATTCTCAGTTGAAACACTTGAGTCACTGATCAAACTAACAAAGGAAGGTACCAGTTCAGACAAGTATTTCAACCTTCTTCGAGCTATTTCTGTTTCTTCTTGATGAGTTGTTCATTGGGCCTCTCTTCTTTGCCTTTTTGGAAATTGTTATAATGTTTTGCATCCTTGTAAAATAGATTTTAGTGAACTGACAGTTGTTTTCACAATATCCTAGGTATGAAGATGAAGGTTCCACGGTATGACAAGGTAAAAGGTTGCAGTTAACGTTCCTCTAGCTGATGTTTATAGCTGATCAGCTGCATGATACATGTCATGTCCATGTAGTCTGCTTTTGGGGGAAGGGGTGACCGGGCTGATCCTTCTGTATGGCCAGAGGTTGAAGGGCCCTTAGAGGTAATATAATATTTAATTGAGGAGCATTAGTTTGAGAAATATGTGATTCTCAACTTATAGCGTATCTTCTTTGATGTGCTAGGTTGTTCTGTTTGAAGGATGGATGCTCGGATTTAAACCTCTTCCAAATGAAGAAGTGAAAAAAGTGGATCCACAGGCAAGTTTCTAATCTGATTTTGTTGTTTTTGTTTATTTTACCTGCAGTAATAGTATGACACTAATTTTGTGATCTTTCAGCTTGAGGTGGTTAACAAGAACCTTGAAGCATACTATGGTGCTTGGGACAGGTTCATCCAATCATGGATTGTTATTAAAATAAGAGAACCAAGTTGTGTATGCCAGTGGAGGCTGCAGGTCATTACTCGAATAATCTGACAAAGTGGCACTGTTGAACTCATAACAAATCATGAGTTGAAGTTTCTGAGTTTGGTATGTGATTTGCAGGCAGAGGTAGCTATGAGAGCAGATGGAAATCCTGGAATGTCTGACGAGGAGGTGTGTTATCTGACAAAGCTATTCACTCCTTAGAATAACCCCTCTGTTATGGTAGTGACGTTCTTTGTTGGAGCCTTACTGATGGTTGTGTGATGTGGTTTCTTCGGTAAATTATTTTATGTGACATCCATTATATCTACACATTTATCCAGCGACTAACTTTAGTTTTTTTTTCCAGAGCTATTGATAATATCTACAGAACTATAACAGTGGTAATTCTTGCAGGTTATGGATTTCGTATCACGGTACCTACCAGCATACCAAGCATATTTGCCCACACTATACAAAGAGGGACCAAATGGTTCGAATCCAGACCATCTGCTGGTCATCGACATAGATGAAAATAGGAATCCTATTTGTGGTGGATCATGGGATGTCGCATGTTTGTGAAACTACTTTTATGCCCATCAATAAACACCACTGGCCTCTTCTTTCCCACACTCTAGTTTAAATCTGTGAATTTCATGTAAATTGATGTCTATTGCTCCCTTGTTACCCAATTGTAAATATACGGCCTATGCTTGGCCTGCATTTTAAGTCAGTGACTCAATTCAGCATGTAAATAAATTTCGCTCCTGTCTGGTGAGGTACTCCCTCCATTCACAAAGCTTAAGCACTTTTTAATCTGGCATGGTTTTTAACTTAACTTTGACCATAAGTTTCTTATGATATATTGTTCCTAATTACAAAAATCGCATCGTATAATTAGACCTCGGGAGGGGCATGTGTCCTCTGTAATTCTGTAGTGAGATGTGTATTTCTGAATTTGCAAAGTCTGGATAGGAGTAGTAAATAAAGTTTGGAGCACAAGGGCCACGGAGCACGGTGCACAACGGTCAGCAGGTCAGGTAAATTTCTCCATAGATACTGTACATGCTTGTAGGAATTCAGAGAGAATAGTAAGAAGCATGTCATTGAGAATGTTAAGCAAGGTTTCCCTGCGTTCCAAATGGAGTGCACATCCACAGTAAAGGACGATGCTGTGGGCCTATATCCCCCAAGCTCAAAACCTAGCAAAGCAAGTCTCTGCATGTGGCAGCAGTAGCATCTGCAGCGAAATTTCAGTTGATCATTCATAGCAATCAATGGTCCTGTTTGGCTGGCCGAAAAAATAGTTGATGCTGATGCTAATTTGTTGGGAGAGAAAAACAATTTTATTTGGAAGAAAGAGAGGCAACATCTTTAATAAATTTTCATGCTAAAAACAGCACAAAAGGCGCCAAAACCAGAGGGAAGGGAATGGAAAAAGGCGTGACCCTGACTAGGCTCCTGGCGACCAACCGCTCTTTCGGTCTTCTCTTTCCTCTCCAACAAACATAGGCCCCCTTTTTTGTGCTTGTGTTTGACCCAACCAAATCCCAAAACCAGCAGGCAGGAGCAGGTGCACGCACAGCACAGCACGGCAACTTCTATTGCTTGTCCCGTCCTGCTCCTCTTCCACCTCTTCCCTCTTCCTCTTGCGCGTCGCCGCTACCAAATTCCAAACCGCAATCCCGCCGCAATCCGCTCCCTGTGCGCGAAATCGGCTCACGCGTCCTCCGCTTTTCGGCACACGGGTCGCTGAATTGCTCGCCCTGCTCGCTCGCTGACTTCCACTCAACTGCTCGCCTGGCCTGCTGCTGCTGCTTCAATCAATCCACAGAGTAGGGGACGTCGGCTCGCTCAAGGCTGCTGGAAGCTCGGCCCCTTCCGCTCGCTGCTAGCTGGCTGCACAGATCTTCCTCCCAAGGTTCCTCTTCCTCCCGTCGAATCGAATTCTTCCTCAAATTCCGAGTCTTTGGCCGCCCGGAGCTGCTCCGTCCGGTCCGGGTTCGTCAAGATCTAGGCAGACTCGGCAGCGAAGCGCTTTAGGGTTCCCGCGAGCGCCCTGTGATGTTCGGGAATGGCGCTTAAGGCCACGGCGCAGGGCGCCGCGGAGGCGGCCGTAGCGGCCATCGGCCGGGGCTACGACGTCGTCTCCGACGTCCGCCTCAAGTACTGCAAGGGCAAGCTCGCGGACCCGGACGCGCGCCTCATTGACGTCTCCCGCGATGAGGTCCAGGACGTCCTGCTCCCCGGCGGGATCAGGGTCGCCGCCGTCCCCAAGTCCATCAAGTGTGACAAGGGCGAGCGCACGCGCTTCCGCTCCGATGTCCTCTCCTTCCAGCAGGTTGATTCTGATTTGATTCTTCTATCTACTATAAAGCGTTGAACATACTACTGTCATTGCTTTGGTTCATGGATGACCACTACTTTGTTCAGGAGAAAATTCTGAACCAACCAAGAAATGTACTTTTTTTCTGCAGATGTCAGAGCAGTTCAACCGGGAGCTATCATTGACTGGGAAAATTCCTTCCGGCATGTTCAATAGCATGTTTGATTTTTCCGGGTGCTGGCAGAAAGATGCAGCTAACACCAAGTCACTTGCTTTTGATGGTTGGTACATTTCGCTATACACCGTGGCGCTATCAAAATCTCGGATCCTACTGCGCGATCATGTTACTCAGGCAGTTCCTTCAACCTGGGATCCTGCTGCTTTGGCAAGGTTAGACACTTACTCTTACCCTCCTATGATGATGCCATAAGACCATATTGTGATTGTGTTTAGGACCCTACCTATACCTACATTCATGTATCTTTTTTGTCCTTTGGAGTTTCTCAGCTAAATGTTTAATTGTACAAGTCGACATTGCAAAGGAATATACCAGTTATAATGCACCTGAACTTTTGATTCTTGCTGCTTCACTTTCCAGATTTATTGACAAGTTTGGAACGCACATAGTTGTTGGTGTCAAAATGGGAGGGAAAGATGTTATCTATTTGAAACAACAACATTCATCAAGCTTGCAACCAGCTGCTGTCCAGAAACGACTCAAGGACATGTCGGACATGAGATTTCTGGATGCAAACGGACAGTATGACATGAGTAACAAGGACGCGTATGGGAAGGACAAGGTACTCTCCTACTCTGCATTTTGTTGTTGTTGTGTGTATTCCAAGCAATCAGCAAATATGCAGAAATCTGCTTGTAAACCTTACTATTGTAGTTTTGATAAATGATTGTTAAGTTTGTGAAAACTGCATGATGATCAGTGTTTCCTGTCTTTCAAAGACGAGTCTTCAGTAATTTGATGTAATGTCCTGTGCAGCACGATGTGAGAGACCAACGGCTAAGATTTGTGGAATCAAGCCCATCAAGTTCATACTGTTCGAAGGAGGTATTGAGTTTTTCTTTTCTAGGAAGTGTGCTTATCACTTTTCCTATTCATGTAACTCCTCTCTTGGTATTTCAGGACTTGGTGATGGTGGTTAAGCGGAGAGGTGGAAAGGAATGGGACAAAGATATGCCTCACAGTGAATGGATAAACACTGTTCAATCAGAACCTGATGTTATCTCAATGTCCTTTTTACCTATTACGTCGTTGTTGAACGGAGTACCTGGCTGTGGGTTTCTGAACCATGCAATTAATCTATACCTACGCTGTAAGTTTGTCTTTCACTTCCCATTCATGTGACTGAGCATCCCTTTGTTAATTCATTTTCTATACAGCTAATCGCTCATGCCCATTAATTTTATCAAATTGCTAGTATTCGGCACAATCTAGATGCTGTTACATGAGGAAGCTTAGACCATTGGCAATGTATATGGTTGTATGTCATGCATGCTTTCTGATCTTTGGATTGCCTTGTTTAGAGCTACTGCTTGCTCAGTGTGTCACTTGATGCTTGGTATAGGTGGAAAGTTATGACGTAGCATGCCTTCGTTGATGCTTGAAAGACTGTAATGTCTGTGAAAGGGGAAAAACACCATTAAATTCAACAAGCTGCACAGGAATTTGCTACATAACATGTTGATTTGTCTAGTAGGTTCATATTATGTGTTGCATGCAGTTTACAAACATAAAAGTGGATGATAGATTTATTCAATGTGTTGCAGATAAGCCTCCGATTGAAGAACTACATCAATTTTTGGAGTTCCAGCTACCAAGACAATGGGCACCTGTGTACAGTGACCACCCTCTTGGCCCTCAGAGGAAGAAACAGAGCAGTGCATCTTTGCCCTTAAGTTTTATGGGACCAAGGCTCTATGTCTGCACTAATATGGTATCATTATTCTTGTGGCTTCATCAGTTTATACTTCATACATTGTCACTCTGCATGATTCTATTGTTTATACTTGCAAGTAGCCATGAAGTGCTTCTATGTAATGTAACGAGGAAAAAAAAACAAATACCTTCGTTAGCATTACAAAATTAGGTTCTAACAAAAAAGGTGTGGAAATAATCTCTAGTAAGTAGTTCCATGTCATATTTCTGCTAAAGAAATGACAATTCAGTAGAGAAATGTAAGCTGTTACTTTGTATGGGTTGTTGACTGACTCCACGTTGTCAGACCTCACGTAGTCATTTAAGAAGCTTTGGTGTCTGGTTAGAAGTTTTATTCATGCTGTTTCCTTGCATGTTTCGTGGTATTTGATACAGGTTGATGTGGGTGAAAGACCTGTTACTGGAATTCGGTTGTATCTTGAGGGAAAGAAGAGCAACATGCTGGCCATCCACCTTCAGCATCTATGTTCGCTGCCTCAAATCCTGCAGCTCCAGGATGATCCATACAACCACCGAACTCCAGAACCATATGACCACAAGTACCTGGAACCATTTGGATCCTGGAAGCGTTTCTCTCATGTTTACACGGCGCCAGTGGAGTCAGACGACGACTCCTCAATCGTGACCGGGGCACAGCTACATGTGAGCAGCCATGGGTTGAGGAAGGTCCTCTTCCTCCGCCTCAATTTCTCCAAAGTCAGCAATGCTGCGCTTGTCAAGAACCCCGAGTGGGAAGGGTCGCCGAATCTGGGGCAGAAATCTGGTCTCATCTCGACGCTCATCAGCACGCATTTCTCTACGGCGGCTCAGAGGCCTGCCCCTCGCCCTGCAGATGTGAACATCAACTCGGCTGTGTACCCAGGTGGTCCGCCAGCGCCTGCGCAGGTACCAAAGCTTCTCAAGTATGTGGACACAGCAGAGATGGTGCGCGGACCGCAGGACACGCCAGGATACTGGGTGGTCTCTGGTGCCAAGCTGCAGCTGGAGAGGGGCAAGATATCGCTGCGGGTGAAGTATTCACTCTTGACAGCCATGGTACCTGACGATGAGTATCCACTTGATGAATGAACAGAGTTGAAGCTCATTGCCTCAAAAGGGGGCTAAGCTAATGTGCATTTGATCATGTGGTGCATTGCAAGTAAAGAGTTTCAGCATGCTTCTTAGGAAACCTGACTTGTTTGTACATCGCTTGTCTTTCAATTATGACCATTTTCTCGGCAGATCCGGCGGCTGTCCGTAGTACAATCTTTGAAATTAAATTTGTTTTGCGAAAAGGAGTACACTACATTTTTTTGTATATAAACATGTATTCGCAACGCAACGAGGTGAAAACAATGGTCGCCTTGCTTGTTCTTGACATTCTTTTGAACAACATTCTTAAACATTACATTGCCCTCATTGGTTGCCTCACCAGGCTACCATTTTGTTCTGCAGCAACATAGCTATTCTCGGGTTCCTGTTTCTAACAGGCTCGCTCTAAGATTGACTCTAGCATGGATCACCAAAAGAACAAACTCTGGAATCCGAACTCTTACACAGTAATAACTGGATCTCAGGAATATATCAAAGTAACCATGTTTCAGGAAACATAAGGTGTCAAAATCGCATGAGGCTGTATTTACCAGCACATCTATGCTTCTACGCAAACACTTTATAACAATTATAAGCAGTTTCAGTTGACCCCATATATAGACACATGTCAGATGCAAATCGTTCTGTGAAGGACTGTCAGACTGTCAGTGCCTTCAGCTAGTTCACTGACTCATCTTGATCTTTATTTCAGTTGTGCAGTGCAGTCATCTATATTTTGTATTACTCCCAATTCTCGAACAAACTCCAACTCTCCATGCTTCCCTCCAAGTTTTCCTGCAAATTAGGAATATCAGAAAATAACATATAGCAAAAATATTAGAGTAGGTGCTACACACACAGGATGAGGGTAATACAGACAGCAGAGTTCAGATTCCTGGCACCTGGCCCTCTGGCTTCAGGACCAGATGATTTCTGACCGAATTTGAACCTGCATGCTTATTTTCTTTATTTCGGATAGACCGCCAGCGGCTGCATACAGGCTGCGTCTTTCTAAGAAAAGGGGTGTGCAAATCATCTATTTCATATTCAAAGATGCTACGCAATGCTACACATGATTTGCAGAATGCATCCAGTTCTATTATAAGGAACTCAGGTAACAGAAGGTGCCCTTTGTCACAGCTTCACAGCTCTAAACACAAATATACATACCATAGGTTTCAAGTCATCAGAGCATCGAGCTTCATATGTCGACTCTGAATTTCCTCTCTTTTCAGCACGGCGTGCATTAGCTTTTTCTTCATAAAAATCAAAATCATCCAGAATTGATGTTCCCTGAGGATGATCCTTGAAAATTTTCAACATTTGCACACCTTGTGGCAGCCCGATCTACATAAAAAATTATGCCCTAAAAACATATGATGAGAAAGCTTTTGATGTCTATTAGAGCATTCATAATCAAAAATGGGAAAACCTTAGAGCATTTCTATAAACCTTCTACTATCCTGCTTGAAAATAATATTAGTTAATGCTTTTAATGTAAAATCACCAAATAATTCATTACTTTTCATAAAACAGATTCTTTTTAGCTTCTATGTTCTCCCAATCCCCAACGTTTCCTGCTTGAAAATAATATTAGTTAATGCTTTTACTGTAAAATCACCAAATAATTCATTACTTTTCATAAAACAGATTCTTTTTAGCTTCTATGTTCTCCCAATCCCCAATGTGTTAATATAAGAAAATAACCTCATTTGCAATCTTTATTTTTCTTAGAACAGGGGTATCAGAAATTCAGAACGATAAGCTAGAAGCTTGATACCTCCTGCGTGTCCCTGCTAAAAGTAACCTGCCTGTTGTCATTGTTTTCAAGAATTATATGTTTGAACAACCGATTTGGAACATCTTTTATAATATGCCATTTTATAGGGAAAAAGGCATTCCATTTATCTTCTTCCCAAAAGTCCATGGTCTTCTTGAAATCAACAGGACCTAACATTTCAGCCAAACCTACGAACTGGCCGCTGGTGTTGACCTGAAAAAAAAGGGAACATGGGGAACATAAATGTATTGAAATTTACAAATTAATAAAATAGTCATGGAACTGCTTCACTTATTCTAATGGCAGGACAGTCTGGGCAAGAATCAGGTTAAAGTGGTCCGCTAAGATAATCGACTACAATTTGAAATAATGGCCACAATTGATACAGAAACCAAACAATAAATAGCAACAAATATCATAAAAAAATAACATGAAGCAATCTTTTCATGCTCGTAAGTAGCAACTAGCCAACAGCAATCCTTTTTTTCTTTAATTAGTCCTCAAATTACACAGGTCAAGCAAGCATCACCTCATACATGTCTTGGTCAAACCAGCGTGTATGATCAGAAGTTTATTCAACCTTTTGAGTCCTATGTTTATGTGAAAAAAAACTAAACAATTATCCTAAGAAACCTTCAATAGGGTACAAATTCGAAAGGAAAAGAAAAATAAAGCAGGTTGTCTATAGAATCTAGATTACAGTTTTCTTTAATATTGTCACAAGTGCTCATTAGTAATCTGTAACAATAGTGAACTCCTAGCATGCCTTCTTTTTATCCTTATGTAGCATCGTTGTGGGCCACTAAAGAGTAGAGACAACAACCAATCATCTAAAACTTTGTAACTTAAGACAAAACCAGTCTTAGAATCCCCTCACAGAGAAGCAGTGATATCTTAATTATCTTCTCAAACATTGATTTTACAAGATATTAGGACCACTGGCCTCTAAAAAATACAAGGCAGAGTAGTCTTTGCTACTATAAACTGTCATTTACAACTGTTACAACCTACAAACAGGCAAAAAGGTAATAAACAATTTGAAGAAAGCATTTGATCCTTACTGACCGAGAAGAATAGGAAGACAGGGCACCTTTCACCATTGTCCTTCATTAAATTTTGAGCTTCATGGTATGCAGCATCCAGCTTATTGTTCCCATTTGGTGTACTTGCCCAAACGTTATATTTGATACCTTTATGAATGTCATCTTCACTATATGACTTTATCATAAAAAAACTTGGCCTGTTTATACTCAACTGAAAAATCTGATCTATTATACTGATTTCTACGGATCAATGGACTTATGATATCTTTCACAGTGGATGACACTAAAGCATTGTTCAATTTATTTGCCCTCAGCCCATGAACTTGATCCCTTAAATCCTCAGAATTCCTCCAGCGATTACCTTTCATATTGATCATATGGTGGCTGCTACTGTTTACAACTCTGTTAACCACCCTAGGTTTTGCAAAAGAATGTTTGCTTGTGATAACTTTGGCTTGCTCATTGGTATTAATCCTGGCAAAATTTTGCCTCGAGTGATTATTCCCATGAGAAGTACCTTGCTGGTATCTTGACAGTATACATGCCTCAGCATCATGGCACCAATGACCAGAACGCAAAGGGATCCTATCTCGGTAACCATGGTGAAGAGACAGTGACGGGATCTCATCACCATAGCCAAGTCTCCCTGAGGACAGTGCGGTTTGAGGACCAAAGTGCCACTGACTTGAGCGTGAAGGTGCCTCATCATACTTCTTTCTAGATAAAGAAGGGATCTCATCGCCATACTGCAGGCCTCTTGGTACTGAAGGTGCCTCATCATACTTCTTTCTAGATAAAGAAGGATCTCATCCTCAAAGCACCATTGACATGGAACAGGATTGATCTCATCTGCATAGCGGGACCCTCTGGCATATCCAAATCCAACCATCTGTTTCAATGAGAACTTGTCATGATGAATTATGGATACACAGAAAAAGGTTAATTGCTATACTTAAGTCCAGATAAAAACACAGGCATAAGTTGCCATTTTAGTACAGTCAGGATGATCAACAGAAGTACCTCTTTGCAATGTTCTACAGATCGACCATTGCGGCTTGAAAAGGAAGTAAGGTCTGATCTTCTGTAGCAATGTTCTGAATGATCTAAACCATAATCAAGTTCAACTGCTCCTGGACACTTCCGCATGTGAGGAGCACTAGTAGGATACGAAGCAAGATAATCTGGCCTTGCACTGATGGTGTTGGTTTTGGTTCTCATTGTCCCCAATGCATGCCCTAATGCATCTGGGCTACTTGATGCCGCTTCTAATGCAGAAGACTTCTCCCAAGAACAGGCTGAAGTAGGAAAGTGTGGCTTCTGTGTATGATAATCTCTTCCCAGTGGCAGTGGATCCTTCGAACATGCATGTGACCCAAGTTCAGTAACATATTTGGTGTCGACAAACTGTGCTTGATAATCCTGAGAATGGAGGATTTGTTCAAGTAGAGAGTGAACAAGAGTTTAATATAGATCCCGAGAACTTTATCCACAAATTGCATGGTTGAATTTAAAACATACACATCATGGTACATAGCTCTTTGAGTAACAATTTTATTCACTGATCTATCTAAACCACAGATACTGGCTGAGTAGCCTGGACTTTGGACGTATGACATAGAAAATGCAACTAGTAAGGAATGATATTCAACAAGCGAACATAAGAAGTGCACCAAGAATACAAGAAATCGTTCAGATGCGTGGGTTCGAAGCAACCTCTCCGCAGATTTTGCGGGGGGAAGGCTTGCCTTGGTTTTTCCCTTCCCCAGACCCCACTCATGTGGGAGCCTCCGGCACTGGGTCTGCCCTTTTGTTCAGATGTGAATGTAACTGTTTATCTTTTTCTTAAAACCAAGTTGATCTTTTGAGCATATGCGAACAAGCTGAAGTGTTTGAACCCATCCAGAAATATCTGGTAAATGTTTTATTCAGCATTTTTGCTGAACTATTTCATATTTAAACCTTGAATTGGTTACTAAGTTAATAATTTGTATGGCTAGGCAAGATGTCATAAGGATGCAAGCATTGTAACAGAAAAAAGGAAAGGATAGATATAATCAAGAGAGAGCCTGTACCAAATGTGACAAATCCCTCTTTGCCTGGGACAGCAAATGACCATCTTCTTCAAATTTCATACTGCCCCCTACAGAATGAAAGCAAAATTGGGTGGCGAATAAACACAAACCCAACGGAACCTCGCTAACAGAATTTGGTTTCTTTGGGAACTACCAGGACACATACATAATTGATATGAAGAACATGAATCTTGCTCGAAAATCATATCCTTCCTAATGGTTGTACCAATTTTTGTTTCTGCTTTCCTTTCTGTTTCTGGTGGATCAAAAACTTCCTGCATCTGTCAAGCAAAAGACAAGTACATGTGAGAACCGACAAATAAAATGGCTAGTCCTGAATGTGCTGTTACTTCTCAACTATCACAAGCTAACAATGTAAGGTAAAAAAACCGAGCCATGGAAACAGCATTAACCGGACTGGTTACTTCTCAACTATCACACGCCAACATTTAAGGTAAAAAAAAAACTGAGCCATGGAATCAGCATGTAATCGGACCGGTTACTTCTCAACTATCACACACAAACATTTAAGGTAAAAAACGAGCTGTGGAATCGGCATGCGATCAGACCAGTAACTTCTCAACTATCACAAGCCAACATTTAAGGTCAAAAAACCGAGCCGTGGAATCGGCATGTAATCAGACTGATTACTTCTCAACTATCACAAGCCAACCCTTAAGATAAAAAAACCAAGCCATGGACTCAGCATGTAATCAGATCGTTGTCTACCTTTAAGTCTGTGTTTGGTTTCAAGGATGGGATGAGTCGATCCAAAAATTGGTGGTGTTTGGATGAGGATGGGATCACCCCATTTGAGGAATATACCTCGTAGATGCGGGATGGAGCCAGCCCTCGGAATCGAGGGCACGGGGACATACCTCTTGGTCCTTGTCAAACATCGCCGCCCTTCTATTCCTTCACGTGTGCGGGCGAGACACGGGTGCGCGTGCGAGACACGGGTAGTGCGGGGTTGGGGGAGGGGATGGCTCCGGCGTGGTGTGGCAGCAGCGTGGATCCACGATGGGGAGGCGCGAGTGGTGCGGCTCCACGATTGGTCGGCGTGCTTCGGGTTTCGGCGTGGACAAGTAGTTCTCCAGCACGGCACAGTAGGGAGGCAGCGCCACTGCGGAGAGGGACGAGCAGTGGAGAAGAGGTGTGGCTGAGGATGATAAGTTGGGCCCATTAATGACAGGCAGGGTCTATGGAAACTGTAGCTGAAGGCGTTAAAAACTCCATCCATCCCTTTTCACTCAATCACTCCAACCAAACATAAAACAAGGATGGATCAATCCATCCCTCTAAACCAAACACTTGCTGGGACGATCCCATCCCTCTAAATAGGAATGGAACCATTCCATTTCACGTCGACCCGAAACCAAACACATGCTACTACAATGACATGGAGCTCTTTTGATTACTGGAGAAAAAGAAAACATTTAAGGTCAAAGTATCAATATTTCAAAAGCTGAAGTCTGTCTAAAGTAGGAGAAAATAATCAATGTTGCTGCAGAGGATGGGCACTTTCATTTCTCTCTCAAAACTGCCCATGTACACGAGGGCACATGCATTCCATGCAGTTGCCGCTCATGTACCTGTAGTTATGGCAATAACCTGGTTTCTCATGCAATACACACACAGAATAACGAGATGTTTTATCTAGAAAGAGGCAAGGTTTCAAGCAACAACCGATATATTCTCTAGGTTCGAGAAAATGAATCAATAAGGCGACTTTCCCCCTCAAAATCCATGCATCAAATATATCTTATGTGCTATGGAAGCAGCTTCTGTTTTTACTAAAAAGCTACTTACTGGCCCATAGGTTGTTATGGCTGCCTCAACAAAGTTTGTTTGTGAGTTTACACGGTTTTTCAGAGACGGGAGTAGATAATTATGAGGGAAATGGGGAGAGATGCCTCCAAAAAAAAACGGTACAGTTGGATTGGATGCGGGAGGCCATCACTCCACTGATCAGTGAGGCAGGGAGGATGGACAGGCAAAGAAACAAAACAGGGGGAATAAAACAGTGACTAGTATTGTATTAAATAAGCAGCCATTTGCTTAAAAGGCATCCTCATTTCTTTTCTCTTTGAATAAAATATAGATAGACGCGGTAGATGTAACAGATTCTCCTACATGGCCAACATTTATGTAAAAATCCAAATCGTATTGTCTTACAACAGGCGCCACATGACCTGGCGAAGGCAGAAAAGGACAAGAAGGAAGTCACACTTATATCCCGTGTGCTCTATTCTATTCATATATATAAAATCAACAAGCACACATGGCGAAATACATATGTAGAATAAAGAAAGACATGCAGGGACCGGCAGACCCAATTAAGGACATGGGTGTACACCAAATTCAAGTTAGTATACACTTGCGATTCGATCAGATCGGCATACAAGTAGCCATATAGCTCCATTTAGGGTTCGGGTGCTACATTTTGCACGGCAGGAAGGGAAGGGAAGGGAAAAGAAGGGGCGGGCATACCTGGTGGTGTGGTGGTGGGTTTTGTCGTCGTCGTCGCCGGCAGAGGGCCCGAAGAAGAAGAAGACCTTGGGCAGCTGGGCGTCGGGCGGCGGCGGTCGTCCTAGCTGTTGTCGTTGTCGCGCACGCGAGGGCGAGGTAAACGGGACGGTGTGTGAACGCAACTCTTCCTCCTTCCTCCTCCCTACCTGGTGGGCGCAAGTCGCTGGTTCAGGTTGCTGTCTAGGGATAGGGGATAGGGGCGCGGCGGGGCGGAATCAACCTGACTAGTGTAAGATGCAGGTGCAGCGACGGCGTCAGGAGTCGTTGCTGTCTGCTGCTGGTGTAGGACGGATACTGGTCGCCGCATCCGAACGAAGAAGAGAGAGGTAGTAGCAGTCGGTGGAGATCAGATCAGCATGGCCGGCACGAGTTGCAAGTCATGCGGCGATGACAGCGGAGTTGTTGCTTGGGACTTGGGAATGCCTTTTCGGCTCAGCATGTGCGTTCTGAGGCGGAGTGGATATTTTTTTTAGAGAGAGACGGGGGTGCCTGGGTCCGGAAGAAAGGACACCCGTGGCCAAGCATTGCCATTTTCAATTCGGTAGCAGCAAGGCTATTGCTGCCTCACATCACTACTTGTTCAAATAGCTGCCTCAGTTTTTGGAGAAAAAAAAATGGGCAAAAAAAGTTCATTCCTTACTACCTATATTCACCATACAATACATTACGGAAACCCTTAAGTAAAATAGGAACCTATATAAAAACCTTTCAAAAGAGAATAAAGTATAATTACATTTGACAAAGTTTTCTTCTATGGTTAACTAACTGTAAGACAGAACATGGCCCAAGAAAGAACTTACGTGAGCCAAAAATCACACTTGCTAGACTTAGGATACAACCAATGATCTCTCAAGTTCTGAAGTATATAACTCTAAGGTGATTGCAGACATGATCTTCCCTGGTCTTGGAGGAAACCATAATGTCATCAATGAAAATAGCCACAAAGAAATCTAGCTTTTCAGAGAATGCAACTGATGATATACATGAAGTATGTCGGGGTATTAATGAGCCCAAAGACATATCACGATGCTCATAAAACCTATATCGACTCTATAAAGTCGTCTTGGGTATATCCTCAGCTCGAACCCTAATATGATGGTATACCAATCTTAGATCAATCTTGGGAAAAATCTAGCTCCAAACAATTGTTGAAACAAGATATTAATTTAGAGGGGTTTACTTCTTCACTGTCACTGTCACTTCATTCAATGGTCAATAGTCCACACACATACGGAGACTATCATCTTTCTTCTTCACGAACAACACCGAGCAACCCATGGTGATGAACTAGGATGATTTTACCCTTTATCCAATAAATCAGTTAACCGCCTTTTTAACTCATTATGCTATATTCTCTAATCACTGACGGGCCTCAACTTCGTCACAGATGGGAATTTGCATGTCTGTGATGATAGTAATCATATACATGGATTTTTTTTTTCGTCTCTGACGTGGGTCATTAGATAGCCAACACGCTGACAGTCATTAAAGATGCATTTTGGCTACACCCATCTCTCATCTCATGTGGGTCATAAGAGCCGTGGGTTTGGCTACATCCATATGTGACGATCAGTTAAATAAACAAACAAAAAAAATCTCAATGCATTAGCAATTAAAGATATATTACACACGCAGGTCTTCGCTGGACAAGATGGCATTGCATATTAGGGAGTATGTATATTAACTAGTTTCTAGCCTGAACATCAACGTTTCTCGAAACTCTCTGAAGGTAATCTGGGCATAGGTTACATTGTCTACTAGTATATTGCATCTGAACATGGTAGCCATTGCATCTGTAAGTCCAAACAAAAGGGCATTAGTGAGCAGGATTTAGCTCTTGTTGATAGCAGTGTGTGTACTATAGTGGGCATGCCTTCCCAATACACCGAAGTTGGGTGCAGCCTCCGTCAGTTGTTTTGTTTCTTCTTCAATAAAAAGGAAACCTTTTGTCTGGGAGAAAAGAGTTGTCTCTCAGCTCTCGTCTGGGGATGCTCTCTCTGTAACCCCCCCCCCCCCCCCCCACACACACACACACCCATAAAAGAAAACTTAAGTCATGGTTCTACACATGGTATAATAAGTCTCCCTGTTTGTTGGTGTTAGCTGTTGGGTGAAGGACTGAACCTACTGTAAGTCTGTGAGACTTGTCCTGTTGCATTGCATTGTTCATTGCTAATGGATGGAGGAGCCAGTTTGTTGGTGTTAGCACACAGAGACCCACTGGCTATGGCTGGTGTCTACTTCTCTGAATTCTCTCTTGAAAGGGAGCAGTAGAATAGAACGCCCAGGGTGCAAGGTATGATGCATGCTGAACCATCCATCAGACTGTCTCAGATGGATGAATATTTTTTAAAGACCCAGATGGATGACCATTATTTGTTGTTTTCCATGTATATGTATATATGTATCCTCTGCCATCGCAACACAGTCACAGATATATATGTAGAGCAGGGCACACCCAGTGTCGGAGGCTCCCACATGAGTGGGGTCTGGAGAAGGGAAAAACCGAGGTTAAGACTTCCCCCGCAAAATCTGCGGAGAGGCTGCTTCGAAAATGAAACGATGTGTGAATTAATGATGCAGGGCAGCAGCAAGAACGACAACAACGGCAACATTTTCGAGAGATGGAAAGAAAGGAAAAGAAAAAAAAAAGAGTGATTCTATGACTCGCAAATTTTCAGTGTTCTCAGAAAAGAGAAACGATAAAGTTACAGGCGAGCACAAACCTTGCGCAGATGAAACAACAGCATTCAGCCATACCTGGATCTTCAGGAAGCATATAACAACTTAATATCAAAGCATACAGTCTACAACTGTCCTAAAAACTGGAGTGTAATTTCCTATCAACTTTTGTCATCAGCTAATCCTTACACTCACCTATTCTATGATTCTGTTTGCCTATCACACGCAAAGCCTTGCAAAGGTTAAGTACCCAGTGTGCCCTTTAGCAGTGCTGCATGGCCTAACCAAAATGGAGGAGCTCCTTTGTGGGAAATCTGTGTTTTCACCTGGGGCTGTCAACATTCTTCTTTTCTGCGGAAGAGGCCCCACACATGCATCCTCGGAGGTGACACTCTTCAGAGCAACGTCTCGTACTTCATACGTGCGAAGAAGAATCTCAAAGGTTCTAATATCTGTGAAACACGGTTGATTTTCGTTAGCCCCTTGAGCAAGGCAATTTGAAAGCATGTGAAATAGTGTTGGAGTTCCATATAAAAGATCCTCGATTAGTACCAACATAAGTAAGACTCTGTAAGGTAAATGTATGCAATATGACTTAGGAGAACTTATTATGTAGTCCATTCAGGACACTTGAAAATGATATGAAATCACCTACTGTTGGACACAAATTTTATTTATTTATGCTCATGAAACAAAGCTGCAGTTAGGCAGCTAGTACTCTTCATGCTACAATAACACTGGGAGCAAGTATATAATAATAATCAAAGTTACTCTTTTAACATGTTTTACGAAAGTAAGAAACATTATCAATTCTACCTAGATGAAGCATAGTAAGAGAATGTACCATACCTGTGAAACATGTTTTCATGGCTTCACAAGCACGCTGCACTTGCTCAATACAAGGCGAAAAGGAGCATAGAACACCGTCTTTCTTTAGCATCAACCCAACAGATGGTATTGCAAGCCAAGGCTGGGGCAAGTCCAGGAAGACAGCATCAGCAGCACCACAATGTTCCTCTGGGAATCCTAACCCTTGTACATCCCTCACATTAACTGTGATGAGGCTGCTCAAGCCATTCTTCTCAAAGTCTTCCCTATTTGCCAGACGAAACTGAAACTATAATTGCACAAATAATAACTAACAACAACAACAACAATAATAATAAAGCCTGTTAGTCCCAAGCAAGTTGGGGTAGGCTAGAGTTGAAACCCACCAAGAGCCCCTAGTCACGGTTCAGGCACACAAATAATAACTAAAAAAAAGTAAAAATCCATTATATTCCTCGAAAAACCTGTTCTTTCTACAACAGAAGCTTTAATTTGTCACCCATACTCGAAAAACCTGTTCTTTCTACAACAGAAGCTTTAATTTGTCACCCATATTTCTATAGAGTTAACATAGATATCTATCCACCCAAAGAAAGAGTGCGGACTGAAATTGCTGTTGCATCCTCACTTGAGTAAATTTTCCTACATGTATAAGCTGCACTTCACCAATACCGATATCCTTAAAATGCTTCTAACAAAATGGCGTTCCTGTATCTTGTATTTTGTGTCGTCTATCTCATTTCGAACACAGCTGCGAAATGCTGGATCACTAACTCCTATACGTGCTGTAAAGGCACAGGTTACGAAAACTTGTTTACTATAACCACATTTTTACATAAAACCTTCCAAGTTCTACATGTCCATATACTATAGAGGCATTTAATGGACGCCGTTATGCATCTTTGATGTTATAAATAACTAATTGTACTGCAGGGATTTCAATATTGAAGCATGGATTTTGCTGTTCTAGCTTTCATGCAGCCTCAGCAAAGACCAGACCCAACCCTCACAGAGCTTAAGGGCTGTCCACAGTTCCAGGTACAAAATTCAATGTCGAGGCACATGGAAGTCTTCCACGTTTATTACATGGAATTTTCTCACACCAAACCCAGCTTTAACTCCTTTGATGGAAGGTGTGCAAGTTCAATGTGTTATCATTAGTTCTGAATTTGTCATCAAAACTGACAACACGTAGGACCCTGGTTCTTCAAGCAAAACTACAAAGCACAAAATTTTCACCAAATTTATTCTCCTATGAAGATCAAATTTTATTTCACTTATTATGCTATATGAGTGCGTAAGGTATTATTGTATTCCAGGAAAATTAATTCACATGCTTTATGGGGATTGTATCAGTAATATCCGACAATCATACATTATATGCTGATGACACAAGGGTTGCGAAAATCTAATGTATCCTTATTAGAGGCTAAGATGTTTGACACCAATTTAAAGCCTTGACCACAAAAAGAAAGCAGAGTGTTCCTTACCTAGCTGAGGCGGCCCTCTGCTCGTGGAAATCAAAGGTGTGGACACGGCCATGCGGCGCGACGGCGCGTGCCAGCGAAGTGGTGAGCGATCCACTTCCCGTACCCGACTCGAGAACGACGCAGCCGGGTACAAGCTCGAGGTAGGCGACGACGAGGCTGATGTCGGCGATGTAAAGGATCTGGGTGCGGTGGCTGAGCACCAGAGTCCAGAGCTCCGGGGTGGGCGCCAGGAGGTGCACGAACCCACCGCCGCCTGCCTTGGCCTTGCCTCCGCCGCCGCCGCCGCCCTTATTACTACCTCCGCCGCAACCGAATACCTTGGATCCGAAGGGGCGGCCGATCCAGTCGTCGTGGCGGAAGACGCCGAACCGGTTCTGGAGCACGCCGCCGGGGCGCACCGCGACGGCGCGCATCGCGTCGTGGTGCTCGTACACCACCACGGTGTCGCCCTCCGCGATGCGACGCTGCGAGGTGGGCTTGGACGAGGGATCGAGGGGGACCATCGTCATGGTTGTGGAAGGATCACGGCGACCGGCCGGGCGGGGAGACGGGTTGGGAAGAGTCGCGGGCGGCCTCACAAAGCGCGGCGGCGGGGGGGTTTGGGTATAGTTGGCTGGATTTGAGGAATCGATAATGCTGGGGTGAGACAGTTTCCTCAGCGGCTGTGACGATGGCGCGGGCGGGGGCGCGGGGTTGGAAGGAGGAGGGAGGAGCGACAGGCTCGGTGGCGGCGCCGACGCGGCCAGGCCAGAATGCGGTGCGGGGCCGGAGATTAGCGGTGGGTAGGGTTTTGAGCCTTTTCCCCCTCAAAAGATGTCCAATTTCTGCATGACACTAAAAAGTTCACACGGACTCTGGTGTCATAACGCTAAACTCTTTTATGCACCACGTCATTCTGTCTCCATTCTGTTTGGTTTTGACCGTTTGACAGCTCATACATGTGACACCGGGCAGGAAAAATGTCCATGTTGCCCTTTTAGTCACGGGCATATGTGGAGGCTGTGTTGACCGATATTGATCGGTATCTCCTTCAGTCTCTCACTCTCTCTTCTTGCCTGACTCCCTCAGTTCCCTAACCCTAGCGGCGGTGGATCCGGCGGCCGAGGCTGTAGCGGCGGCTGGGAGAAAAGACGACAAATTCCCCATGCTTGTGGCGACGCATGGGGTAGTGGAGCGTGGATTCGACCGTAGATCTAGAGGATAGGTGTAGCATGGCGGGGAACAAGGGCGTGGGCGAGCGACCGGATTGGCTTTCGGACGAGCGAGTTCACTGCTTCCCCCTTGGTTTCATGATGCCCCGTGTTGGTAGTGTTGATTGGTATTTAGTGCCTTGCGTTTGTGCCCCGTGTTTGTAGTGTTGATTGCGTGCTCCTTGTTCATCTGTAGGATGGACGCAGAAAGTAGCTACAACTTAGAAATCTGGATTGTTGCTCCCAATTCTCGTGCGCGGTGGTTTTCATTGAACAAAGTCGTGGATGCTGACCGCAATAACTTCACAGACCTGGTTGCTGAAGTTGTCGACAAGTATTCTCGTAACTACGGTGACATAGTGAGATTGTTTTATTTCTGCATGGATAGTAAAGTGAACATCCAAGTCTGCACTGACCAAGATTTGGTTGAAATGTTTGCAAAACATAAGGCTTCTAAATGTTTCTTGTTGACTGTTGTATATCATAGCCCAAGTAGTGAGCCCCTTGTGATTCCTAATTGGGATTTTGGTAGCACTGTGAACTCTGTTGAACCCACATTCACCCTTTCAATTGCTTGTCCAAGCTTAGCAGAACCAAGCCATGCCACACACACTCAATCTGTTGAACCTAAATACCTGACCAACCCAAACCCAATGAATGAGCATGTGGGTGTTGATGAGAAAGGATTGTATATTGACCTTGGTCTCCAATACCCTCACCTCCTCCCAATCCTCAGAGCCAAGGTGGGAGTAAAAAATGGGAAGGTGAGAGTTCTGGTGCTGATAAATCCTTTGAGACAGTCTGATGATGAATCCTCTGATGATGAAGTAGAAGACATAGATGATATGGTTAAAGATAGGGAGCTTGAACATATGTCTGATGTTGATTATGACAAGAAAGACCCTCCTATGTTAGTAGGAACAGTGTATTCAGACATGGATGCTTTTAAGATTGCTTTAGCTACTCATGATGTCAAACATGAGTTCAACTATGACATTGAGAAGAGTGATATAGGGAGGTATAGGGTGAACTGCTCACAACAGAGTGAGGGCTACAGTTGGAGACTTCATGCCTCAACTCTAAGGGATGGGCACACTATTAAGGTAATATGTTAGTACATTGTTTTCATTGACTGTTCCCTATTTTTCTTGTATTGTGTGGCTTGTAATAAGTGCATTATTTGACTGTTTTGCAGGTGAAAAGGAACCCTTACCCTCATGAGTGTCAGAGCACTAGGAGGCAAGAAATCTGTGTAGGGGTAACACAGTTCTGGGTGTGCAGTTAGGTGATTGATTGGCTGAAGAAAGATGAAACTCTAGGTGCTCAAAGGAGGTTGAAGGATGCACACAAAATTGTGGTGCCCTACAAAATACTGTATAAAGGTAAAAATCTTGCCATGGATAAGATTTATGGGCCTTGGAACAAAAGTTTTGATAACTTGTATAGGCTTAAGGCCGAGTTAGAAGAATCAAGTCCTGAATCATTTCTTGTCATTGATAATCACACCATCAACAATAAGATCAAGTTCAATAGGCTATTCTTTGCATTGAAACCATGTGTTGATGGATTTCTTAGAGGCTGTAGACCATATATTGCATTAGATAGCACATTTTTAATAGAAAGATTTATGGGACAGTTGTGCATTGCTTGTGCAGTAGATGGGCATAACTGGATGTATCCAGTAGTTGTTGGTGTAATTGACTTAGAAACCAATGAGAATTGAGTGTGGTTCATGGAGACTAGCATTGAGGTTGCTACTCTATCCCAGATGGTGTTCCCACATAATGAGGTAGTGGTCAATGCTACACACAAGAAAAGGAAGAGGAAATCTTCTTCTTCTTCTGGTGAAGAAGAGCAAGGGGCAGCTACCACCACTACTTCAATGACTGCTAATAGGTATGTTTACCAGCTCTTCAATTGATCACAACACTTCTATTATGACTGCTAATACTAAAGCACACTCTGCTTTTTTGCCACAAGGTCTGGAATTGGTTTCAATGACCCAGTTCCAATCCAACTGTGCACATAGCCCCTTTCCATGAAGACTCCATTACAATAGAGACAGAGCCACTAGAAACTGTGCTGCCCCAGGCTTCACCAAGGAGGAAGATAGGGATCAAGAAGAAGCTTACACCAAAGAAGCTCCAAGTTGCAGCAACTAGCCCATCTAGCCTAGCCAGCCCTGCTTCACGTACCAGAAGCAAGAAGAAGCTCCAGCTACAGTAAAAGGTGTATGCTCAATGTTCTTTTGGTAATGTGGTTCTGGAAAAACACCTGCTATGTGATGGCACGACTGTTCTTTTGCTCTATGATGAATGTTCTGTGATGGCATGACAGTACTTAGCTGTAGATGAAAACCAATAACTTAGCTACTATGTGACGAATGTTGGTGACATGTTGGTGCCATGAAACCTTTGTGATGAAAAACAATAAGGTAGCTGTTGTTATGTGATGAATGTTTGTTTACTGTTGCAATATTCTAATTGTTGTTATATTGTTCTCATATTTTGTTGCATTCTGGACAAATGAACAATCTTCATATTCATCATTTAACATTGATTCATTCATTCATCCATCCATCCATGCATCCATTCATCCATGACTACTCACACATACATAGGCACCTACTTCTTCAAAATAGCATATAAAGCAAGAGGAGGAGCTCCCGTTCCACGACGGATAGGGCTGAGGACCTATATATAGGAGGAGAAGCCTAGGGGCTCAATTGACACCAACAACCCTAGCTTTGGCGCCAAAATGCTCGGCCTGGGGCTGGCCTGGGAATGACACAGAAGAAAACCAACTAGTTCACAGAGCCTCTCAAGCCTAAAGGCATCTAAGTCATTTGGCTGCGCCGTTACCTACCGTTAGGAGCAAAACTGGACGGAATGACGTGTTGGACAAAAGAGTTTAGCGTCATGGCACTAGGGTTCGTATGAACTTTTTGGTGGCATGTAGGAATAGAGCGTCTTTTATAATGGCACACAGGGAAAAGGCTCTAGGGTTTTGGACCTGGGTTTGTTATTTCTTTCTCTCCTTTTTTCTGATAAATGTTGTGCGTAGTGCGTCTGTTTCGTCTGGACGCACGATGGTGGACCTCGATGCTCAAACGGCCCAACAGAAAACACTACCATCTGCATGGAAATAAAAATAAAAAATCACCGCTCTCACCTTCTTCTCGAATGGCTGTTGTTTCCCCATCCATTCTCGAACCAACCCTCCGCGCTTGCATTGCCGTGGCTTGCTCCACCGCAACTGCGTTGCAGCGCCCGCAATGTAGCGGCGTGCTACACCACGCCCGAGTGTCGCCCCCCTGCTTTCCTATCTCCCTACCGCCACTCACCACTCGTCGTCGAGTTCTTCGAGCCGACGCGGCGTGGTCCACGACGACTGCTCCCGCGCAGCGCACCACGCCCAGCCGCTTACCTGCTGCCATCCTCTCTCTCCACTACACCGAGCGTCGCTTGCTGGCTGCCGTTGTTCCCCACCAGGTAGGCCATGGCTACCGGCGACGCCATGTTTTGTTTCAGGTGTGTTTCAGAAGTTATTTCCACGTGTTTCATCTGTATGTTGCGTATGTTGCAATGGCTATATACGTATGTTGCAAGTATATTTTTCAAGTGTTTCAATTGTTTCATACATATGTTTCATGTGTTTCATCTATATGTTTCATGTGTTTCATCTGTATGTTTCATGTGTTTCATCTTGATGTTGCAAAACGATCTTATTTTGCATATGTTGCAATGGCTACACACGTATGTTTCAAGTGTACGTTCCACTTGTTTCATCTGGTTTAGACGTATGCTGTAAATGTATGTTCCAAATGTTTTATCTGTTTTAGACGTATGTTTCATGTGTTTCGTCTTGATGTTGCAATGACTATACAAGTATGTTTCAATAGTATATTGCATATATGTTGCAATGGTCGGATGGTTGTTGCAGAGGAGATGAGATGTTAGGCCACGGAAAGGGGTGTGGCTGAGACAGAGCGCGGCGGATAACGAGGGGGCGACGGGGATGGCGCCGCGGCGAGGGGAGGAGCGCGGCGTGGCGGGGGAAGGAGCGCGGCGGGCTTTACGTCTGGGGCGCAACCGAGATGGGGATTGAGTTGTGGATGGTCTGACATGGTCACTGGCGCGGGATCGGTCGCGGATGGTCGGACGGGATTTGTTGGCACGGAATCTGATGCGAGTGCGGGGGCGTCTGATACGAAGCGGTTGCAGGTGTCGGAGCTGCGTCCAAATGCGGGGCTGAGGCCAGACGTGCGGACACTAGCCCTGCTTTCTCTCTCTCCCTCTTTTCCGCCTTGGCACCTTGCGGTGTTTCCAGGGAGGGGACGGAGGCCTATCCCTCGTCCTATTGTGACCATACAAACTCCCAGCAGAGGGACCTGATGATAAAATAAAGGGATAAAATGCTGAATACAGACAACAGATAGAAAACCAACTACAGGCAATGCAAATTTGATTCTGTGGCTACAAAAGCTCTCCACCATCAGTTGCTTTCTTTCTTCCTTGCATTGGTTTTTTCTTCATCGTCATTCATCAGAGCCAGAGGAGAGGAGAGGAGGGGGCTGCCTGATACAGTGCTGTCTTGCTGCAGGTTAACCATCTTCGATTCGCAGACGGCAGGCCAAAGAGGAGCTGCTAGTCCACGTTGAGGTTAGTTGTCATGGAGCTTGCCATGGCCACTGGCAGCAGAAGCAGCAGCTTGGTCACCGGCTTGAGGTGCAGGACAGGTGCAGCGGCAGCGGCATTCAGATTCAGTAGTGGGGATCGCCGCCGCAGCTGGAGGACGACCCCAGTGACGGCGTCCGGCCGTGGAGCCCGCAGGCTGACGGTATGTACGTATGCCTTACATCACATCACTAGTTGTTGTTCTTCGAATCCGACCAATTCAGTTATACATGCTACTTGTCTGAAATCTCTCTTGTTCTTTCTTTCATTTTTCTGCAGGTCTCTGCAGCAGCCTGCAAGACATGTAAGGGAAAGGGCGCAGTAGAATGCCCAGGGTGCAAGGTATGATAGATGCATGGTGAACCTTCCATCCACCAGACTGTCTCAGATGGATGAATATACTACATGCTATCATAATTTGTTGTTTTTGCAACACAAGGTCACAGATATACTGAAATGAAACTGAATGATGCAGGGAACCGGCAAGAACAAGAAGAACGGCAACATTTTCGAGAGATGGAAGTAGGCTTTTTAAATACCATCATGTTACATTACATTAGCTACCTACTAGGGGCCGTTTATTATATATACAAGTACCAGATTGAAATTGGTATGTTCAGTTGAATTCCATCTCCATCCAGGTGCTTTGACTGCCAGGGGTTCGGGCTCAAGAGCTGCCCAACCTGTGGCAAAGGAGGTCTCACACCCGAACAGCGAGGAGAGAGATGAATCAACCAACCATACAACTACAAAAAATGCATACTACCAGGCTACAAGGCATGCATGCAGCATTGGGATTTTCAATACATACACTGGACACCTGATGTATATGTACAAACTGCTTTCCATGCCTTAGTGCAGTGCTGCCGCTGTACTGTACATCTAGAAACACCACCACTATTTTTCTCATATACTGCTGTCTGTATGCGCGTGGCCTACTGGCCTTGCCTTTGGATTCGTGAATGTTATGGTTGGTTTGCCAAAACAGACAGACAGAAATCAAACTCTGAATGTTATATATGTTTGGATTAGTGAGTATTGTTCTGCTAAATCCGACAGGCAGATTGGATTGGTGAATGTTATGGATCTGCTAAACAGAGACAGAAATCAAACACTGAAGACTCTAGTGAGGGAGGCTAGCAAGACAATGTCAATCTGTATGTACATACATACATTCTCTAATGCATGAATGGATGCAATAGGAAAACAAACATACCAAGAGACAAATCCAACAATCTTATGCTGTTGTTGTCAACCAACCCAACATGACCAAGTGGATAATAAGCTTCGGAGATACTGTTCCATGTCACATGCAGGATAAGAGTCATCAGAGACGGCCTGAACATCTACTACTTACTCTTCCTTTAGTCATTTCGTCAATTACAGTGCCGTATTAGTATCAGCAACACATCAAGCAAGAGCGAGTCAGAAAATTGTTACACAGGTGCTACCAAGTAGTAAAACAAGTTTGCAGCTGCTTGCTGTCATACCATGCCATACTCTGGCCAGTATAACAGCAACAGATTGTATACATGATACACACAGTACGAAAAAGGCAATGAAAATGCCGCAGTGGAGTCCATTTCGGGCAGTAGCTAGGCATGTGGCGGAAGAGTACAGCTGATGCCCAGACAGACCACACCACACTAAGAGCTTCCTTCCTTGAGGTACGCAAGTCTATTGTCCGAGCAATTTGGAATCGCATGCCACAATCTTCACCTTGCCCACCTGCTCTGTTGTCTCCTCGTTCTTCAAACTTGCGTCTGTCAAGATGAAGGTCCACACATTGTCACAGAACCTGTACGTGTGCAGATGGCCCTGAAAATACAAGAGACCGGGCATCAGTGGCTGAGAAAAGCTAAAAGTGAAGTACAAATGCAATGGCAAACATGTCAATGAGAACAAGCCCCAGGTCTCAACCAGAGCTGCATTTAGTCGCAAACTGCCAGTATTACAAGCTGGGGAATGGGGACCGTCAAAATCATTAGATCCTCTCATGCACTTCTCATCACAATACTTACTGGAGAAGTGCATGGTTTCTCAAGTTCCATTGGCAGATTATTTTATTTTTTTAAAAGAAATGCATTGATGCCATTTCCAATTACATTTTTTTCCACAACAGGAAAACCTGAATCTATTACCTACTCATCTAAAACCAGAACAGAGAAACGCTAATGCAGGGCTTAACATGTACAGTGACCAAAACAACAGCAACCAAAGTACTTATTAGGCACAAACCCCCAAACACCAGCACAGTTCCACTTCCACCAACTATCAATGCAAAACAAAAAGATGAAACTGACGCATTACATTCCCTTCCTGGACAGACATCAAAGCACTCAGGATATATGATATAGATACAATTCCTTCCAAAACTGCATTTTAGTGTGGAGTTATTACTTATTAGGCAAAAAGGTTTCACATCCCATGCATCACAAGTTCTGCATGTTATCAACTAAGCCCATTATCATAAAGATAGCAGTTACATCCATCACATATTTATAGGCATCAAGATAAAGGAGCGAGGTTAACATATAGATTTTACAAGTAGTGATGAAAATTGCCTACTGCAAGCAGGAAAAGTTAGCAATCGAAGTTCAAACATGCAAGACTGAGGTCTGGTCAAGCAGCAATCAAGAAGAGAAAATTGCCAGGATTGTTGCAGAGGCCATATGCTGGTCATTTTGGAAATGCATAAAGGTACTATTGACCTACTTTTCCACCTATGAGATCTTCTAAAACTTTGGGGTCTGCAAATCCTAAAAATATGAGGGGCAGAGACAGGTTCAGGGAGGGGACAGCAGCTGAAACATGAATGGTTCACATGGTTGGGCACCAGCAACATGTGAACTGGAAGGGCAGCCAAGTTGCTGTGACCTGTGATGTCCGGATCAGGTGTGCATCTGCACACCACCTAGCATGTTCAGTGTTTTCAAGCATGTTAATCCATGTTCTCCATTAAGAACATGTTATCCATAGGAGCATCATAGCCTTTTGTTATCCATACTCCAGATAAGCCCAGGTGTCAACCTCAATAGTTTTGCATAAGAGACAACTACAATTGGACACAGGAAAATGGGATTCAAATTTTCATTACTCTTGCCACACAAAGGGTCAGCTATCTAACAATGACAATAGAAGGCATTTGACCCTACTGTTAGCGTAAAGTTTCATTTCAGAAGATTAATTTGGCTAAAGGAAGTGTTGACATGGATCATCCCAGAATCCACTTTACTAGTTTGTCTATTAAGCAGGCCAAGCAGGGGAAATAAAGCATTTAAAGGCTAGATCCCTATTCACAAGGTACTTTTATTTCCTTGTTTTCTAAATCATGGTTCCCATTCCATCTCATCATATTTACGGCTACTTATGCCACGTGTCACAGACTCAAAGCACAAATTGGTCTAGCTTTCAAGTTGACAATATGAATCATGCCTTGAAAGGATATAACTATGTAATCAGACAAAATACTACTTGATACTAACTGCAAAACAATCTTGAAGCATACAAATGACAAACTGCCACGAAATCAGCTACAGTACACAGATTCAAGGTCAGTCGTATGCTACAATAGCAAGTGTGAATCCTTGCACTGGCCTGGACTTGACGCCATGTGCTTTTTGCATCGTGTTACATTAATTACTAGTCTAGAACCCAAATTTATTCCCTCTCAACCTAAAGGAACGTGTGAAGTTGTGTACGGTGAAAGAACCACTTGATAAACCACTAGTGCACGAAAGAGGGAAGAAAATCATATCATACCTTGATGTTAACCTTGCTCTTGACTTGGTTCTCCAGAGCATCCGTCATGGACTAGACGAACAGCACAGAAGGGCAAATATCAATGACTAGATTTGCCGTTGGGAAACCACACACCGAGATAAAATTAGACGAGGAGCATTTCCACCTTGTCGAACTGGATGAGGACCTGGATGGCGAGCTCCGGGCTGAGGGTGCCGTTGGAGACCATCTCGTCGAGCGTCTCGGTGAGGCACATGCCGATGGTGGACCTCCGGTACAACTCGAAGGTGGCCATAGCCGGCCTGCGGGGGGGCACGCACGCGGCGATTAGATCAGATCCGAACACGGATGGCTTGCGCTAGGGTTTGGGTGCTCGGTCTCGCACAGTAGGAAGGGAAGGGAAGGGGAGAGAGAGGAGGGGTGGGCATACCTCCTGGTGGACGCACGTTGCCGGCGGAGAGCCCGACGAAGACCGGCACCTGGAGTAGGGAGTCGGCGGCGCTTGCGCAGTCGTCGCCGCGGGAAAGAAAGGGCACGAGAGAGGGAGAGAGAGAGAGCAGGCGAGACCGCGAGAGAGAAGAAAATGGCAGATTCAGGGCCGCTCACTCTACCTTTTTTCCGGATATGCTACAAGCATCGAAGGTTTTTTTTATAGGGAATTTTTTTTACACATGCCGTTACAATTCTCCGAGTAGTAAGAAACGCCGTTACAATTCACATATTTGGACATTGGCCATTATAATTTCAATTCTTCTCTATCTATACCATTTTCTACATCTGCAGTGTATAAGGGCTCACTGTCAGGCACGTATTCTACCGGATTGCATACGGGCGTCGAGTTCCCGTCTCCTCCGTCAGACCGACCCGCCCACGGACGACCCGCCGCGCTCGCGTCGCCGTGCCTCGGACCTTCCGCCTCGCCGCGCCCCTTCGCCGTGTAGATGGCGACCGTCGTGGGGTTGGCCACGAGGCGCCCCTTCGCCGCCGCCAGCTCGTACGGAACGCCACCCTCCCAGAGGCAGAGCACGCGGTCGCCCCAGGCAGAGAACGCAACCGCCCCCAACGCAGCACCGAGAAGGGGCCCCGGTGCGTGAACAGCCACGATGCGCCACCCGCGTCGTGCTCCTCCCGCTTCGCCGTCGTCTCCACGTACCGCGCGGAGTACGGCGCCGCGCCATCAGCGCCGAAGTGGAACTAGCCAAGGTAGCCATGGCCGTCGACCAGGTGCACGGTAGACCCGTGGTCGTCGGCGAACATCCCGGGACCGACGAGGCGGGTGCACGGTGGCAGTCGCCGTGCGGTGCCAGCCGGCGTCACCATCGCCACCACCTATCAATGGGCGTCTGGCCGGTGTCGTGGCTATCTGCCAAGTCCAAAATCATCGTCGTGCCGCGGCCGTGGTTCGTCGCCTGCGAACCGCTAAGGCTGGGTGTCGGTCGTCGTGCAGAACGCGTTCGTTTCCATGTATATGCGCTGCAGAGACGTGGTCGCGGACTCGCGGCGGAGGCAGTGTTCGGCGCGCTGTAGAGACGGACAACCGTGTCGTTCTGAGATGCTGCCATGCTGGTGACCAGTGAAGCACAACCTAGTGCTGTGACCATGGCACATCTATTGTCAGCTGTTTAAGCAAATGATTGCAGAATCAGTGCGTCTAGATTCTGCAACAATGGCAAGCGTCATCTCAGCTTACACAGAGTCTGCGGACCTGGTACAGACGAAGAACATCCACTGCCGTGGAGGAGATGGTGGCGCTGCTGTAGGTGGCCATGGCGTGTGTGTCCACCGCGCCAGATGCGCTCCTCTATTGCGGCAGGCCGCCGCGGGTGAGCACGGCCGCTCCGCGCTCGCGCGCCATGGTGGTGGTGCACGGCCTTGCCGCGCTCACGCGCAGGCCACCGCTCCACCTCCGGCCCCCACGAGCAGGCGCCAACACGGGAGAGGTGAGCGTCATTCGCGTGCGCCGTTCTTCTTCTAGCCTGCAGACGCCGCGGAGTGCGCCGCGCACGTGCGTGCCTAGCGCCGGGGTGGTGGAGGTAGTGTCCGTGGCGGATCGGCGCCATCGGCCACGGCGTCACGCTGGCCAACCCCATAGCGGTCGCCATCTACACGGCGAAGGGGCACGGCGAGGCGGAAGGTCCAAGGCACGGCGACGCGAGCGCGGCGGGTCGTCCGTGGGCGGGTCGGTCTGACGGAGGAGACGGGAACTCGACGCCCGTATGCAATCCGGTAGAATACGTGCCTGATAGTGGGCCCTTATACACTGTAGACGTAGAAAATAGCGTAGATGGGGAAGAATTGAAATTATAATGGCAGATGTTCAAATAGGTGAATTGTAATGGCGTTTCGCCAAACTCGAAGAATTATAATGGCATGGATCCAAAAATCCCTTTTTTATTACAGCGTTGAAGGTTGATTCTTCGAGTAAAATGCACCAACGGCACTTAAACATAAAAGTGGATGTCCAATAAAAAAACATAACAGTGGATGTCCATGAACTTCTAAAATACACATCCACATATATGAGAAATAGGTACAGACACCAATAGACGAGTTTAGACAAACATGCCTACCTAAGGACTCATAAACACAATTTCACGCCAACGTCCGCGTCGTGCTCCTCCCGCTTCGCCGTCGTCTCCATGTACCGCGTGGAGTACTTCACCGCACCATCAGCGCCGAAGCAGAACGAGCCAAGGTAGCCATGGCCGTCGAGCAGGTGCACGGTGGACCCGTGTGATAGGAATTCTAGAACCTCTAGTTGCAGATCAGTGGGTAAATGCATAACTTAGATAGGCTTAGTGATGTATCTCGCCCTAGGGCAGTTGCGGCCATGGTGCCGCCGACGAGGGAGCAGCCTGTGGAGACGTAGTGCTGGCGCGGTGTAGTGACGGCGACCGATGGCGATGTGAGGTGCCGCGGTCCGGTGGTGGCACTTCCCGCCGCTTCAGCACTCCCTAGATCGGTAGGGTTAGAGCAGTAAGTGGGGATCATGGTGAACCTCGTGTCTACGCCCTAGCCCCCACCTCCCTCCAAATAGTGCTGCGCGTCGGGGGCCCACCAATCTTGGTTTGGTTGGATGCCCCCGATCAGAGCATTAGATCAAGGCCCGACTCGACTGTTGGGCCGAGTCGGATGAGATCAACACTAACAATCTCCCCCTTGATCTCACCTCATATTTGAACTCAACTTTCTTTATCTTTGTCCCATTCCATCACAGATCAATGCAAAGAGCGTACTTCATCGTCACGGTCAGTTGCCATTAGATTTAATAGTTACAATGCACCTCTCTGTTTTGAAACAGATACTCAACTAGGCCTTTAGTATCCAGAAATCATAGGCTTTTCCATAAACCCATATCGACTGCGTGTTCTCTGAACGCACTAGGTGGTTAGCCTTTGATAAGTGGATCCGCAAGTACTTACTCGGTACTCATGTGCTCAATGCTTTCAAAATGATTCTAGATTTTCTCCTTTACAACATATAACTTAGTGTCAATGTGTTTGCAGCACACTTGACATGTTGTCTTAGGAGTTAACTTACTTTAAATAGTTATTGATGTTGACTACCATTGTTAAATCCGGGTACGAATTCCCTTAACCTTCTTTTACCTGTTCCTTAAGCCTCATGTCAAGCTATACTATGGTATGCATCACTGATGACACCACAACTGTTTCTTTGGAGCTTTTCCACAATAATACTCTAACTGCGAGTGTTAGCAACTGCTATGGATTTCACTACACATCTCACCAAGACTTAACTTTTGTACCCTCAACTATTTGAGAGCATTTATTCTTTCTTACTTAGCATGAGGCCTATGATACTTTGCAAAATTTCAAGACATTCTCAACTCAATTCCAGTGATCTATATCTGAACTGGACTTCTGCCAAAATATTCCGGATACATAAACTATGTCAGGGTAAGTTCTTACTTGTACTTGTATACACATCAAGCTTCCAATAGCTGAAGCATATGGAACCATATTCTTTTGATCGATCTCATATCGGTTCCTGAAACACTTAAAGTTTTCAAATCTATTACCCTTGACTATAGGAGCAGGCGTAGGTTTACTCGCATTCATACTTTATTTCTTTAAAATCTTTTCTAAGTATGCCTTTGCGATAGTCCTAATATCCCATTTTCTTCTATCTCGGTGAATTTTAATTCCTAGAACCAATGACACTTCATCAAGATCATTCACATTGAAACTTGAGGACAAAACTTCTTCTCCAATAATAGGTCAACATCACTACTAGTGGGTAGAATGTCATCTTCACAAGATGTGAAAAATGAATTTTCCATTCTTGAACTTCGCATAAACGCTATTGTCCTTCTCATTTTCTTTAAAACCCAAACTTTTCTATTGTTTTCATCAACTTTAATACTAATGTCTAGAGACATACATTTAACCCATAAATGGATTTCTAGAGATGGCATCCCATATGTTCTTTTCTTCCACGACAAAACCTTTTGGGTTGTGCCACGTAATCGTTTTCATATAAATCCCCGTCGAGGAATGCCGTCTTTACATCCATATGATGTAACTCTAAATCATAATGTGCCATTAACACCATTATGATTCTAAGATAATCCTTATATAAGACTAGAAAGAAAACTCTCATTGTAATCTATTTATTCTCTTTGCGTAAAGCATATTGCCACAAGTCGTGCTTTATATCTTTCTACATTCTCTTTGGAGTCACATTTTATCTTGTAGACCCATTAATAGCCTACTGTATTGGCTGCATTAGGAATTTCTTGTAAGTCCCAAACATCGTTGGTATTTATTTCAACTTTTATAGCTTCTAGCCATTTAAACAAGTAAATGCTTCTCATGGCTTCTTCAAATGAGGTGGAATCACCCTTCATTCGAATTTCTTTACTAACATATACTTAATAGTCATCAAAAAACTGGTTTACTAATTCTTTGAGACTTTCTGGGGCCTCATCTACTGGCACTTTCATATGGGGCTGTTGTTGCTCTTCATTGCTAAGAGACAATTAATTCTATAGGCTCCTGTATTACAAGATCTTTATTTACATTATTCATCTTCTTCGAAAAGCTAACAACATATGTTGTATAAGTCATACAACATCAACAAGTATTGAGATATTCGTTGTTTTTGAATCACTGAAGTGGGCATGCAGTCCCGCTTCTTTTCAAAGTCTTAGGTCTCTACATACCTCTACATACCATGCTTTCCTAGATCTTCTCATATTTTCTAAAGATAGTGTATCTTCAAATATCTTATTTTGGGTTTAATCTGTTAAACTCTTATATGACGCTATAAGCACTACCTTAACATCTTTGAGACTGACTACACTATTTTTCTGTCGGAACTTTAAAAGGTCCAGAAATTTAGCTATTTCTCTGCTTAGGGGTATCATTGTTGTAACCGTCGTACTCCTCCAACGGTCTTTATCTCACTCTTAATGAAGAGTGTCTTTCTTAATTAATCTTTATCTCACTCTTAATGAAGAGTATTTTCTTAATTGATCTTAATATTCTCCCCCTCGAAATATGGCATGAACTTTACTGCCATAATTTCGATAACTATTTAGAAAGACTGTAAACGAGAAGACACTTATAACTTACTTCATTCACATGATTGTGTCATATAAATAAAGTTATTTCTTGATCCGTTCTTTCATTAGCAGTACTTTTGCAAGTCACGCTTACATCTTTTTTTTATTCTTTGATTAGTATTGACCATAACGATGTATTTTTATTGTGCCACGATCAATACTAGGACAGCATAAGATCTACCCAAACTACTCTCGCTATGTGGGATATTAAATATGTGAATCATCACAAAACTTCTTCCGCCATGCAGGATTGACTAGCATAGGTACTATGCCAAAACTTCTCCCCACGTGGGATACTTCTATACGAAAACTTAGTCATGATGACTAAAACATTCACTTATATTTTATTTTTCAATTAAATATTTCCGTTGGTTCCAATTTAATGAGAAAATAAATAAACTAACAAAAAACTGTCTTGAACTGGCTTGACTCAAACCATTTCATTCACATATCCTAGCATTGCGGCCCATTGGCATGCAGCCAAGTGATCTCGTCGAATTAAAACATAAATTATACTATATGCTTCTGCATCAATTCTACATCATCGTTGGACAGAAAATAGAATTAATGCATAAAACTCATAAATTAACTTGAAATCCATATAACTACTCTTCAAAATTAAATTCTCCTATTGGTTCGAATTTAATTGGAAGATAATCAACACCATTGCAGCGGAAACTTGATAATGAAATACATTCTTTTAGTTCAAGAACATTTCTTGGTCCTTATCAACTCTCTAAAAAATTCGCCACATTAGTGTAAAAATTTCCAGAGATTTAAACTTCAAACTTAAATCCGTAACAATATTGTCATCATCAACGTTGGTCAGAAAATGGCAATACCATAATCTTACTTGAACAAAAAACAGACTACTCCTCTAATTAAATTTTCCTGTTGGTTCCAATTTAATTAGACAATAAGTATAATCATGATTTACTAAATATAACTTCTCTTCAAATTAAATTCTCATGCTGGTTCGAATTTAATTAGAAGATAATAAACTTTAAACTTTGCAGCGGAAACTTAAACATAATTTGTGAATTTTATCGACAAGAAAATTCTCTTTACTAATTTTTCTTTGAGCCATTAATCATTTTATAGGAAATAACAATTTACTAGAAAAAGAAAAAAGAAAAAAATAGAAAAGAGGAAATGGACTCCATTCAGTACTGCTCCTTCGGCCCAACTAACAAAACGGCCTGGCCCAACTACGCGCGCGCGCGCCCGCAGCGCCTCCCAGGCCGCAACCTAGGCCTAGGCTGACAAAGCGGCCTAGTGCTTGCGCTCGCTTGGGCTTAAACTCGTCCCGGTTGATCTGTGCTGTCTGTTTTCATCCGACGGCTACACGGTGATCTCGGGTGAACAAAAACTCCGCGCGGCGGCGTCTCCCCTGAACCCTAACTCATTTGTGTTCTCTCCCTTATCTCTCTTGCGTCACGTCCTCTCTCTCGCACCACACAGGTGTCAGCGACGGCGGCCATGGTGGCCGTCGGTGTCGATGAGGAAGGCAACCACCATAGCAAGTCTGTCTCCCCTTCCTCCTCTTCCTTTCTCTTCCTTTTCCCCTTCTCTTCCTCAGCGCCGTAGTAAAAAACAACCACGACGTGATGGCATCCTGTGGCAGCCAGAGAAAAGAAAGGTGGCGGCACGGCTGCGGGGCCCCTCGCTAGCGCACACACTCGCCCTAGGCTAAGTGTGCCACCGTCAAGCAGCCTTGCGGTTGCGCCTTGACCCCGAAGCCCGAGGCGTAGGCTGCGCGGTGGTGTGATCTCCTGGCTGGTGGCTCGGATCTTCTTCGCGTGCGCTGGTGAATACAACGGTGCGGTCTGCTTCCCGCGCTACGGCGGTGGTGTCTGCAACGAAAGAGCCCTGGTAGGTACCCTCACCGCTCCGTCCTTCTTCTGCTAGGGTTATGTCTTAGGGTTCAGGTTTGGCCGGACCCACTGTTCATCTTCCCCGCCTACTCTATGCGGGTTAGGGTTAGGGTTTGAGTTCATCTCGAAATTGAGACCCCTTTCCTCTTTCTTTTCTTCACCCGATTAGGGTTAGGGTTAAACCCAATTTGCATTCTTTCGATTTGTCCATCTTCTTTCTAAAATCGTTCTTCTTTTCTACCCCAACACTCGATCTACACATTAGATTGCTTGGCTCTAGTACCATTGATAGGAATTCTAGAACCTCTAGTTGCAGATCATTGGGTAAATGCATAACTTAGATAGACTTGGTGATGTACCTCGCCCTAGGGCAGTTGCGGCCATGGCACCGTCGACGAGGGAGCAGCCCATGGAGACGCAGTGCTGGTGCGGTGTAGTGACGGCGACCGACGACGATGCGAGGTGCCGCGGTCTGGTGGTGGCACTTCCCGCCGCTTCAGTGCTCCCTAGATCAGTAGGGTTAGAGCAGTAAGTGGGGATCATGGTGAACCTCGTGTCTGCGCCCTGGCCCCCACCTCCCTCTAAATAGCGATGCGCGACAGGGGCCCACCAACCTTGGTTTGGATGGATGCCCCCGATCAGGGCACTGGATCAAGGCCCGACTCGACCATTGGGCTGAGTCAGATGAGATCAACACTAACATCGTGGTCGTCGGCGAACATCCCAGGACCGATGAGGCGGGTGCATGGTGGCGGCCGCCGCGCGGGTGTCACCATCGCCACCACCTATCCGTGGGTGTCCGGCCGGTGCCGTGGCTGTCTACCAAGTCCAAAATCATCGTCGTGCCACAGCCGTGGTCCGTCGCCGATGAACCGCTAAGGCTAGGCGTCGGTCGTCATGCAGAACGCGTTCGTTTCCATGTATATGCGCTGCAAAGACGTGGTCGTGGACTCACGGCGGAGGCAGTGTTCGGCGTGCTGCAGAGCCAGACAACCGTGTCGTTCTGAGATGCTGCCATGCTGGTGACTAGTGAAGCATAGCCTAATGCTATGACCATGGCGCATCTGCTGTCAGCTGTTTAAGAAAATGATTGCAGAATTAGTGCGTCTAGATTCTGCAACAATGGCAAGCGTCATCTCAGCTTATGCAGAGTCTGCGAACCTAGTATAGACGAAGAACATCCACTGCCGTGGAGGAGATGGTGGCGCTGTTGCAGGTGGCCATGGCGTGCGTGTCCACCACGCCCGATGCGCTCCTCCGTTGTGGCAGGCCACCATGGGCAAGCGCAGCCGCTCCGTGCTCGCGCACCATGGTGGTGGTGCACAGCCTCGCTGAGCTCGCGCATAGGCCACCGCGCTCCGCCGCTCCACCTCTGCCCCCCCCACAGGCAGGCGCCAGCACGAGAGAGGTGAGCATCATTCGCGTGCGCCATTCTTCTTCTAGCCCGTCGACGCCGCAAAGTGCGTCGTGCACGTGCGCGGCCGGCGTCGGGGTGGTAGAGGTAGTGTCTGTGGTGGATCGGCGCCATCGGCCATGGCGTCGCGCTGGCCAACCCCACGGTGGTCGCCATCTACACGGCGAAGGGACGCGGCGAGGCAGAAGGTCCGAGGCACGGCGACACGAGCGCGGCGGGTCGGTCTGACGGAGGAGACGGGAACTCAATGCCCGTATGCAATCCGGTAGAATAGGTGCCTAACAGTGGGCCCTTATACACTGCAGACGTAGAAAATGGCATAGATGGGGAAGAATTGAAATTATAATAGCAGATGTCCAAATAAAATAGGTGAATTGTAATGGCATTTCTCCAGACTCGAAGAATTGTAATGGCCTGGATCCAAAAATCCCTTTTTTATAACAGCGTTGAAGGTTGATTCTTCGAGTAAAATGCACCAACGACACTTAAACATAAAAGTGGATGTCCAATAAAAAACATAACAGTGAATGTCCATGAACTTCTAAAATACACATCCACGTATATGAGAAATAGCTACAGACACCAATAGACGAGTTTAGACAAACATGCCTACCTAAGGACTCATAAACACAATTTCACGCCAGCGTGTGAACATTACCATTGAAACTACACCCCTCATGAACAATCTCCGCCGATGTAAAATTCTCCTAAGTCACCTTGATGTCCTTGATCACCAGTCCATAAGACCCCATCCCAACTCCACGTATACTTTTGACAAGGTTGGCACAATCGCTCGCTAGTGTGAAACTCTGAGGGCGTGTTTGATACACGGCCTGAAGGGAGCTCGACCCGCAGGCCAGGCCTAGGCCAGCCATAGCCAGCCGAAGTGGTGCAAGTGCCCTTGTTTGGTTGCCTGGCCCAGAGGAGATTGTGTTTTATTCAACATCAGGGAGCCAGGCCCAACACCAACTAACTCCAACTGCCATAGGGAGATCATGTTTGATTCCCGGCCAGGCTAGCAATCAGGGAGAAAGACCACACAAATGAACAACTGATAGGATATAGGTAAGAGGAATCCAACATCACAAATAAAATTAGTGTTGTCAAAATTAACAGGCCTTAGACTAATTAATTAATTATCCATAGAGTCACATCTGCTCTAACTTTACAAAATACCAACGAAACAAGGAAAAATACCAACATGATTAACTTCAGCAGTAAGCACCAGTACTTGAACATCGAGATAGGAGATAGGTAACAAAAATGGATAAAACAAATTAGTAAGACACTGAGGTAGCTCATCCATCATCTAGTTGTAGTCATCACAAGCCTAAGTGTGGCAGTTGCACTGCCCAATCATGCTCACCCTCATCCATAGTCCAAACACCACAATAACAAGTGAGATGATTAACACATTCTTTCAGCAAGCATCCTTACCATTAGCAAGAGGAATGCCTTAACAACAAGCATCTTGGGGCAGCTTAGAGGGGAGGGGAGCTGCTGCTCCCAGAGATGCATTGAAATCTCTCAGTGCCTCCTCATAATTCTTGTACTTAAAAAATCTAGCATTAGAGAAGATAAGAACTTGCTCACCACACTCATGGCAGCTATGATAAATCTGCCGACGCCGACATCACAGCCCTCATCAGTAGCCGGATCTTGTCCCCCGGATCCGGATGACGTCAGCGGTGATGATGAAGGCAGTGATGGCGAGGAAGACAATGAGAAGAATGAAGGCCGAGGCACGAGCCCTCCACCTATGGGCTCGACCAATGCTGCTGGGGGTTCGGAGGCAGCATCGGGGGAGAGGACGACAACGACGCCTCCAAGCCAACCGAGCACGAGCGGTCCACAACCAAGCTGTCCGCCTCCCGGCAGTCCTCCTACCGGCACGAGCGAAGGGCCGGGAGCTAAAGAGGCAGAACCAGAGCTGAAGACACCGCCGACCATAGGCGATACAGGCAAGAACGAAGGACCGGGAGGTGCGGGGGCGAAGACACCGCCTGCAAGCCAACCGAGCTCGAGCCTGTGTCCTCCCGCGCTGAGAAAGGCTACAGACACTGAGGAGGCCATACCCGAGCTCACATTCTCGACCAAATTTGAAAGGTATGCTACCGGTAGGTGTATATCGATCTATTGTAGGTTATTAGCTTTTTTCACACGCTAACGTTTCTATCCCGTTGTTCTAGGCTGAAATCACCGCCTCATACGGGGCCCATCACAGATGAATGCCCCAACGACTTTGTGAATGGGAAGTTCATCCTACCTCTGTCCCAGCTTGTCTGCGAAGAGAAGTGGGAGGTAAGGAGGTTCTATTTGTGGTATATGGAAGCGGCCAAAGCCGGCCTTTCAAGCATCACCGCCAAAGTTCCTGCAGAGTACTTCCATGTGGATCGAGATCTTCAAATCGTCATGGAATTCCATGACATGTATAGACTACTGCAGAGGAAGGACCTTGACGTCGCTCAAGTCACCTTGTTTGCTCTGTAAGTGAATTACGACTTTCACACATCCCCTGCATCCGTATATGCACTTCGTCAATTCAACTTATGCCACGAGACGACTTGTACTTGCAGGATGATGGCCCATGTAAGCAAACAATGCGACCTTGGTATTCTCTATCTCTCTCCATTGCATGTTAATGAGGCCAATATCACTGGTTTCGAGCTATCGGACGACCACAAGGACCTCATTAACCTGACCAGGCGTGAGAGAGAGAGAAGTACCGCCAAAAAGCCCTCGACACCGAGAAGTTGAAAGTGGGAAAGTACATCTTAGGAGTAATGAAGAAGGTCAGGAGAGATGGGTGTATCTTGGCTGCCATCCACTACGGGTTAGTCGAAAACATGTCTGTATATGGGATAAGTGGCTAGCTAGGACCATCCATTCTCATCATAGTTTTTATTTTGTTTGAATGGTGCAGCGAGGGCCTCCATGGGCACTGGATTGCATTCATCATCTATCCTCAGGAAGGCAGGGCCTGCGTATTTGACTCATTGAGGTCATCAAACAAAGCAGGGTACAAACACTTTGAAGATTGCTTGAAATTGTAAGTCAAAGAACTTCTGATTAGTTAACTTTGATCATACGTTTTCAAATTGATCCTAACACTAGTGGACTCCGTACAGTGCTTATAAGGAGTACTTAAAGGAGCCAAGTGAATTTGATCGAAGGACAGAGAAGTTCAAGAAGAAGCATGGGAATAGAATGAAAATCAGGCGCCAGTTCCCGGTACGTATACTTCAACGTTCACTTATACTTTTCGCACACCGAGCATATATTGTCGATCTCTACCAAAGTGTTCTAATGCGTGTGTACCTTGCAGTGCGCCAAACAACCACCAGGAACAGTATTATGTGGCTACTATGTCTGTGAGTACCTAAGGGCCTGCAACAAGTACAACCAAAGCTGGCGGCAGCTCAAGAAAGGAATAGACTGGTGGCAAAAGGAGCAGAACACCAATCACCACAACTTCGATCAAACAGTGGCAGACTTGTGCAAGTTTGTCACAGACCAAGTAGCGCATGAAGGGAAACCGTTCTTCAATGAACTCAGCCCGTTAGGGCAGCTTCCCGAGTACGAAAAGCTCAGGAAATGGAGCACCATGCTACGCGACGAGCTCAGGGATTACACTTTCAACATGGACTTTGTACAAAATTAGTTTGTTTCATCGAGACATGTAATATGAAACTTTAACGACTTCGTCGGTTTTGTATGGATGACAATGAGAACAACTAAGTTAATGTATATATGTATATGTCATGTGTTATGTCTTTGTTTGATTTGTTAAATATGGATTCGATTTGAATTCAAATTCGAATTAATATGCCGGCCTGCTGCTGTATTTTATTTTTTTAAAATCCAGAAAATATTAATCGTGGCGGGCGTTGTAAACAGTCCGTCACGGTTAATATGCCCGTCATGGTTAACACAATTAACGGTGACGGGCACCTAAAGCGGCCCGACACGGTTAATTATATTAACGGTGACGGGCAAATGAGCCCGCCGCGGTCAGTCACGATTAACCGTGACAGGGTGACCGCGACGGGCTCATTTGCCCGTCACGGTTAATTAAAAGCGCCCGTCACGGTTAAATATTCCTGTAGTAGTGCTCGATCATTAATCTAAACATGTGGATGTTAATAGTTAAAGAAAATATAACTTAGGACAAAACTAATAAAGTGAGCACCGTGTGTAGTCCCTCCATTCATAAAAGGATACATTTCTTATTTTTTTGACTTGAGGCATCAAACGATTTCAAATTTCATCAAAATTTATAACATTTATGGTGCAAAATAAGCACAATAAACCTAGCTAGAGGGGTATAAATGTTAATACGATTTACTATAATAAACTTTGTTAAAGTTTAATTAATTTGACTAATTATATACAAATTCTATAGTTGCCTCCTTTCGTGCGGCGTACGGATGGTTATAATCCACGGACTTGCTTCTTTGATCTGATCGCTGGTCACGTACGGCCGTGTGCTTGTGCTCCACTGCTCCTTGCGCCTACGCCTACGCGCGCGGCCTCGCCAAACTCGAACGGGGGAGGAGTATCCATCGCGTCAATGGGCCTACTCCCCGTACACGTACAGCACCCACCGGACAGTCAAACTTTTCTCTTCATTGGCTCCGAATCTCCGATCGAGGGAGATGAATACGTAGTACAATTTTTTTTTCTTTTTGTGAGGAATACTACTAGTAGCACGTTGTTAGTTTCTTTG
Source organism: Miscanthus lutarioriparius (assembly GCA_904845875.1). Lineage (NCBI taxonomy): Eukaryota > Viridiplantae > Streptophyta > Magnoliopsida > Poales > Poaceae > Miscanthus > Miscanthus lutarioriparius. The sequence goes on along the minus strand of CAJGYO010000016.1, from coordinate 78,889,379 downwards.
TTTTGGACGAAAAAGTACGGCGCGTCACACTATCATGCATGCACACACGGTGCACAAAGAAGCAACTACTGTAGAATCATGGACGGATGCTGATTAATCTATCAAAACAGGTTAATTATAGGGCAGCGCTAGCGCCCGGACGTCGGATGGATTCCATCGAACGCGCCTCCTGCTGTACCTACACGTGCGAGCACGTGAAGTTGCATGCGAGAGAGTGAGCACAACCTGTTGACCCGACTGTAACAACACGGGATAACTGCTGCAACATTATCCTGAAGCAGCTGAAACACTGTAAAAACGTATTATTGCAACACGGGTGACAAGCTGATGCAACAATGGGTTGAAATAGCCGAAACATTTAGAACATATTATGACAACACTAGGCGTATGAAAACAACCCGCTCGAAATAAAACACCTCAACAACATCGAGAAGCTACTGTGATATCGAAGCAACTGAAACATTTCAAAAAGTATTGTTGCAACATTTATACAAAGTATATGAAACAAAACACAAAGACTAATGTAACAAAGAAATATTGTTGTGTGCAACAACAAAACGACGGTACTGCAACAACAACAGAAACAAAAGAGCCCAATGCGAGTGTAACATCAGAAAAAAAAAAACCAATGCAACAAAGAGATATTAGTTGTTGCAACAGCAAACGAAGCCTACTACAACAGAGCTCGCCGAAACCTTATCCGCGTCCCTCGGATCTAGATCCAGAGGAGAAGGCAGAGGAGGAAGAGGAGGAGGATAGATCCGTTCCATAGGAGAAGGTAGAGGTGGAGGAGGATGATAGCTCAAAGGAGGCTCGGATCCATAGAAGGACCCACATATCTCGGCGGGAAGCCGTCCAACACCAATGGGCGCGAGTGAGCATCACCACCAGCTAGCCCCACCACCACCACCACCGTGCACGGCTCGTGCAAAGCGGGCGGGCGCTATAAGCACCACCAAATACCAAAACGAGAGGGAGCAGCCGGCCACAAGCACGACAAACACACCACCACCACTCCCCCCTCCCTAGGGTGACGGGATGGAGTAGGCGGCGCGAGACCATGGCGAGTGAGCGAGCAGCGCACGACAGGACGAGTGAGCGAGCGGCGAGGTGAAGTGGCCTCCGTGTTCTACACAATAGGAAAGAAAGGGAAGGGGGAAGGGATAAGGATGGGCTAGGATGGAGCGAGCGGCGCAAGTTGTAGTAACCGTCCGATTTTTTTTAATTGTTTGTCTGACGTTAAACATGTATACAATATGTTAGGAATGCTGATTAGTTTATCGAAACGGGGCTTCAGTTTATTAGTATCTATACAAGTATATTTATGTAATAATGCTTACTACTTTACCGAAATGCAATTACAGTATGTATATATACTATACGTACTAGAATCATGGACAGTAGGGGTTTGATAGTTATTATTATTAGTAACAACATCCAGTGACTAATAACGGATGTGTCTTAATATTACAGTATCTTGGACACCCGTACGTACCGCAAATCAAAACATCCAACTGCTGCTGTTCAGTTTCCATGTCTGATCGATTGGCGTGTCTGCTGCGTCGCCCTGCCCAGTGCCCAGGCTCTGTCGATTTGTCCTTTGCGAGACTGCAAACCGAACTGCAACCGTCCTCGGTCGCCGAGTCCAATGAGGTCCAGCCGTCCAGGCCAAGCATGCATGTGCCAGTCGCGCGTCCGCGCTAGTAGATTGACAGATCACAAGGAGCCGGGGGTATTTTGGCGACAAGAATACGTACGTACTACTGTACTGTACAGCTCGTCAGTCATCAACCCCTGCCACGTACGCCCCCGTAGGTAGGTATTGGACTGGACCCATACATATATACTAGTTCAGCAACACAGGCACTGTACAGATGGTGCAGAGATATACATGCATACCCAGATTTTTCCGAACACCTCTTTGTGGGCCTAGCTAGTGCCCTCGCCAGTTAGGAAGAGAAGACTGGTGAGAGATCACACCTTCATATTGAAGCTAAAATTGTGGATCACATTCATATAGTCATATATACAGTACATTGAACCTCCACGGGTTATCACTGCCCGTAAAAAGGGAAATAAAGCATATCAAAGTTACTAACCAAGCTCCTGACAGAGTCACCAGACAACAGATGAAAGAACCAGCACAACACGTCACACACAGTACAAAACTAGAATCTAACCTCTTTGAAAGAAGCTCCAAATAGACTTTATTTCAGAGCGGGGAATCTTACAAATTATGATAGTCCAGCTAGCTGCGATTCTTCCAAATCCTTAGTACATCACATTTATATAAGTATGTTTTAGGTCTTACAGGAGTCATTATATATGATCATTAATTGTACAAACATGAGACTACAGAAAAGGAATCTTATATCACAAAATTATGTAGCATAATAAGAAATATACAGTGGTAGCATGCAACCAGGCTAAAATAAACTTCTCTGAAAATTTGAATATATATTCAGACAGACAGAACATTCAGTTGCTTTATTTATCACAACCAAATTGATGATCATAGTATGGATTTGGCAAGCACAAGTACTAGCATTCCATCGCAGGTAAAGTAAACTATTCTGAAACTTCTAGTGATGAGTAACATAAGACTTTGGCCTATAATAAGAAAAGGAAATTCTTGTCTGATTCGTGCTAATTTGTCTACATGTCAGTTAATCCTACTTGCAGGTACAATAAATCAGTGGTACAGGACATCGAGCTGGTCAGCTTGTGCACAGCACCTTGTTTTCATTAACCAACCTTGAGCAAGCACGCATCGTGATTGGTGAAGAACAAGCAGCTTGCAGTAACTAGATCTTCTGTGCCTTGTTTAGTTTCTCCCAAACTTCCAACTCTGGCACTATGCAAAAAGAAGATTCCCCGCCACATCAAACTTGCGGTACATGCATGGAGTACTAAAAGTAGACGAAATCAAAAACTAATTGCACAGTTTGGTTGTACTTTGCGAGACGAACATTTTGAGCCTAATTAGTCAACGGTTGGATAATTATTACCAAATACAAACGAAATACTATAATGACACTACAGTGTGTTTTGCCAACTTTGGACATCCAAAGTTTGGCAACTAAACAAGGCCATGATAGAGGAGACATGGGAGGTAATGCGAGTTCGTACCGACAGTGGTTGGCTGGCTGCGTAGTCGGCTATACTCTAGGAGATTGTGCATGACGGCAATGTGCTTGGAGTTAAATGCATTATAGGCCCATGAACTTGCGCAACTGTGTCAAATAGGTCCATGAACTGGGAAACCAGATATCTAGCCCCTCAAACTTGCAAACCCGTTCACTCCAAGTCCAAATGCCAAAACCATTTGGTGACGTGGCATGTTCACCGTGGACTGGGCCCGCGCCATTTATTAAAAAAAACCCTTCTTTTTCTCCGGCGCGAGCAGGGCGACGCCGTCGCTGCTCCTTGCCGCGGCGGGAATGGACGGCGGCACGGGCGCGGCGCGACGGCGCGCGTGGCGCGAGCGGCACGGCGACGCAGAGCAGGGGCGCCAGAGCGGCCACGCGCTAGACGGCAGCGCGAGCGCGGAGCAGGGGCGCCGAAGCGGGCACGCGCGGCACGGATGTGGACGCGGGCGGCGCTACGCGGAGCGGCAGCAGCGGCGCGTCGGCAATGGCGCGGGCGCGACCAGGGACTCGTGCTTCAAATTGAAGCTTTCCTAGGGGTCTAACTGCGAAGTTGATGTGGGACAGGAAGGCCACGTCAGCAAAACCAGGATGGTTTTGGCATTTGGACCTGGAGTGAACGGGTTTGCAAGTTTGAGGGACCAGATATCTGATTTGCTAGTTCATGGACCTATTTGGCACAGCTACACAAGTTTATGGGCCTATAGTGCATTTAACTCTTTGTAGTCTGTGTTTGACAGTCCACTGCTTGGGATTATTTTGCCCTTGTTACTGAGGAGCATCGTCATTGGCCACACCAGCAGCCAGCTTATAGAGAGTCAACGCAGCTTGATCGACTGGCACAATGGATGCCGCAGCCGAGAGCAATTATCCTCAGGGCATCGCTGCACTTGAGCACTACCTGTCCCCCTTTGCTGAGCATGCGGAATTGTCCTGAGCAATGGCGAGCTTGCTGTGGTGTGTGGTCGTAGTCCCGCAGATGCCCGCGCTGGTGGCTGAGCCCACGCGAGCGCGTTGTCCAGGCAAGAGGAGGCAGAGCGAAAGGCCAAGGCAAAGAGGGATATCCAAAGCACAGTGCTTATTAGAACATGCATTTCGTCGACCTCCCTGTGGCCATTCCTCGAGCGGCTCCATCAGGCGTACATCGCGATGACTAGAAAAACCTTCATGCGCTTGTCGTGCCATGCTGGAGCTCGACGTGGCCGCGCGCTCCATTGTGGCCGCGACCCATTGTGGCCGCGCGCTCGACGTGGCTGTAGTTCTGGCCGGATCGGATGCGTTTAGCGCATCGCAAGTTCGAACTCGCTGGAAGATCCGGTGATTGGGCGGTCGGTGCCGGCGAGCAATTCCTTGGCGCGTGGCGACGACGGTATCAACGTACGGTGACTATGACTCTGGCGCCCCTGCATCCGACTATTGCCTCGCGCATAGATCGAATGTTTGATAGCTTCTTTCCCCGTTGCAATGCACAAGCATGTTTGCTAATAAAGATAAAGATAAAGATGAGTTGAACTGTTGAAGGGGTTCTTTTGTATCCTAGCTAGTGGACTTGGGATTCAAGCCGCTTGTCTTTCCGTCACTGGAGCGCCGCCGATGTGGAGCAACCTACTATAGCGATGTCACCGCCGCCGTAGATGGGGTATATGTTGGCGTGCTTCACCTCGCCGGTTGTATGCCAGCGTTCCATGCATTATTAGAGGAAGGTTTGGCCCCACTCTTAGGATTATATTTCCTTAATATGCTAAGCTTTTTGCTCGCCGCCGCCATCACGTCGATCTTCATCACCGAGCCGCAAACGAACGTTGGTTATTTGGGAATGTTTTGTACGGAGAGGAGTGAGGGTGGTCTAGTGGAGGAGGACGTGGCAGCGGTGATGGAGGAGCAGGGGCTCTTGGGGATGCAAGCAACACACGTTGGCGCATCAACGATGGCAACGCTCGGGACGAAGCATCTGGTTGCCCTAGGCCATTGAAGGCGCTATGTCGAGTGGGGAAGAGGGATGAGCAAGGAGCGGCTGATGACTGATGGTGGAGGACGTGACCGATTTATGGGCAGATCATGGCGGACCGGCATGAAGCTCTGAACTGAGGGGTGGCCATGGAGCAAGTGCAGGCGGCCGGGGATGGGTGAGATCGAAGGAGATTTAAAGACGGAACGAGAGGAGCCAATGGGTACACAGTCGTGCTGCACGGTACCCCCTACCGGATGGAGTTGTGACGTTGTTGTGAACATGGCCTTTTGAATAGCTGAACACGTGGAAAGATTAGAAGGTAAATTTCATGGTGCATATTTCTTGTAAAGATAAAGATTGTATCGATTTCTGTTTGCACTAATCTTTTTTGTGCTCGATTAGTTATCGGCATCCTTAAGTACCGTTTTTTTGTCCTCACCCTGTCGCCCGTATACCAAAAATAAGTAGATTTTGAAGAGCATCTCTAGTAATATTACCTAAATCAGGCCCACTACTTTTCGATTTGGATGGCCATCGCCTCGCACCATGGCTGAAGCTAAGCTTGCCCGTCGCCGTCCCCATCCTCACGCCACGGTGGAGGCTCACGGTTTGGTCGTCCAAGTAGGCGATCACCGTGGCTCGCGGTTTGATCGCCAAAGCAGATGTGCCCGTGCCCATCTGTCGGCTCCGGCTCCTACTGCAGCGACGACGCTATACTCCGAGAGAAAGAGACGGGGGTCGTTGATCTCGGGGAAGATGGGAGCCGCCCAGGAAGGAGTCTCCTCGCTGGCTTCGGGGCTCCTCCTCCTCCTCGTTAGATCGAGCGCTCGTCCACTGCGTTGTCGGTTCGGGCATGCGAAAGGTGCTCGTCAAGGGAAGATGAGGAGAGGAGAAAGAAGAATTTGACATGTGGGACCCGCGCGTCAGTGAAAAAGGAGATGGGATGCAACAAAATATATGTATCCATATACGGTGTTACTGGGCCCAAGTTGTCTCTATACGCATTCTTGTGAGTAACCCACCCCGACTCGGGTGGGCCTCGCCCTCGCTCTCCCCGTTTCCGCCCTCGTCTCCCGTTTCCGCCCTTACTTCTCCTGTTTCCGCCCTCATCTCTCCCGTTTTCCCGCCCTTACATCTCCCGTTTCCGCCCTCGCCCCCGCCTTTCGCCAAGCAATCGCATCACACTGCCTCGCACATATAATCCTGGCATGTCATCTCCCCAAAACGGCCAAACCCACGCACACAAAACACAGGAATCGTAGAAGATCAAAATCTTCCCGAGAGAGATGGCGAGCTCCGCTGAGGGCGGGCGTGCGCTGGCGGTCCTCGGTCAGGGCGAGCTTGCCGCGGTGGCTGTCTCCGACCAGGGCGAGCGTGCGGCGGTGGCTATCTCCGGCCAGGGCGAGCGTGCGGCGGTGGCGGTCTACGGCCAGGGCGAGCGTGAGGCGGTGGCGGTCTCCGGCGAGGGCGGGCGTGCGGCGGCGGCGGTCTCCGACCTGGGCGAGCGTGAGGCGGCGGCGGTCTCCGGCCAGGGCGGGCGTGCGGCGGCCGCGGTCTCCGTCCAGGGCGGGCGTGCGGCGGCCGCTGTCTCCGGTGTCGGCGAGGCGGCAGCCTCCGGCAAGCGCAAGCAGTGCGACTGCGACTACATCCCGGACTACCCATGCACGGAGCGTCTCCGTTGGCGCCGGCTCCTTGCGTACCTCCGGGACAACTGCTACGACCAGATCTACCATGTGTATGCCCTCAATCTCAACCCCCAACACACCCACCCACCAAAAATCCTCTTGCGAATGAATGCGTATGAGTGTATGACTGATCGATCCTCTGGTTAACATCGCAGGGCCAAAAATAAGTTGCGTGTGATCTTCGACGTCGAGGACCTGGTGAAGCGGATCAAGGCAGGCCAGCTCGAGGAGGCGTGTGACCACGTCAGGACCTTCGCACCCATCTGGGAATTGAGCAGCCACGCTGGACTCCTCACGCTCTTCCTCCATTACCTCATGGCCATCCACAGATTCGCCGACGGCGACACAGCCAAGGAAGGTGTCGTCCGCGACTGGTTCATAAAGTTGTACAGGCATCGTGCTGCGCTCTCTGAGTGTCCTTGCCTCGTCGCCCTTGTTACCGATGTCCTCTCCCTTCGCACACTTTATGTCAGGTAATACCCTACGCTTCTCTCTTACATCTAGCTTGTGGCTTGTGCTGCTGCATCGATCTATATGAGTATATGTAATGTGATGAGCGATCGAACGAATGTCCCGTATATATGCTTGCTGCAGGAACACTCTGGACTGGCAACTCGTCAGGAACAAGGCAGCGGAGCTGGTCGAGCAGATGGTTTCTGAGATGCCTGAGCTCAAGGAGATGACGCGTTACCCGCTCGCCCAGAACGAGCTGTACGACGTAATGCCCATTAGGTGCAGGTGCGTGCGTGTGTGTGTGCGCGTGCGCGCGCGCGCCAGGGTGCAATAAGCTTCGTTCTCCACTGCATAATGTCACTCAACCAACTGTCTGACTGCTGCCTTTGTGATCTAATCTTTGCTAGCTTCCGTCCAAGGCGTCAAGTGAAGAAAGTAGGCAGCAAGAAGCAAGCAACAGATGTTGCAAAGGTCTATCTTGAGATGAAGAAGAGGTACATCATGCACATTGATTGAAAGAGTTCTAGCTGAAACCCTGCACTGTGTAGTTGTTTTCTCTGCTTATTTTATATACACAGATCTGTGCTACATATATGCTGGTTTGTGCAGGTTGGTTCCTTCAGCTCAGATGGACTGTCATGATTATTCAGGTATTATAATGTTATGGGATACCTCTGAGTAGGAGCATCACCTTTTTTAGCATCACACACCAACTGTAGGACATGTTTAATTTGTGATATACAGCTGTGCTGATTAACAACCGACATTTTCAACAGCAATTTCACCAAGGAAATTGGGAGTGCTGCTGATACAACTATTTGGTACGTGCATCTAGTTTGCCATCTGTCTCTGCCTTTAGCTCGATCACTTGCCAAACCAAGTATATGTCCCCATGTTGTATTTTGCTGAGCCAGGTCCTTCTCTATCTTTTTTCGTTGCTGTGGTGTCTAAAATTTATTTACTTGCTGAAGAATGATGCTATGTTTTGGTTGCATAAAACACCCTTTTATGCAAATGATTCTGTTTGATCTTCCAAGCTTGCACGCTTGCGTTGCTAGATACAATGTTCTATTTTGTGGCAAAATCACTTGAAATTCGTTTGCTTGTGATGACTAGAAAACTAATGCGATCTTCAGAGTTAGCTGAAAGCATGTATACTAGATTATTGGATCTTCAATGCCTGAAAACTGGCCTAACTTGAAAACTGCCCCAACTGTATCACAAAGTCCCGTTTGCAAAACCACTTCTTTTGGCGATTGACTGGAAAGCTCATTAAATATTCAGAAAAAGTTTTGCGAGCTGGTCAGCGCAAGGTGCTCAAACAAGGCCATCCATCTGAATATTTATCCAGAGGAGGTAATATAGTATTTTCTGCTATTAAAAACAAGTTCCAGCTTCAGATTTGCTCATATTGTTGTTTTCTCTGCAGTTCTTACACTCAATTGCTGATATTGTTGTTTCTCTGCAGTTTTTACACTCAAGACTGCGCACGACTGTAAATCCATACCTGGCCACATGATGATGGAAAAAGGACATCGTCCTGAACATGCATCCAACCAGGGTAAACATGCACTGTATTTTCTAAATTTCAAAATTAAGCTGCATCTATTAGAGTTGATCTGAACGGGGGAAGACCCGCACCCATTACTTATTAGATATGTTCCTGTGGCAAGCTTCTGGTCCATCGATTTATTCTTGTCTTAATAGTTTATCTCTTATAATATTCAGAAAAGTTTTTCAAGCTGTTCAGCCTATGATGCTCAATCAAGGCCATAGACCTGAATATTTTTCCAGAGGAGGTAATATTGTAATTTCTGCCGTTAAAAACAAGCTCCGCCCTCGATTGCTGATATTGTTACTTGCCTGCAGTTTTTCCATTTGAGGCTTTGCATGCTTATAAATCTATAGCTGAGCGCATGAAGATAGAACAAGGACATGGGCCTGAACATGCATCCAACCAAGGTAAAGATGCATTGTGTTTTATACAGTAATTAAGCTGCATCTTCTAACTGCAGGACTGATTCAAATGTGGTGTGTGATCCCCCACCTGCACCTTTGGTCCCTGAAATTATTACTCCCTCCGTTCCAAATTATAAGTTAATTAAGCTACTGTAAATGTTGCTATCGAGTCATTGTCTTATGGTTTACTGTTTTTGGCAGCCATGAAACGCCCGAGGTTTCTGGAGTCTCACCGAGACACTATCCATCAAGGAAATGCTTTAAAGAGGCTACACATAACTGGGAATTTCGAAGTAAGTCCTTTTAGATACTGTTTTGTGTGCTCATCAGTAGACTGCAATGGCAAATATGTAAAGCTATATTCGAAGTTCCATCTGTATTCTGTGTAATTATTTGATCGATGCATTTTGCTTTGAGTTGCATTATTTGTATTCAGTAATTGCATAAATGTGTTGTGCTACTCTATCATGAGAGAAAAACCCTTTTCTTTGCATATGTAATTTGGACTATACGATGAGCCAAGACACATTTATAATGCTAAATAGTATTGATTATGATCCCTACTGTTAGTCAATAACATCAATAGTAGAAGCATAAGCACTAGATCCCTACTGCATGAGTTTTGGACACTCTGAGAGCACACTGGACAGGACAATTAGTTTGATGTGGCTTAATTTAGGTAACAGCATGATTTAAGCACTAAGGTTTTCGTTCCCCATTGTTTGCATTTAGTTGTACTCCATCTATTCTAAATTATAACACAATTTGACTTTTCTAGATACATAGTTTTTTTTACCAGTGTATATCTAAATGCATAGCAAAACTTACAAATCTAGAAAAAAAAAATCTTATAATTTGGAATGGGGGGAGTAGCATGTATGGTTCAAGAGTTTTATGTACTTTTATTACTGTAAGCCCTTCTAAAACATCTCTCCTCACTACGTTTATACCATTCTTTTTTCTTGCCATTCAGGATCTGAAGCACGGCCTTGGCGTGTAACAGCTGGGTGTGGTGGCCAGCTCCAAGTTGCCTGTCGCTCTTTGGCTCCTCAGCTGAAGGGTCGCCAGTTTAGTTTGTTGCTACATACTCTTTCCTAGCTAGCACCACTCAGGACTTGTAAGCGTGACTGACCCCAAGGGGCTTAAACAATCATTGTAATATCCTCTTTACTCGTTTCGTGCTTTAAAACCCTTAACCTCGTACCGGTTTCGTACTAGTCTTATTATTTGGTGGAGACTGCCTTCTGAATACTTGATTGAATCGGCCTCTTGAAAGTTTGGAGTGTTTTCTTTTTTTCTTTTTCTTTTTCTTTTTGGTGGAGGGGGGTTGACTTGGGTAGCACCGCTCCGGTGCTCTGCGCTAGAGATGGTGATGAAGGAAGAAGGAAAAGGATGACACCTAGGTCTCACATATCACAGTCTCGATGAATTTGTAGGGTTTGATTTGGGTACAACTGCTGGAGTAAACAATAAAAAAAGCTATTATTAAAATAGATGGCTATTCAAATTGAAAGGTAGGATGCCCTCTTAGAAATCTACTTATTTTTAGTATACCGGTGACCAAGCGAGTATTCAGGCCAGTCTTAGTGGAAGTTTTTTACTCAGGCCAGTTTTAGTGGAAGTTTCATATAAGTTTTATTTGCATTAAATAGGCTGCCATATAGATATTTTTGTTGACATGACAGTTTATTTAAAAAGAGAGAAGAAATGAGTGTCATTTAGATAAAAACTCTCTTGACATGATTACCAACTCTTTATGAAACTTTACATCAAGGGATGAGGTTTCATTCAAATTTCATTTTATTCTATATGACATGGCAGTCTTGGAAACAACAACGCCATAAACTACTCATTGGGACTGGCCTAAAGGAACTTTCGGAGAAAATGAAACATGAGCTCCAAGCTCCTTATTGTTTTGTTCCTTGTGCTTTTTCTACATTGCTTCTAAAGCCCACATTCATAAACTTTCTTCCGTCTTGAAATCTTGTAGGGTTAAAAGCGTTAGCATATTTCGTTCATATGTTTTTTTTATTCCTGTGTTCTGTTTCAAAGAGGCCTTAATGGTATTTCCAGTCTCGAATTACCTCTTTGAATTTCCACGTGTCCAAAAGAGAAATTTGAACCCCTTGGACTCGTGCGTTACGGCCGTTTCCCTGCAAATTCTCTCGGCCAAATAATAAGGTGCCGTGTATGTGTTTCTCGAGATATTCATATCACTTTTCCCAAAAAAAGAAGAAGAGATATTCATATCACTGTACATCAGTACATGGCCAAGGCCAAAGACAAATTGAATTCATGCTTTGACTTTTGGATTTCTTTTTACTGCAAATTTGTCGCCCGTGGGCCGTGGTGAGATGGCGAATGGCGAACTGAGAGGCGAGGGATCATCCTAGACATCAAGCTCAGAGATCGCGTACGTGTGTTGGTAGTAGTGGACGTCGAGGATCGCGCCATTCGCAGCCTCCTCCAAAAAAAAACCAAACCTGCTTCTTGCTTGGCGCTATAAAGAAATGGCTCGAGGCTTGCGAGCTACTTGGGCTCGGCTCGTCGCAGGCTCGATCCAAGCCCGACTCTCCAAGAGACAGAGCCAGAGCTGCGCGACGGACCCCGTGTCAGGTTCACCGGTAGCGGCTCGGCTACTCGCTCGAGCTCGGCTCGTTGGCAGCCCTTACCTGCCTCCCCTCCGGGTTCCCCTGCTCGTCTTCGTCCGCGCTGGTGGTGGGGGGCATCCAACCCGGCGCCGCCGAACCCTTCCTTTCACCCGGCTTCGCCCCGCCGTAGTCATCCTCCTCTCCTCCGGATCCTCCACTGACGGCCACTGTTCCTCTCTCGCTCGAGCGGGCTTGGGGATCTGTCCGTCCCGGTGAGTAGCGATCTCTTCCTTCCCGCTTGACTGGGGACCGGATTCCTTTGTTGGAGGCACGAGATTGGTTCCGTTCCTGGTCAAATTTAGATTTATTGTTTTGGTGCGGATTTGTGTGGCACCGTAGTGTTTGTTTGTTGCCACTAATGTTTCAATCCGCCCATCCATGCGTGGCCATGTTAGTGTTAGAGATTGTAGTATTTCACAAAATACTTTCGTGCCCAACTGAATTCCACCCCCTCTTTGCTGCTCCTTTTGTTTTGTGACACATTTTGCGTATTCTGGTGTCAGGGGTCTTTTTCTGCGGGAAGATGGCAAACATTCGTGCACTTCTGGTCGGGTAAGTTTTTTTAGATGATCGATGCTGCTGACGAATTTATGCAGATTTTGATGCTTTTCGAGACAGCTATTTGACCATGTGTAATGTTGACCACCCACAGCTTGTCGCGGGCAAGGGGTTCCTTAGCAGAGGCAGGCAGATTGTATACTTCACCTCAAGGGATTGTTTGGTTTTCTACTGTTGTGTTAGTTGTTTGTCACTACATGGACTCATGCTGGCACAAATTTTAACTCTTAAGGATAACTGTTAAATTGTGAATGTGGACCAACACTTGTGTAGTTTATTTACTTGCAATTGAAGATTGTTGGAATAAAAAGTATGATTTCTTTCCAGGCCATCACTTCTAGCATCTCTGGGCGCACATTACAAGGTGGGCCCAAAACACTAATCCTTTTCATCATCCATTAAAATTGCTAACTGCATACTTATGTAGCGTCCTTATTGCAGATCCCCATGCCAGCCCGCTGGTTCTCATCTACAGGTATAACCACATGTCTGATATTGTTAATTTGACATCAGAGATAAACATACAGAAGATTATTCCGTAACTTATGAACTTCATTCTGTACCTTTGATGCTGTGCAAGTCTTCGAACTCATCTACCTGTGGTTTGGAATCAACAGAAGATGTGTACTTAGATTGCTAGCTTAAATCTCGTGTACTTGTCAACTTATATATGATTTACTATGTTCCTTTTGTTCTGCAATGTAATTTACTGGACAAAGGAAAGAACCTCATGCAGTCACCTATGCCATTATGCAGTATTGTGTGCTGCAATAACAATTGATTTCTACAAAATTAACCCATTCAAGAGAAATGTCCTAAGCAAGATCCTGTTCTGTGAACATATTGCGCTGATGAATCACATCCATTTGTACCTCATTACTTGTAATTTTTTCATATTTATTACAACTAAATTATCACATCTGTTAATTTGTGCTTATCTTTTTTTTTTCAGGGCTTCCTCCACATCTGGTGGTTGGAATGCCAGCACTATCTCCTACTATGGTAAAATCTTTAAGCATTTATCTTAGTAATACATTGATACATGCTGTTTGCCTTGTGTCTTTCACTCTTTTGTATTTCTGCATGGTATTCTGACACAGTTTTCATTAGAATCAAGGTAACATCGCGAAATGGAGAAAACAGGAAGGAGACAAGGTTATGCTTCTGCTAACTGTTAATTTTTTTAGTTCAACAAGAATATCCTATTTCCAGCTTAGGGTTTCCTACGTTTTTCATTTAGTTCTGAGAACAGTATCATTAAACTTTATGTTGTTTGCAGATTGAGGTTGGTGATGTGATATGTGAGATAGAAACTGATAAAGCCACTCTTGAGTTTGAAAGCCTTGAAGAGGGGTAATGCCCTTGGCGAAGTTTCTAAGATGTTATTTGTAATGTTTCAATCACTTTGATTATTGTGATGTTACATTCCCAAGTTTGCATTTTCTATCATGATGTTGTAATCTCATGAATAGATTCTTTTCATTAGAACCCCATTCATGGACGAAACACGTGATAATGCTCCAGGAACAGAAACTGGCACCGCTAGATTAAGGGCCTGTTTGGTTCCTAGGACTAGGGACTACACCAGGACCATTAGTCCCAATTAGCTCCTCTTGAGAGGCTAGTGGATTAGGGACTACTAGTCCTTCTTTTAGTCCCTATGTTTGGTAATTTAGGGACTAAATGGGACTAAAATTTAGTCTCTAATCCCTAGTCTTTGGGGAACCAAACAGGGCCTAAATAATTATGGTTTCAGTTTTTTTTCTTTAGTATTGTAGGATCCCAGCTGGCTGTCCACACATTCATGTAATCTATGTTTATCAAATTTTTCTTCTTTTATTCATCATTTCTTATCACAAATGTTTTTGTATCCTGCACACACCTTTTGTGTTTACCCTTACCCCTTTAATTCTTCAGGTATCTGGCCAAGATTTTAGCACCTGAAGGTTCTAAAGATGTTCAGGTTGGACAACCCATTGCTGTCACGGTATAGCTCCATTATTGATTGTTTTATGTTCGACGATTTGATTCACCGCTTCGACGCTTTCCGCTCTAAGTTTGACGGTCTCTGTGCCCGCTTGGATCGGCGCTTCACCGAGACGGAGGCCGTCCGCTCCGAGCACGACTCCACCGTCGACCGCCGCCTCGACTCCTTGGAGCAGTTCGCCTCCGCCCAGTACACCGCCGCCATCGTCGCCGACAACTAGGGCGGCCACTTCTCCGAACGTGTCAGCGAGCTGGAGGGGCGCGTCCATGATCTGGAGATGGTGAGCTACGTCGAGATCCAGGATGAGCGCGACGAGTGGGTCACCGCCCTCGAGTCCGCCTCGGAGGCGTTCGCAGCCTGGCGTCCCCGGATCGAGAGCTCCCTCTTCACCATTCGATCGGAGGTGGATCGGTTGTCCAAGCTCTAGGATCGATCCAGTGTTGCTCCTAACGATGGATCTCCCGAGCCCAAGGGTATTCTGGAGTTGGTCGCCGGGCGAGCACCTGCCGGAGCAACAACCGACTGGCCCAGTGTGCACGACGTGGCCTCACCAACACGGGATCCGGGGTATGGTTCGGTCACGACCATAGCCCCGTTCCCGGCCAATGGTACGTTACCCGCTCCCAATCCTCCTCCGTCGTTACAGTTCCATTCTCCTCCTCCCCCACCACCATATCCTCCCCCTCTGCCACCGCTTACGTACCCTCCTCAGCCTCCCCCACCACCGCCGAACCCATCCTGCCTCCATACTACCCGCTGCTTCCGTTTCCACCACCGCAATATTCTCCCAATTCCATACCCAATTCACATCAGCCTAATTACTTTCCCCACCACGCCAATCCCAATTTAGGCCAACTCCCTAAGATGTTTCCTCAATTCGATGGGGATAATCCTAAGCTGTGGCTGTCCCGTGCTCGTTCCCATTTCAAAATGTACTCGGTTCATCCAGCGATCTGGGTTCGCGTGGCCACTCACCATTTCACCCATGTCGTAGCTCGCTGGCTTCAGTCTGTCGAGTCTAAATTTTAGAACATATCCTGGGAGTCATTCTCTAACCTCATCCATGAGAGAAGCCGTGATCAGCATGAGCTGCTCTTACGCCAGCTTTTCCACATTAAACACACCTCCACCATTTCTGATTACATCGAACAGTTCACTAATCTTTTTGAACAGCTCAAAGCCTATAATCCTAACCCTGATAAACTCTACTTTACTACTCGCTTCGTTGATGGTTTACGCGAAGACATTCGGTCTGTTGTTATGGTTGCTCGTCCCCAAAACCTCGATACTGCTTATACTCTCACCTTGTTACAGGAAGAGGCGCTGGACCAAGGTATCCACAAGGAATTCAAGTGCTCGGAAGCGTCACCGTTCGCTCGCACGGCAACAATCAAGGGTGCTCTTCCCTTGCCTCTTCCACCCAGGCGTCCCCAAGTTGTTCTTGATCTAGTTGCTGAGAAGCGAGTACCAAACAAGTCTACTTCCATCGATGACAAGCTATCCACACTACGAATTTATCGTCGAGCTCGTGGACTCTGTGTTCGCTACGGCGACAAGTGGGCTCCAGGCCATCGGTGTGCGCCAGTTCCACAAGTTCATGCTCTTCAAGAAATCTGGGACCTGTGTTTCGAGGCATTCTAGGAAGCTACCGATAGTCCTCTCCAAGATGCTGAACAACCCACCGATGTTCAGGCTTTCATGATGTTATCCTCTGTTGTGGCCTCTGGTTCTGCTGCTCCCAGAACAATGCAATTTGAAGGATCACTGCTGGGCCGTGACGTCATCATTTTGGTGGATTCCAGAAGTAGCCATTCCTTCTTGAGTTCCTGCCTTGCAACCGGTCTGCCAAACCTGAGGCCTCTTCCTAAACCAATGACAGTAAGAGTGGCTGATGGGGGCTCTATTCTCTGCTCTGCCGAAGTTAGAAGCGCTGAATGATCAGTTCAAGGCTACAGTTTCCACTCTACTCTGTGCATTTGCAGTTGGGCTCCTATGACATGATTGTCGGTATGGATTGGTTAGAGGCCTTCTCACCTATGAGGGTTGATTGGCAACACAAGTGGATGGGCATTCCTTATGGCCAGCACCATGTTGTCCTTCAGGGCCTGTTGCCGGATTTAGATCAGCATTCTATCATGCAACTTTGTCACATTACTGCTTCCGCACCTTCACCTGCACCACCTGAGCTTCCTCTAGCCATCTAGCATCTCATTGAAGAATTTTTGAGCTGTTCCAAGAACCGTCTGAACTACCACCTCGCCGTCAATGTAACCATCAGATCCCCTTGGTTCCTGGTGCTCCTCCAGTTGCTATCTGTCAGTACCGTTACAAGTCGGCGCTCAAGGATGAGATTGAAAAACAAGTCTCCGAGATGCTGTAGTCAGGCATGGTACAGCCGAGCTCGAGTGCCTTCTCTTCCCCGGTGCTCTTGGTCCGCAAGAAAGATGGTACGTGGTGGTTTTGTGTTGACTACAGGATGCTCAACGCCTTGACTATCAAGAGTAAATTTTCTATTCTAGTAGTTGTCGACAAAATATGGTCGGCAGTCTACTTAGGGGTATGCCCAAGGTAGTAGATTATCGGCAGACAAGTGCGCAAGCTACGAACGAGATGGTGACGTAAGACAAACATGAGGTTTTATCTAGGTTCGACCGCCGTGAAGGCGTAATACCTACGTCCTGCGTCTGATTGTATTGCTGTATGTAAATGAGATGATTTTCGAGAGGGGTCCCCTGCCCGCCTTATATAGTCTGGGGGCAGGGTTACAGATCTGGAAACTAATCCCAACTAATTACAATTGCCATAGGTGGTCGGATAAGGATTCCTATTCTAACGGACCAGGATCTTGCTTGATCTTCAAGTCTGCCTTGATTCTTTGTGCGGGACTCCGAGCAGATCGGCTGGGCCACGCGTCGTCTTCTAGTGGGCCGGACCCCCTGGTCCAGGCCGGTCCAAACCTAGCCGTAAGGGTATAGTGGTTAATACCCCCACAGCTAGTCCCCGAGCGCCTTTTATCCTTCGAGTAGCGCCGTCTTGAGCTTGCTAGAAGGATGTAAGGGGCTCAAAATAAAATTTGAAAAATATTTCCCTCGAAGTGTGCCCACTTTGACTCTGAGTTGAAAAGAGACACGGTCGTCCTTGTAGAATCGGAGGCGTTTGAATCATCAGAACGAGCACATTCACCGCAAGGTGAAGTGTGCCCACTTAGTCCCCGAGCCTGGTAGTAGGTGACGTAGGCATGTGGTGCCAAGGTCTAAAAGAGTCTTGTTAATTAGATACAGCATGCACCATTGTCGATGTTTCACCACCGATAGCCTGCCACGGGGGTCCCCGAGGCAGTATTGTTCGGGCTTCAACGTATGCGGAACTCGACGGTGAACGCAAGAGACAGTCGATTTATCCTGGTTCAGGCCCTCGACTGTGGTCGAGTAACAGCCCTACGTCCAGTCGGCGTTAGCCTTTGCGTTGGATTGATTGTGTTGTAGAAATCCTGATCTCCCTTCTCTAGGAACCCTGCCCTCCTTTATATAGTCAGGAGGTCAGATTCCTAGTCGGTTTACAATGAGAGTTCCTAATAGGATTACAAAATACTACTACTACTAAGATTATATGGGGAGAATCCTAGTTAGACTAGATCTTCTCTCTTCCTTGTGGGGTATCCTGTGGGTCCCGCACCGACAAGCCCCCGAGCACTTTATGGTTGAACTCCGGAAGCCTTGTCTTGTTCCTCCAGGTCCTGCCGAGCAGGAACAAGCGTCGCCCGAGTGCTTTCTTGAGTGAAACCATGTAGCGCTTCTTGGAATCTTCGAGTGGTGTGTGCTTTTTAAAGAAAAAAGTACTCCCATCTGGGTGTAGCCCCCGAGCCTCTTGCTATTTGGAACAAGGAGCTGGAGGGTCTTGTCCTGAAATTGCTCTGATTCTTTGTTGAAGGGCTCTCGAGCATACTATATCCGAGTTCTTATTAGGTGGGTGCAATTTTTCGTAAAAATTGCACTCACTGAGTGTAGCCCCCGAGCCTCTTGCTTTTGCTTGCAAAAGTTGGAGGGTCCAGATTCTTGTCTTCAAAAAATTCTGGGGCTATGCATCCCGCAGCCCCGAGCCTTCTTCGAGTTCTTTTCTTTAGAAAAGAAATCGGAAGAAGGGTCTTGATGTGTTGTCATCGTTGTAGTCTTGAGTTTCTTGTATTCTTGGTCCTTTGTCTTTGATTCCGAGCCTCCGGGAGTAGTTGAAACGAAGGCCGAGCCCCCGAGCTTAGTGACATAATATATGAGTTGTTTTCGATCAATCTGAGTTGTTTCTGGACATGCATGATCTTCGTTGAAAGGTCTCCGAGCATGTTCCCGGGTTCTTTATCAAGAAGAGCTTGGGTATATCTCAGTCCGGCTTCTTTTGGTGAAAAGCTCCAGGTAAGTTTTACTGCCACTCCTCCTTTGGATGCTCGTTTTTCTTCTGTCCTTATGCCTTGTTTTTCTTTGTCTCTTCTTGCTCAGTCTTTCTCTCGTGATCATTACGGCTTCTTTTCTCATCTAAAATGAGAAAAGTTGTCTTCTGAGGTGAACGCTCTGAAAGCCAATCTTGACCTCCTCCGGGCTGAGTTGGAGATAGAGCGTCAAATGCACCAAAAGGAGGAGAAGACCCTTCGTGCCCGGGTAGTAGAGACGGAGAAGCAGAGGGATGCCGCGGTGGAGTCTGTGAAGAACGAGTGCAAAGGTGTCGCGAGTTCTGCTTGTTTCTTCTTGTATTTTGACTTCTTTTTTTGCTGACTTGTTTTTCGGTGCCTTGTCTAGTTCCCCGAGTTGAAAAGCAAAAGCTCTCGGAGAGTATCGATGAAATGAAGGCTCTTGTCCGCTCTAGTCATAACAAAATTTGAGGGAGGTAATTACTCATCTTGAGGAAGAACTCGCCCTTGCTAAGGCGATTAGGCGTGGAGTCGACAGAGATCTTGTCTTTGGCTCAAAGAACTATTGAAGACTTATCTCAGCAAGTTGGCGGCGGCTACCGAGAACTGGAAAGCTTTATGGAAATCCTTTCGCTTCAATGAGCCGACGACTCAACTCCAGTGGGACGATGGGCAATCTTGGGCTCAGTTGATTCCCTGAATTCCGACTCGTTTTCAAAAGTTCATGAAGAGGTGCGCCCAACTGTGTACCAAGATGTCTTGACTCAGGTCCGGGTTCTTGCTCCAGAGGCGCCTCTGTCCAAGATAGCAGAGGAAGCCGATAGTCAAGAGTACATTGACGCCGTTGAGCGGATGGAGCCTGAGGTCAAAGACTTAGCCAGTAGAGTTGTAGATAATCTTAATGTTGTTATCTCCTCTCCTGATGATGATGCTTGAACATAATCGACCTCTGTACTTTTGATTTTTTATAACAGAGTAGTTATATTCTTTTTTGAATGAAGATACTTTGTTGATACCTCCTCTGCTTGGTTGCCTTGTTTATTCCTTGGATGAGTTGTCCAAGTGATCAGAGTTGTTCGACTCGCCGAGTACTTGGTCTTGCCTTCGTCTTTGCCATGTAAACAACCCTGCATGTTGACAACTTTTCTTGATCTGTTGAGTTCTTGTCTGGCTTTCGCCTTTGCCGTATAAAACAACTCGGTGTAGACCGTTGCCTTGACAGACTTTGTGATCTCAAGTGTCCTCAGTGTAGCCCCCGAGCCTCTTGCTTTTTGGTACAAGGAGCTAGAGGGTCTCATCTTGAATTTTCCCTGATCCATGCTGTTCGGGTGTTAGCTTATTAGCTACCCTCATCGGCGGGCTCAAGCATCTTTTCAGCTATTTTGCTTTCGGCCGGTAGGCTCAGACATGTTTCAGCCATTTTGCTCTTTAGTTCGGGTGTTAGCTTATTAGCTACCCTCATCGGCGGGCTCAAGCATCTTTTCAGCTATTTTGCTCTCGGCCGGTAGGCTCAGGCATGTTTCAGCCATTTTGCTCTTTGGTTCGGGTGTTAGCTTATTAGCTACCCTCATCGGTGGGCTCAAGCATCTTTTCAGCTATTTTGCTCTCGGCCGGTAGGCTCAGGCATGTTTCAGCCATTTTGCTCTTTAGTTTGGGTGTTAGCTTATTAGCTACCCTCATCGGCGGGCTCAAGCATCTTTTTAGCTATTTTGCTCTCGGCCGGTAGGCTCAGGCATGTTTCAGCCATTTTGCTCTTTGGTTCGGGTGTTAGCTTATTAGCTATCCTCATCGGCGGGCTCAAGCATCTTTTCAGCTATTTTGCTCTCGGCCGGTAGGCTCAGGCATGTTTCAGCCATTTTGCTCTTTAGTTCGGGTTGTCCTGGTTGCTTCTATCCGGGAACCTCTCTTGTGTTTTTTCTTCTGCAATAATCATCTTTTCTACTGTTCGTCTGAATTCTTCATTGTTTCTCGGATTTTCTTTGCAGAAGTCTTGAAATTGCCACCTAGCCATGATTCCGTGAGAGAAAGCTTCAATTACTTCTCGTTCGGTGATGTCATGCACTTGAGCCCGTAGTTCACCGAATCGTCGATAGTAATTTCTGAGACTTTCGCCTCCCTTCTGCTTGAGTCCTTTCAGTTCTGCATGAGTGATTGGGTGCGTAATGATTCCTGCGAAATTTTCATAAAAAGCTCTTCGCAAGTCCTCCCAATTTCTGATAGATCCTGGATTTAATTTGTCGAACCATTGGAGGGGCATGGCTTCTAGTGCCATGGGAAAGAACATGGTCTTGATATCGTCGTCTCCTCCGGCTAGTTCAATTGATTGTGAATATATTCTGAGCCGTTGCCTTGGTTCAGTTTTGCCATCATACTTAGAGTGGTTAGACGGTTTGAACTTGTGAGGTAATCGTATTGATGCAAGCCTGTTCGCGAAACAGGGGAATCTATCGTGCGTTTCGGCTTCTTTGAATTCTGATTCGGCACCTCCTTCTGGCCAACTGTTGTTTTGATGGAAATAATTCTGCGAGGCTGTCTGGGTAGGCGCCCTACTCCTGGTCTTTCTTGGTTGTTCAAATCGGTGGCTTTGATTATGATCCTTCCTACTTTCTCCGTTATGACTTCCACCTGGCCCAAGTCTTTCGAAAGCGGACTTCCTTTGATTTTGATCTTCTTGCCTGTGGGTTGTTGATCTAGCGGGTAGTCTTGATTGGGCTCTCTCTTCATGCGTTCTCGGGATCGTCGACCGGAGCAAGTCCTGGAGCTGTTCATACTTCTCACCGGGGTGTGAAGTTGCTCTGAGTTCTTCTAATGCTTCTCGAATCTTATCGTAAGGCGTATTTGCCGTGCGTCTTCCTTTGACTTCTCGTTGTGATTTTCTTCTATCGTATTCGGCCAACTCTAACTCGTATCTGATCCAGGCTTCCCTGCGCTGCCTAGCACGGTGTTGGCGCCCTTGCTTCAACTTGTTTTTTCTTTCTCTAGCTTGTTTCTGACTCTCGGTTTCTCCATCGTAGCCCTGGGCAAAGGGTGATATGTTGGATTCTGATTCATCTGATGACCTGACATCAGGTGCTTCTAGGGGTTTAATGGTGACCGAGGGCGTCGAACCATGAATACTTCCCGTGCGTGAGCCGTTCTGTTATTGGCGTTAGTTTTCATACTATCGGAGTTGTTGATGACTTTAGTAGATGCCTCGATGTCGCAGATCGAGTCTCCTTCTTGGTAAGGTAGAATAGTCGTCGTCGTCGTGTTGTCCAGTCGGGTACTATTATCCTCAGGAACAGAGTCTGGCCAGTGAACGATGCAGTCTTGAGATGTTACAGTCAGGACGAGGCCTTCTTGAGCTCCCTTCAGTGGCATTCTTAGTACTAGATCGAGGACTTCTCTGAGCCATGCCTGATAAGATGTTGCTATGTTGAGGAGTCCGAGTGGAGGAAGATCCAACTTCTTGAAGGGGTTCTGCGCGTACTCCGAGTTGTATTCTTGATAGGTCAGGGCCACGTTCTTAAGTCCCATCGGAAAAGAACTCGGTTTCCCGAAAGGACTCGGATAAGACTCCAACTCGGATCACGGATCTCGAATTGAGTCGGATGCGCAAAGTCTGCGGAACCCGAGTTGAATCGATACACTATGAGCTGCGCGAATCTTCCGAGATTTGATCATCGTGGTCGCTTGAACAGAATAGGCTTCATGGTGTTTCGAATCTTCGAGGAGACGACTTTGGAGCTTGCCATTATTGTCCGCCTCGCAGATCCATGAGCCAAAGATGAAAGTTGACCCCGTTGAGAAGATCATGTTGTTGAGGTCCATCGAGCTCTCGGATGCAAATTCACCGAAAGCCCCTACAGCGCGCCGCCAAATCGATGATGTTCACCATCGATAGCTCGCCACGGGGTCCCCGGCGATGTTATTCGAGCTTCAAATATCACGGAACTCGACGGTGAACGCAAGAGACAATCGATTTATCTGGTTTAGGCCCTCGATTGTGGTCGAGTAATGCCTCGTCCTAGTCGGCGTTAG
The DNA here is from genome assembly GCA_904845875.1 of Miscanthus lutarioriparius. Classification (NCBI taxonomy): domain Eukaryota; kingdom Viridiplantae; phylum Streptophyta; class Magnoliopsida; order Poales; family Poaceae; genus Miscanthus; species Miscanthus lutarioriparius. The sequence goes on along the minus strand of CAJGYO010000016.1, from coordinate 78,866,570 downwards.
CCTTTTATGTTGGATTGATTGTGTTGTAGAAATCCTGATCTCCCTTCTCTAGGAACCCTGCCCTCCTTTATATAGTCAGGAGGTCAGATTCCTAGTCGGTTTACAATGAGAGTTCCTAGTAGGATTAGAAAATAATAATACTACTAAGATTACATGGGGAGAATCCTAGTTAGACTAGATCTTCTCTCTTCCTTGCGGGGTATCCTGTGGGTCCCGCACCGACAACCATCAAGTGCATCGTACCGATGTAGTCCCCGAGCTTGCTGGAAGGAGAAGTATGAGCCTTGTAGCAAGGTCTAAAGGAGAAAAAATATCCCAACTGTATGCGAGTCGCCGGTCGCATGTAGTCGGGACGTGAAGTCCCCGAGCTGTGGTCGGAGAGTGGTCGAGGCAGTCCCCGAGCACAGGTCGAGGAGTGAGCGACGAAGTCCCCGAGCTGTGGTCCGAGAGTGATCGAGGTAGTCCCCGAGCGTAGGTCGAGAAGCGAGCGACGAAGTCCCCGAGCTGTGGTTAGAGAGTGATCGAGGCAGTCCCCGAGCGTAGGTCGAGAAGCGAGCGACGAAGTCCCCGAGCTATGGTCAGAGAGTGATCAAGGCAGTCCCCAAGCATAGGTCGAGGAGCGAGCGACGAAGTCCCTGAGCTGTGGTCAGAGAGTGATCGAGGTAGTCCCCGAGCATAGGTCGAGGAGCGAGCGACGAAGTCCCCGAGCTGTGGTCAGAGAGTGATCGAGGCAGTCCCCGAGCACTGGTCGAGGAGCGAGCGACGAAGTCCCCGAGCTGTGGTCAGAGAGTGATCGAGACAGTCCCCGAGCGTAGGTTGAGAAGCGAGCGACGAAGTCCCCGAGCTGTGTTCAGAGAGTGATCGAGGCGATCCCGGCGTGAGTCGAGAAGCAAGCGACGAAGTCCCCATGCGTAGCTCGAAATTCATGTAATATAAATATGTAGAATGGTAGTACATGATGTACAAAATAATAAATAATGGAGAAAAAATCAGCGGTGAAGAAATAGCGTATGACGCTCAGCAGTCATTTGCAAATGAGCATGATGTGATAAAGCAGTTGGTACTTTGTAAACATCAGTGTTAAAGTGAAGTTTGTGTTTATACTTAATATAAACCGTCCAACCAGTTAGTGTGCAGCTGAGTCTCCAGCCCTAGCTAGCCCATTAACCATAACACGGGGCGCGGAGCCCGTGCACGTGTAGGAAGAACAAAGCGTCGCTAAGGAGCCACTGCCGACCATCCATAACGCAGAGGGCAGACGCTCATGCACGTGTAGGGAGGAGCCGGAGACAGGGCCATTTCTGGAGACATCGAGCGTCAACATGACTGGTCGAGGATTTGCATTAAGTATAGCTGTATGTTATATTTAAGATGGTATACATGGACAAACATTATTTGAAGAATAATCATGACAATGATGTTGTGGAGAAATGTCATAATGAAAATTATATTAAATATAAATATTAGAAGTGTACTTATCTTTGGATAGAAATCTGGTCGATGGCGATAAAGTTGTCCGGTCCTCGTGCTTTTCGGCCTGTTGTGACGGTGGTCACGGTTGTCATAGCACCGTTCTTCGTGGCGATCATCATTGCGACGTGGTCTGGTGGTCGAGGTGGTCGGAGCTCGGCGGAGCCGCTCAGGACACGGTCAATGTGGTCGGAGCTCGGCGGTGCCGCTCGAGACGTGGTCGACGTGGTCAAAGCCGCTCGGGACGTGGTCGACGTGGTCCGTGGTTGACGTGGCTGCTCGATCAGTTCGGTGGTCGGAGGGCATGTACCTAGTTGCATCGCATGGGGAGGCAAAAGCCCTCGGGCATGTCCAGCCGAGGTCGGGTGCAGTCGGAGATCTTCCTTGCTTGCGTGAAGGTTACGGAGTAGCCTGATGGAGGTTTAGTAGATTGTATGTGGTCTTCATATTTGGAGTCAGAGAAGCACACGGAGTCCTTCTAGGTTGTCGCTGTACATTGTGTATGAGTACATACATAACACGAACACCCATAGTTGGCCCACTTGCTTGTACTCCATCTTCTTGCATGGCTGCTTGACGTCATCTTCATCGTGCATGTAATGGCAAGCCATCATGCAAATCTGGTGTCGTAGCTCCATGTGGATGCCGCATGGAGACAAAAAAACCCAGACGCTTGAGTCGAAATGGGACCATCTACGCCACCGGGCCGGATCGAGATCGATCCGATCGACTCTTGTGATATGTCATAGATGTTAGGGCTGCTGCTTGTGTTAGTGCACCGTTACTTCTTGATACTCCTCAATCCGAACCATGTTGACGAAGTCGCGTGGCTTTGGTCGAGGTCGATGTATAAAACACAGATCCGAGCAGCGTTGTATATTATACGCGTAGTTGGAAGCAGTGTTTCGCAGGTCGTAGGGCTGGGCCTGGTAATTCTCCATCAAGGCTTCGCACTCTGAGAGCCGGAGACCCGTTGCGGGGGCTGGTCGGCGACGAACGGAGCGCCCTTCAGGAGTAGACGTGATCACGAGATCCGTACCGAGTCGTGCGGGACGACTGGCCTGAGCTAGTCGGGTAGATCTATTGTGGGTAGTGGTTACCTGCTCGGTAGGTTGATTTTGAATCGAATCTACCAGAGCTAGGGTTTCAACAAGCTTGGTGCCGGCCTGATCGATGGAGTCGAGCAGGTCGGTGTTGTCGATCTGCCTCCCTTTGTAGCAAGGAAGCGAACGACGGGTTGTCGGCATGGCTGAAGACGATGCTGGTGTGGCCGGAGCCAGATCCAATGTGGTCGGAGCCGTAGCCGATGCTGGTGAAGCAGTGGTCGACGCAGATTGGATCTGCGCCTCCTTCGTGGTCATGACGATGAAGTTGTCGAAGCCAGTGGTCCAGGTGATCTGGTCGATGGTGAACGTGAGGCCGTTCGGCGTAGCCATGGAGCCGGGGATGATGACCATCTTGTTTGTCTGGGGAGCAGTACGCACACCCCCTACCTGGCGCGCCACTGTCGATGAAATATGGTCGGCAGTCTACCTAGGTGTATGCCCAAGGTAGTAGATTATCGGCAGACAGGTGCGCAAGCTACGAACGAGATGGTGACGCAAGACAGACACGAGGTTTTATCTAGGTTCGGCCGCCGTGAAGGCGTAATACCTACGTCTTGCATCTGATTGTATTGATGTATGTAAATGAGATGATTTTCGAGAGGGGTCCCCTGCCCGCCTTATATAGTCTGGGGGGTAGGGTTACAGATCTGGAAACTAATCCCAACCAGTTACAATTGCCATAGGTGGCCGGATAAAGATTCCTATTCTAACCGACCAGGATCTTGCTTGATCTCCAAGTCTGCCTTGATTCCTTGCGCTGGACTTCGAGCAGATCGGTTGGGCCGCACGTCGTCTTCTAGTGGGCCGGACCCCCTGGTCCGGGCCTGCCCAAACCTAGCCGTAAGGGTATAGGGGTTAATACCCCACAGTAGTGGATGAGCTGTTGGACGAGTTGGCCCACACCCGCTGGTTTTCTTGCTTGGATCTCCGGGCAGGCTTTAATCAGATTCATCTGGCACCCGGTGAAAAACATAAAACAGCCTTCCAAACACATTGGGGGTCAGTTTGAGTTTACTGTCATGGCCTTCGGATTGACCGGTGCCCCAAATACCTTCCAAGGCGCCATGAACACCACTCTCTACCCTCTGTTGCATAAGTGTGCTCTGGTTTTCTTCGACGACATTCTTGTGTATAGCCATACTCTCGAAGGCCACATTCAGCACCTTCGCTAGGTTTGTACCCTGTTAGCAAGAGACCAGTGGAAAGTTAAGATCTCCAAATGTCGTTTTGCCCAGCAGTCCATTTCATACCTTGGACACATTGTCAGCCATAATGGCGTGTCTATAGACCCCAGCAAGATCGAGTCTGTCCAGCAGTGGCCTCAACCACAGAATATCAAAGAGCTCCGCAGCTTCTTGGGGTTAGCCGGCTACTACCGTAAGTTCGTGAAGCACTTTGCTACCTTGGCAAGACCTCTGACTGATCTTCTCAAGAAGGGATCTATCTTCATTTGGACTCCATCTCACCAAGCTGCTATGGATGCTTTGAAGTCTGCCCTTGTTTCAGCTCTGGTGCTCGCCCTTCTGGACTTTAGTAAGCCATTTCAGCTGCAGACTGATGCTAGCGACTTGGGTGTTGGAGCAGTCCTGTTACAAGATGGCCACCCACTTGCATTTGTTAGCAAAGCACTGCCCCCCCTGAACTAGAGCTCTGTCTACTTATGAAAAGGAGTTCCTGGCCATCCTAGTGGCGGTCAAGCAGTGGCGGTCATATCTCCAGCATAACAAATTTACAATCTTCACTAACCAACGTAGCCTCATGCACATCACTGATCAGCACCTGCACACTTAGTGGCAGCTCAAGATGCACACCAAACTGGCCGGTCTTCAGTACAAGATCGTTTACAAGCCCGTCACGTCCAATTCTGCAGCCGATGCCTTGTCTCGTCATCCCAACCCGCCATCCCAACTCCAAGCTCTATCCATTTCCACTCCGGCTTGGCTTGCAGATGTTACCGTAGGTTATGCATCTGACCTGGAATCTTCCAAGTTGCTCTAGGAGCTGTCTGTTAACTCTCACATCTATCCACCATTCACCTTGCATCATGGAGTCATTCGCTACTCAGGCCACATCTGGGTTGGCAACAACCATCAACTACAGCAAAACATTATCTCAGCCCTTCATGACAGCGCGCTGGGAGGTCATTCCAGATTTCTAGTCACCTACAGCTACATTAAGAAGCTATTCTGCTGGCGCGGTATGAAGCAGACCATCAAAGCTTTTGTTGCTGCTTGCTCAATTTGCCACCAGGCCAAACCAGATAGAGCCCGCTACCCGGGCCTCCTCTCGCCTCTCCCAGTTCCTACAGAGGCCTGGCAAATGGTATCCATGGACTTCATCGATGGCTTACCACCTTCTGGACACGCCAACTGCATCATGGTGGTAGTGGATAAGCTAAGTAAATTCACACATTTCATCCCATTGCATCATCCTTTGTACAGCCCAAAGAGTAGCACAAGCTTTCCTCGACAATATCCTCAAAATTCATGGCTTGCCTACTTATATCATCTTAGATCATGATCCCATCTTTACCAGTCAGTTTTGGTGAGAGCTCTTTCATCTTGCCCAAGTGAATTTGGCTATGAGCTCCGCCTACCACCCTCAGTCTGACGGTCAGGCCAAACGTGTAAATCAATGTCTCGAAACATACCTGCGGTGTTTTGTTCATTCTTGCCCAAGACAGCGGTTGAAGTGTCTGCCACTTGCCGAATACTGGTACAATACCAGTTCACACTCAGCTCTGGGAAAGTTGCCATTTGAGGTACTGTTCGGTCGATCTCCTCGTCATTTCGGTATTACTGAACTTGCTGCTTCCCCTATGCCGGACGTGGCCTCCATGCTGGCGGAGCAGACCACCATGCTGACCTCTGTACGTCAGCATCTCCTTCGAGCACAGCAGCACATGAAGCATCAGGCGGACAAGAAGCGCTCGGAGCGTTCGTTCTAGGCTGGTGACTTCATCTACCTCCGTCTGTAGCCTTACGTTCAGTCGTCGTTGGCGCCGCGCTCCCACCACAAGTTGTGCTTCAAATACTTCGGTCCCTTCAAGGTGCTGTCCAAGATTGGAGCGGTGGCGTACAAGCTGGAGCTTCCACCGACGTCTTCAATCCACCCGGTGTTCCATGTCTCGCTGTTGAAGCTGGCGTCGTCCGCTGTTCCAGCAGTCTTCGCCAGGCTCCCCGACCTCGACAACAACATGCAAGTCCCAGAGCGCGTGCTGCAGTCCAGACTTCGTCAACGTGGTACCCACTCCGTCAAGCAGTTGCTGATCAAGTGGTCCGGCCTCAACGACGAGCTTGCTACCTGGGAGGACGCCGACACCATCATGCAGCGCTTCCCTGGTGCTCCGGCATGAGGACATGCTGGCACTCAAGGGGGGAGGGATGTCAGCAGACCTCACCCTGGGGACCCGTCGGCAGCGCCAAGGCCCAAGAGGAAGAGAGTAAGCAACATCAAATTGTCTGGGCCGGAATGGGCCTGTGTGTCTTGTAACGAGAAGCCCGAGTTGGCGTGAGGTCCGCTTCGTCGGCCCTCTGAGGTTCGATGCTGAGAAATGAGTCGAAGCGAGTATATGTATTCTGAGGAGAGAGGAAGAGGGGGATCATCAAACAACTGCTGTATTGTCTTCTAGTAGCGAACATATACTTCTATCAATATACATCATAGATTCTGTAATTTCTTCCCTAAGTCCGGCCGTTCGCTGCCGAGAAGGCTAACAGCCTGGGCGTGCCACCTTGCTCGCCTTACGTCATGGTGATCGGGAGGGAGAGAACGATGGCGCGGCGGCGGCAGATTTGGTCAGCTTGCTCCCCACGACGACAGGTTCGTTCTCCGGTCTGGAAACAGCCTTGGAGTGAAACGACAGCTTCGGCGCTCATGCTGCTCTGGTTATCAGCTGGCAAGGCGGGGCGAGAGAAGGGCAGGGCACGGTGGGGCCAATGGCTGTGGGCCCAGCGGCGGCTCCGACGTACGGATGCGACGGGGCGAGGCTGTCTGGCTGCAGCGGCCGTGTTTAAGGTGCGGTCGCGCGGCTTAGGCAGAAGGTGAGCGCTCGGGTGCTGCCAGCGCACGGTGATAGGGTTCCAAATTGGGAACGGTTTTGGGTTCACGGATATGCTCGTTTGGCCTGATCCAAAAAGATTTGATCCAAGATCGAATTACCCAATCTGCTGTACGCGTGATGCACTTCGATTTTTGTTACAAGATCAATTTCCATTGGAAGCGGGTTTGGAAGATGAAGGTTGATCAAGGAAGGTCTGTCAAGCTGTTATTGGACAGAGTCGAGATAAATGTTTGAAGCAATTTTTGGATAGTTCCTAAATTATCAAGAAAACTTCCAAAATATTTATTAGTTTTTTTAAGTTTTAATTAATCAGCAAAGATTTGATTTTATTTTTAAAGCATAACTCGCAAGCACACATTCCTTCAAACAAACTTAATTACTTAGTTTAATTTATTCCTAAAGTTCAATCATTCATATTATCCTATTCAAACAAAACAAGAAATTATAATAAGAAACTAAATCAAGCAACCACTAAAATGCAAAATCATGGCAAAATAAATATGATGCTTATGTTGATGCACATGAAATGACATTGCTTAACACCCAGGGTGTTACAAAGGGCCCCACCAGGACCTAGTGCAAACCTACCAGTTGCCAAACCATGGCCAAAGATGGCCTCCATTTCAAAAGTAGAACCTTATAGGACAGGTAAGGAACTCTGCATCCTTAGGGTGGTCCTACAGTAGGGGATACAGTTAAGGATGAGGTAAGGTAGGTAAGATAGTGTCGAGGACCAATAGCAGGGTACCCGAAGAAGAGGAGCTAATGATCATTAACATTGATTCATCCAAGCAGTCAAGTGCGCGACTATAGCTTCAACCGACCCCCAGACGCGCAGGCTCCGCCTCGCCCGACCGCTGGGGCACGAGCTCTAGCTCACCCGACCACTGGGGCACGAGCTCTGCCTCGCTCGACCTCTAGGTCGGAGGCCCCACCTCGCCCGACCACTGGGGGCAGGTTCCGCCTCGCTCGACCTCTGGGTCGGGGGCTCTGCCTCGCCCGTCCTCTAGGTCGGGGACTCCGCCTCGCCCGATCCCTGGGTTGGGAGCTTCGCCTCGCCTGACCTCTGGGTCGAGAACTCCACCTCGCCCGACCCCTCAGGCATGGCTCCCGATGGAAGCCCATATTGCCGCCAACCACTACGGGCTAGAAAGTACAATCCAAAGGTCAAACATCTGGCACCGCGGAGGGAGCGTGCACATCTCATCATGACCCGTGCCCACGACATGTCACTCCAGGGAATTCACACCACCAGTAGTGACTGACGCGTGGTCACTATGCTACTTACTCCCTATATGGCCACTGACCAGAACGCTGGTCCACCGCGTCGCCCGTCGGGACGGGATGGGATGCCACGACCTGCTGACAACGCCAGGGCGTGGCATCAGCTGTGATTAGGCGCCCGGCGTGGAGCCATCCTTATCACCTTCTACAGTGCCTGCGGGACCCACATAAAGGGGAAGAAGGGCCCGGCGGTCCGAGAGGCCTTCTGCCCCTTGATTTTCCCCTTTATCTCTCTCTCCTTCTTTGTATTCTGCTCATCCCCTTGGACTATAAAAGGAGAAGCGGGACGCCCCATAAAGGGCATGGCAAGAGACGCAAAAAATACGGCCGAACACACACACACAACACATCCTAGCAACACACACACCAGTGACTTGGGATCCTGTCCCTCTCTCACCCATTTGTAACCCCTACTATAAACTTTCAGTGCTAGTAACACGAGCAGCAACGATGAACTAGATGTAGGGACTTTCCGCCCGAACCAGTATAAACCTCGTGTCCTCTAAGCACACCATCCGAGCAAGACACGCAATACTAGAAATTTACTAGTCGGTAACTCAAAACACCAATAATTGGCGCCCCAGGTAGTGGCCTTTTGCGCGTCTCGACGTCATCTCCAGGCTTTGGATGGCCAACCACGACATCAGCTGGGTCATGGGCACGCATGTGCGTTTTGGGAGCCTAAACTTCATCATCACGGTGGAGGGAGGGTTGGCATAGGCTTCTGCCATCACCTGGCTTCTTCACTCCACCAGCCTCGACATGATCGATGAGGCATTCAAGGAGCTATGGCTACATGCACCGGAGGCACATGCCCCCGGGAGTGACTAGCTCCTCGACCTTAACTACGGGAGGCTTGAACGCCAGCTCGCCGCCTTCCTAGGACCCCGACCGTCCCGGGAGGACCTACGCTGCCTTACCTTCTCATACACCAACGTCATGATGCAGCTCGCTAGAGGGGAGCCGCTCACCTCGGAGCAACTCACTGGAGGAGCCATGGTGGCGTTCCCTTTTGGCTTGCTCAATGCCACATGGGCTGCGGGCCACCTCATGGTGCAGCACTTCCGCCCATCCCCTACGAACGACGCGTTTGTACGAGCAGCGGAGTATGTCGTGGAATCACTCCACGACCTTCTCGCGGGGGACTCAGAATCTTTTTCTGGCTTTGACTCTAGTAGGGGAAGCCATCACCCCTCATGGGAGTGCTTCACGGTGGAGACTCCCGAAGGGCGTGCTGAAAGCGTCCACGAGGCGGCTGATCCGCCGCGAGACGACGACGACGACGATTAAGGCGCAGAGGCTTTGCTACACATGCAGGAGGAGCAGTTGCATACGCGGCGCCAAGAGCTCGACGAGGCATGGCTCTAGCTCGAGCAAGATCATACGGAGCTCGATCAAGAGATCGATAATGAGGAGACGGTGGACGCGCACGGACTAGGGCCCACGAGTGAACCAGAGGATCGTCAAGGATGACGGGGGCCTCCTTCATTTTGCCCACACAAGCCAGAACATAGCGTCCGCGGCAGCCTTGCTCTAAGGGCTCCCTGAGCCCATGATGCTAGAGGATCGCCGAACTTACCGAGAGATCCGCACGTTACTCGAGCGCGCCACAGTATAGCAGGTGGAGAGCTCGCTGTCCCGACGACGCGAGCTCGACGTCGGGCAGCACGTACCCTTAGGGCAGCATGGCAAGGACATTTCCATCCACCAAGCACCACGCGACGACATGAGGCGGGTTATGGTCCCAGTGCATGAACGCCTCGGCCATAACCACGACGTCCACGACACCCTAAACTCCTGGAGGCATACCTAGGGCAACAAAAGGGATAGGGCCAGCCGTGGCTACCACTCTCGCCGCGGTGGGCGCTACGACAGCGCTGAGGACCGAAGCCTGAGCCCAAACCTACTGGGGCCTCGGGCTTTTGGTCACCACATCCTCAACGCGCCATTCCCGCCATGGTACCGGCCACTGACCAACGTCCCAAAGTACTCTGGGGAAACAAACCCCGGGCTATGGCTCGAGGACTATTGGCTCGCTTGCTAGGCCAGTGGTGCAGCTAGAGACAGCTTCATTATCCACAATCTCTCCCTGTTCCTCGCTGACTCGGCACGAACATGGCTGGAGCACCTTTTGCCCAACCGCATCCTCAGTTGGGCGGACCTAAAGGAGATTTTTATGGGCAACTTCCTAGGCACCTACGCACGCCCTGGAAACCCATGGGACCTCAAAAACTACCAGCAGAAGTCTGGAGAAACTCTTTGCAAGTACATCCGGTGCATCTCTTGGCAGTGCAATGAGCTGCCCGACATCGTCGATGCCGACATCATCGGGGCCTTCCTGTCTAGGACCACCTACGAGTCCCTGGTCCACAAGTTGGGTCACAAGGGACCAAGGACCACCAAGGAGCTCCTTGACATCACCACCAGCCATGCCTCAAGCGAAGAGGCAGTCGGAGCTATCTTTGACCGCTCCAAGGGCAAGGCAAAGCGGGACAACGACGCCGGCAAAGGCGCCTCCAACTGTCCCCACAAGAAGAAGAACAAGCAACACCTTGAGAGCTCGCTCGTGGCCGCTGCTGACCATAAGGGGGGGGGGGTCGAAAGCCCACCGAGGGCACCCCGACCACTTTGAAAAGCTGCTCGAAGGACCATCCCTAAACCACGCCTTCCCCATCAAGCACTTGCACAAGGACTGTGACCTCATGAAGCATTTCTTGTCTGGCGGCGCCAGCAAAGGAGAGCCAAAAAAATACCCCCAAGCCGATGATAGACGATTTCAACGGGAAGGATGATAGCTTCTCGACCCCCGATGGATGCCTCATGATCTTCGGGGGGTCGGTGGCCTACGACTCCAAACACCAGCAAAAGCTGGTGTGCCGCGAGGTCTACACGACCGAGCCCACCATGCTCGCCTTCCTCCAGTGGTCGGAGTCCGCCATCACCTTTGACCGGACCAACCACCCCGACAGCATCCCTCAGCCGGGGAGGTACTCGCTCGTCATCGACCCGATCGTCGGCAAGAAGCGGCTTACCAAGGTACTGATGGACGGTGGCAGTGGCCTCAACATCCTATACGTCAAGACGCTCGACGCCATGGGCATTGACCGATCACACATCTGACCGACCAGGGTGCCTTTCCACGAAGATTTGGTGATGGAGATTGCCGCTGACCCAGCGGCAGAGCCCGACCCTCCTGCCGATTAGTGAACACCTTAGCTCGACTACCTCCTCCGGGAGGTGTTGCCAGCGGACAGGACGGAACCTCAGCGGCTCACGCGCCGTGCCAAGTCATTTGTCATCATCGAGGAAGAGCTCTACAAACGCAGCCACATCGGGATCCTGCAGAGTTGTATCCTGATCGAACAAGGGAAGCAGCTGCTGGACGACATCCACGGCGGGGTTTGTGGGCACCATGCAGTGCCTAGAACCTTGGTCGGGAATGTGTTCCAACAAGGCTTCTACTGGCCGATGGCAGTAGCCGACGCTGAGCAAGTTGTACACACCTGCAAAGGGTGCCAGTACTACGCTCGGCAGACCCACCTGCCTGCCCAGGCGCTCTAGACCATTCCCATTACATGGCTATTCATGGTCTGGGGGCTCGATATGATCGGGCCTCTTAAAAAAGCACCCAGGGGCTACACGCACCTAGTTGTCACCGTAGACATGCTCACAAAATGGATAGAGGCTCGGCCAATATCTATGATCAAATCCAAGCAAGCCGTGCTATTTTTCCTCGACATTATCCATCGTTTTGGAGTCCCGAACTCTATCATCACGGACAACGGCACGTTGTTCACCAGGTAGAAGTTCCTTTAGTTCACCGATGAGCATCATATCCGCATCAATTGGGCCATCGTGGCACACCCCCGTACGAACGGGCAAGTCGAGCACGCGAACGGTATTGTCCTACAAGGCCTCAAGCCTAGGATTTTCAACCGGTTGAACAAGTTTGGTGGCCGATGGGTCACGGAGCTTCCCACGGTACTCTAGAGCCTAAGGACAACCCCCAGCTGGGCCACCAGCTACACTCCCTTCTTCATGGTCTATGGCTCTGAGGCCATCCTCCTAACCGACCTTGAGTACGGGGCATCGAGGGTTAGGCGTACAATGAACGGGGAGCCAAGGCGCCCCTCAAAGATGCCATGGATCAGCTTGATGAAGTGAGTGATGTAGCCCTCCTTCGCTCAGCTAAGTACCAGCAAGCGTTGCACCGGTACCACAGCCGTCGCGTGTAGGGTCGGGCCTTCAACATCGGAGACCTAGTACTCTGTCTCGTCTAGAGCAACAAGGATTGCCACAAGCTATCGCTGCAATGGGAAGGACCATACATCATCGCGGAAATGCTCCGACCGGGCACCTACAAGCTCAAAACCATCGACGGCCAAATCTTCACCAATGCATGGAACATTGAGCAGCTACGTCGCTTTTACCCTTAGCTCTTTTCCAAGTCATTGACATACTTATGTAAAACCATGTTTCTGAAATAAAAAGCACTCTTCCCTATCAGTTTTAATTCACTTCCCCATTTCTTAGTGACACCCGACCCCTGCAAACGGCCAAGGGTCGGGCCTCACTCAGGGGCTGATAGGGGGATACTCTCACTCAGAAACTCACATCCGACCCCTTCCCACGTTAAGGCCTGAAAAATAAGAGTCATGGAAACAAACTATGAGTAAAACCGGGCGGACTGCTAAAAGACCTACGCCCGAGCGGCTATGGCGCTTTTGCTCCCCGGCGTAATCAAAGTTTTTTCACCAGCTCGAGCTGAACAGAATCAACGACGGAAGGGGTCGGGTCACGCCTACTCGCTTTACATTCGAGATAAAAACTTGTTCACCACAAGTTTGCATCACACTCCCTTTCATGATTAGAAAAGGACAAATGTTTAAAACAAAAATACTTGTTCATTACAAGATTATTGGCTCCACGACCCGAATTCACCTAACTGACTAGCCCCTCTGGGGGAGCACTATGTTTTCAATCTTGTATGCCAGGTTCTATGAAAGGGGAGCCACCGCCGTTTCCATCTCCTCCAGCTCACGGGCTTCATAATCGGGCACGTAGCCATGGCTCATCGCCTTCAGATCGATATTGTCCCCATAATGAGAACGAGCAATCACGAAGGACTGATTGACACTGGCGTGGAGGTCATTCCTCTTGAGCTAACGCACCCGGGCCATGATCTCGATGGCACAGGCCACGAGTGAGCTAGTCTTATTCGACTGCACCACTTGAAGGTCGCTGCAAACCACTCCGAGGGCGACGCTTAGGATGCCGAGCTCATCACTCTTCACCTAAAGATTTCTCCTCACCTCAGCGAGATCCACAGCCAGCCCGACAGAAGCACTCTTGGCCTCCAGCTTCTAGGTCATCCCCCTTTTGAGCTCGGCCTGGAGGGAGCTGACCTTCTACTACGCATCGTCGCACTCTTGGCAGGCCTCGTCGCTCTCTTGGAAAGCCTGATCGCACTCCTCATGAGCCGCACAGCGCTCTGAGTGGAGCCTCTCCATAGTTTGGATTAGCTCATCCCATTCCTTGCACAGCCGCTCAACCATTGCGGCATCTTGGCTCGCCTTCTTCTCCAAGTCCATGAGTTTCTCCTCGGCCCTTAGCTTCAGATCCCACTCCGTCTCAACCTCGCCTAGGAGATCAAGGATCCATCGGCGGGTTTCGGTGTCCTTCTAGAGTAGCTCATCTTGCCCCTTCTTGACCCTGGCGACCTCTTCATCATCCTAGCATGACCTCATCGATAGGGCCTCAAATGCCTTCTTGTTCTCCTCAGCATCCTGATGGGCCTTGGCCACCCACGTCCAAAGATCAACCGCCTCCTGATCGAAGGAGTCAGCTCGACCACTCTCTACTAGGTAGCAGCGAGCTGCGCTATCACCTCCCCATGCAACCGCGCCTCCTTGATGAGGTGGCCCCAGGCTTCCTTCTAGCGACAGAGGACCTAGGATTTTCCCCGGCTACGAGCTATGAGGGACTACAGGGAAACGATAGTCAGAAAACAAAAAATATATAAAGGAAGAAGAAGATAAGAAGCCAAACCAAGCAATACCCGATCAGAGGGAACGACAACGTTGTCCAGGACCTTGAGCACGGTCGCGATCCCCAAGTCAAGGCTCTCCCACTCCATGCTCTCCACGACATCATCGAGAGTAAAGGACACCGACGCCACATCCTGTGGGTCCGTCCACCAGAGTAGGGATGTGCCCCACGTTGCCGAGCCACTGCCCAATGAGGCTAGGGTCAGAGATGACTCCCCGCCGGCCCCAAGCGGCACCGATGCCTCTCGACGAGATGCCTCCACCGGAACACCCCCTTCGGCGGTGGAAGAGGTCAGTGGTACGGATGCGAGCCTATCCCCTAGCACCGTGACTTCCGGGGATCCCTCGACCGCGTACCCCTCTATTCGACCCGCTGAAAGGGTCGAGATGGTGACTAGAGGGGGGGGGGGTGAATAGTCTTTTCTAAAACTTAATCGCGACGGCTAACCGAAACAAGTGAGGAATTATAACTAACGGTCTAGCCAAGACTACACCCCCTCTATCTATGTTCACTAGCACCTTGCGAAGATACTAATCAAGCAACAAAGGTGCCGGGCTAGCTAGAGCTCTCCTAACCAATTCTAGAAGCAAGGTCACACAAACCTATGCCACTAGTACTTTAAGCAACAAGGGAGCTCCTACACATGCTAGTAAGCAAAAGCACAAAGCCACCTAAGCTCACTAGCAATGCTCAATAACAAGGCAACAAATGCCAAATTAGAGAGCGCAATTACTTAGCTACACAAACTAAGCAATGTGACTAACAAGGTTATACAAACCAAATTAGCCACGCAAAGGAGCTACTTCTATGCTACACAAGCAAGAAGGTAACTAGCAAGCTACACAAGCTAACTAATTACAAGAGCAACTACACAAGCTTAATATGTATAAAGGTAATCGCAAGCTTGTGTAATGGGGATGCAAACCAACGGGAAGAACAAGGTTGACACGATGATTTTTCTCCCGAGGTTCATGTGTTTGCCAACACGCTAGTCCCCGTTGTGTCGACCGCTCACTTGGTGGTTCGGCGGCTAATTAGCATCACCCGCTAAGCCTGCATGTCGGGCGCCGCAAGAACCCACCACAAAGGTGAGGGTAGCTCAATGACATGCTTTACTAGAGTTGCTCTTCGCGGCTCCTGCGGGGCGAGCACAATGCCCCTCACAAGCTCTTCTCCGGAGCGCCGCACAAGCTTCTTGCAGGCTTCCACGGAGACCACCACCAAGCCGTCTAGGAGGTGGCAACCTCGAAGAGTAACAAGCACCACCAGCTTGCAACTCGATCACCTAGTACCACTCGATGCAACCTCATGATGCAATCGCACTAGAATCACTCTCTCACACAATTGGATGATCACTATCAAGTATGTGTGAGATGGAGGGCTCCCAAGCACTCTCAAGCATGGACACTAAGTCCCCCAAGGTGCTTAGCCCCAGCCATGGCCGAAGTCCACTTCTATTTATAGCCCCAAGGGCTAAACTAGCCGTTACCCCTTCACTGGGCAACTGTCGGGCCGACCGGATGCTCCGGTCGGGTTGACCGGACGCTGGACCTCAGCGTCCGGTCGCCCGATGACAGCCACATGTCACCTACGTTCAACGACATTCTTTCGATCTCAATGGTCATCATCCGACCGGACGCTGGACCCTCAGCGTCCGGTCGTTTACAGTAAGGTACCGACCCTAACCGGACGCGTCCGGTCGGACATGATCGGACGCAGCCCCAGCGTCCGGTCACTTTCTAGCAACACTGCTTCGTCCGACTGGAGCCAGCGTTCGATCTGACTGGAGCCAGCGTTCAGTCCGACTGGAGCTAGCGTTCGGTCTGACTGGAGCCAGCGTCCGGTCCGACTGGAGCCAGCATTCGGTCGACAGACCGACGCTGCACGCTGACTGCCACTACTGACCGGACGTTGAGCCTCAGCGTCCGGTCACTTTGTGACCAGAGTCCGGTCCACTCTGTGGGACCTTTCTCATCTCCGTTTCTTCACCGAGTTGATCCACATCAACTCCAACTTCATCTCCTTTGTAAATGTGCCAACACCACCAAGTGTACACCACCATGTGTATATGTGTGTTAGCTTTTCACAATCATTTCCCAAAGGGTTAGCCACTCAACTTGCCACGCCACTCGATCCTAGCGACAATGCAAAGTTAGATCACTCGTGTGGCACATAGATGACCGATATGCAAACAAGTTTGCTTCTCTTGATAGTACGGCCATCTATCCTAAACCCAGTCATAAACTTCTCTACACACCTATGACCGGTGAAATGAAATGCCCTAGGTTATACCTTTGCCTTGCGCATTCCATTTCATCTCCTCCAATGTTGATGCAACACATGCGCCAACATGATCATATTGGTTCATCGATCTTGACTTCACTTGCTCTTCACCGTTGCCATCGTCCATCGACGTCAAGTCTTGCTCAAGCTTCACCGCCACGCGGTCCATCACTCCAAAGCCTCTGACTTGCCCTTCACGCTTGCAACCGGTCCATCAAGCCAAGTCTTCTCTTGATCTTCTCCACCTTGATCACATGACTCAATGTCATGTCTCATGTGCAATAAGCTCCTTCATCATCACATGTGTGAGCTTTGCAACATCTCCAAGCCATTTTCACCTTCATGGCATATGTTGCTCACACACATGTACCTATCGACTAATTACCTGTGTATCTCACATAAACACAATTAGTCCACCTAAGTTGTCACTCAATTACCAAAACCAAACAAGGACCTTTCACCAGCGTCGGGCGCCGCTGCTTGGGTTGCTAATGGCACGGGTTGGGCCGATACCTCGGCTAACGCTGCGGTCACGCCCGGCTACGACCCATCCGTCATGGGCGCCGCCACCTCCACCTGCATCGGTGGAGTCACAACTGGCTGCGCCGCCCCCGTCATGGTTGGTACCACGAGTACGGTCGGTAGCCCCGTCCACCCCATCATCATGAGCGGTACTGCGGCCATCACTGGCTGTTCCACAACCACCGAAGGCGCCCCTTGTGTGCCCGCATCCGCCTATCCCGCCGAGGGCACCGGCGACGCCGCGGGCGGTGCCTGACTGGCTGGCGATGCGGCCACACCGACGCTGCTCCCGCCCGATCCAGGCATGACACCAGCCGATGACCGCCACCCCGATTGAAGGGCGAGGCACTTCTTCGATGCTAGTGCCAAAGGATTCCACTGCCTGCCAACTCTGCAAGGGGTGAAAAACACAAATTACAATAAAATCTGATTGAAACGGGAAAAAACAGAGGAACTGATAACTCACCTCAGCGACGTCGGGCGGTAGATGCATTTGGGGGACGAATCCCCTGACCCTTCCTCCGCCTCATCAGACCAGGGCCATTTTGAGCCTACCCCCTATTCCTAGGCAGAGGGGCTCACCCCTGATGGCTCCTGGGGCACATTGGCAGAACGCCACGCTCCCCTAGGCTCTTGGGGCACGACGGCAGAGCCACCCACTTCCGTCGGCTCCTATGGCGCGACAGCAGAGCCGCCCACCTCTGTTTACTTCTGGGTTGGGCCGACTGTCCATCCCATTTCTACCAGCTCCCCAGACATGCCCTTCCCTCCGTGGAACGAGAAGGGCCCCAACGCTTGCAAAGACGAACCGATACCTATCAGTGCATCCTCGCACTCTAGGTTGTCCCACTCAATATCATCTACTACCATTTCTCTTTCTTCCATCGCCTCATCGATGTTGTCATCATCATCATCATCGTCATCGGTGTCCTCCCCTTGTTCTTGCCCCCACTGCCTCCTTTGCTGCTTCCTGTTCTTGTCCTCCTTCGCCTTCTTCCACCGTTCGGCCTTGGCGTGGTTCACCGCCCTCACTGTCGGATCCCTTGGCAGCGGTGCTGGGTGATCCATGAGGATGAGGTCCCTTGGCTATTCTTGCCCCTCTCAAAAGTCAGTCTTATGGGGTCGGGAAATCAATTGAAAAAGAGGCCGGAGAAAGGGAAACTTACAAAGACGATGCAAGCAGGTTTTGGCCGCATCAGGGGATGCCCCCGCACTGGGTAAACGTAGTTGAGGGTGGCACTTGTGTCATCCCACAAAGGCTCCATCGTCTCCTTGATGCGTTGCGTGTTCTATCGCTCCCGCCTTGGTGAGCGCCGTTCTGTCGTGTGATGCCTCGAGCGCCATCGCATATAGCAGGAGCGCGCGCATCATCAATGGCGCCACCCTCCTTGCGTGGTAAGCCCCGATGATGCCTGATCCCTCTAGGCCATTCTCCTTTAGGATGTGGATGGCGGCGATATGGTCCTGAATCTTCTTCTTGTCCTTCTTCGGGACGCCCCACTTTCTCCATGGCTTCGGGGCCTCCTCGATCAGGTGCCCAGTGAACTTCGATAGAGGGGCGGCAGCGTCGTTCTTGAGGTAGAACCACTGCGAGTGCCACCCCTTGTTGGATGTCGAGAGCCACATCGACGAGTACTCGCCAACCCAGTTGTTTCGAAGCTGAATGCCAGGGCACCCCATTGGCATGTGTAGATCCGGCTTGCTGTCCTTCTCCCTCTTCTTCAGGAGGTTGATGGCAAAGTAATACCTCCATAGGTTGAAGTGAGCGCTGATCCCTAGGAATCCTTCGTATAGCACGATGAACGCCACCATGTGCTGGATCCCATTAGGATTGAGGTGCTACAGCTCGATCTGGTAGTAGTGCAGCAGCCCTTGGAGGGGTCACGAGCCCGTGCTCGTGGAAGTGGGCAAACAACACCACGTAGCCGTCGGGCGGTGATGGCACATCCTCGTTGCCCGGCATCAACCACTCCTAAGCCATGGTCCACGCATGGAGGAGGCCACGGCGGACGAGGCCCTCCATGCGCGTGAAGTGATGTCGGGGCAGCACCATGGATCCATTGAAAGCAGGAGCAGATGAATGCGAGCTCGGTGGTGGCGGAGAAGCAGAGGCAGGAAACAATAACTTGATGGCGGCAGAGATGCGAAGGCAGGAAACCTAAGTGATTGGCGGCGGCATGGCTACGGAGGTAAGGATGCAGGCGTGTGTATGAAACATGGGGGGCTAACCCTTTGGTTTTATAGGGGCGACGGGTACGAGGAAACCAACTGCCCGCCTAGATCTCCACGCCCGCCACGACCTATCACCACGTCTCGTCGTGGGGCATGTGCACGCAACCTCTGGCCATCCCCTCAAAAAATGCGCCAGATGTTTCACCTCCCTAGATGGGCCATGACCCGTTACATGTAAGAGGGATACGGAGCTAAAAACACTCCTACGACCCATTTAGGCCTAGGAGTTTGAAGGTTGGCCCACCGACAGGTTCGACAACCGCTCTGGGCACCTTTAGAGCGAGGGGTGGAAAGGGATGGGCCTGCTCGCGGTTAGCACCTGGGTGCATAAGCATCGCGGGCATCCCGACCTGCGTTCGAGTCTCGGTCGGATACAATCCATGGTTTTTCCTCGAAGAAAGGTAGAGAGCCCTCGGGACCGGTGGAATGGACCCGAGAACTATATGGATTGACTACTAAGAATCTAGAGCTGGTCACCAGCTGACACAAGCGAGACCCCCATGAATGGGATGCCGGGGCCCCACTCAGACTAGCCCATTAATAGCTCACCGAGCACCATGATTCGTCCATAGAGGAAATCATGGCATGGCTTAGCCCCTCCGTTTTCATCAGAAAGAACGCTTAAGGGAAGACGATCACAAAGATGAGCCAACCCTCGACCGGACCCCTGCTATGTGTGGGGTCTCGAGGAAAGTTGGACTCGTAGGGAGACCGAACGCGTGGTCGCAGATCGATGGAAGGTCGGTGAGACCCCCGTAGGGGTTGGAATCAGGAACGACCTTTTCTGACCCACCGAATCTCATAGCTATACCCCCGAGAGGTCTAATCACGATGAAAGGGAATCTCCGTCCCTAGGACATGCCGTGGGCAACAGAAGAAGGCCAAGTCCCTCAGAGTCCTCCCGCTCGAAAAAGCCTCCGAAGGAGTTTTCTACTCCTCCGTAGGCTCAGGGGCTACACCTACCGGGTGCGCTCGTGCACACCCACTGGCAAGTCAAAAAATACCCCAGCGATTCAACCCAAATCACCTAGGGGCTTGGGGGCTACTGTCGGGGACCAATAGCAGGGTACCCGAACAAGAGCTAATGATCATCAACATTGATTCACCCAAGCCGTCAAGTGCGTGACTACAACTTCAATCGACCCCCAGGCACGTAGGCTCCGCCTCGCCCGACTACTGGGGCATGAGCTCCAGCTCGCTCGACCGCTGGGGCATGAGCTCCACCTTGCTCAACCTCTAGGTCAAGGTCCCTGTAACACCCTAGGTGTTTGTCACCAGTTAAGCAATGGGTTTGAGCTCAAACATGACATGTCAAGTGGTAATCAAGGTGTCAAGATCAAATTTACATGATGAAGCTCCAACTTAAACTTGGGCCACGCACAATTGCTTACATATGGACCCTTGTTAAGATTATGCAAGAGTAATGTTAAACATGCTTATTCCATGTACATTACATCCACATGCATCCATCTAGACCCGTGGAAAAGTTTCATGAAGTTCGGAATCAAGAAGTCGCATGAAATGATGAGTTACATTCTTGCGTGAATTGCGCTAGTAAGTGAAGGGAATTATAGGCCATCAACCAAACCTTGCTACCTTGCCTAAATGACTCTAATTGAACCCTACAACAAAAGTCATGAAGGGTTTGTGTTGAGCACATGTCAAGAAAAGGACTCAATTGGTCGAAAACTCTAATTCTAAGGTTAATGAGATGCTGCTTTGACCAAAGTAAAAGAATGGTTTATATTCAAGATACAAGGTTTGACCTTAAATAAAAGTTGTAGTATAGTTTGTGTACTACAAACTTTATTGAAGGACCCAAGTCTAAATCTATCTCTAAGCTTGACAAACAAAGGTCACAAGATTGATTCGGCTGCAGTTTTCAGCACTTAGAATTATTCTAAGTCTGGAGTTTCGCTAAGCAACGACGTTGGCATTCCGCGTTCTCCAAAATTTGTTAAGCAACTTGAGTTGGTCCAAAAATAAAAGTTCAAGGTTATGTTATGGAGAAGAGAATGCAAAAAGTTGCACTAAGTTTGATCGAGTTTCGACCTCCGAAAGCGAGTTTCCGTGATCGCTGTTAACATATTGACACTATCATCTTGGAGCTTAATTATCCGCTGTTACAGAGCTCAAATGGCCAGGCACCTTAAATAAGAAACGTAGAGCAGGCCGAGGTGAACAAACTTCGTTTATGGCCCAATGTCTAATTCGGCCTGGAAGTGGCCCAAAACGGCGTTCCACCTTGCCCACGTCGCTGCCCGCCACGTGCTCGGTGAAATGCCTCAACGGGCGGCACCTGTCCGTGGACGTGGCCGCCTTGCAGAGCTCGCGCCCCACCATGGCCGTGCGCCGTTGCCGCGTGCCCTGCCACTGTCGCGCTCCTGCTCCTCCATAATCGCGTGCCCGAGCTCCCTCTGGCTCACTCGCTCGCCCTCCCATCGCCCCTCTCGCTCGCCCTTGCCTCTGCCTACTCGCACAGAGCGCTAGCGGTCGCCATGCCCGCCTTGCCAGTGAGCGAAGCTTCCATGCCGCTGTTCTTGCTTCTTGCTGCGTCTTCCTTGCCGGCCAACCGTCTGGCTCCTTTGCTTCGCACGCGAGCTCATTCGGTCCAGCGCTGCCGGGGACCGCTCGTCGCCGCGGGCAGCCATGGGTGCAGCCCCTCCCTGCGCGTGTGGCCGGGCACAGCAGGCCCAGCCGGCCGAGTCCGGGCCAGGGCATGGCCAGAGCGCGGCCACGGCCGAGCTGGCTGGCCCCCTTGCCGCGGTGCCTTTTTCCCAGCCGGCCGAGGCAGCCGCTGGCCGGTCCGACGGCCGCAGCGGCCCTCTGCCTCTCGTCTGCTCGATCTGTTGGAGAAGAAGGGGTGAAATGCGAATAGAAACTCTTTACTGTGTTCACTTTGCAAAATAGCCAGACACATACATTTACAAATCCGGGCTTGGTTGATTTGTGGAAACTCCTGGGTTCCCGATGCAAAATGTTTTTTTTTCGGTTTAATCTATTAATTGCAGATTTCTATGCTCAACTTTGAAAATTCGTAGCAATTTGTAGAAAAATCGTAAAATAGTAAATGAGGACTTTTTGGAATCCTTGTGAAATTCTCTATGCACTAGATCTATAATATTACATGTTTTACTTTAAAGTTTTAGCTGTAAAAATAGATTTATGCCTCTAGGTTTTTAATTCTAGTTGTATTTGTCTTTTTCATAACTGTAGATCTAGGGCTCCAAATGAAGTGAAATTTTTGTGGCATGCTACTCATGTGATGTTTGATGTGTGGTAAAAATTTCAGGAGTATTCGATGAAGTATGGGTGAGTTATTGATTTATCTTGCTCTCACATGATTTCTTGCTTTAGCGACTTGTCTTTTTCATAGAGGTTGCTATACATATTCAAATGGAGTGAAATTTGTACAGTAGACTATTGAGAGGATATGTGAGCCACTGTAATTTTTGTAGAATTTATTGTATACTTTTGATATATGTTCCTTAAGTCACCTTGTTATCTAAAATAAATTAAGAAATGCATTAAAAGAATTTATTTGGTCATGGACCCTAGGTTTTCTGGTGTTCTTTAGTCATGCGTGACATGTTGGTAAAGTTGGTTTTACCTAATTATGTGTTTGCAACATAAGTTAATATTTATTTTCTTGCAAATGTGGTTTCTGGACAGATCTGAGAACTTAGCAAAGTTCTTCATGATAAGGCGCTTTGTTGTGAAACTTGTTTATACAAAAGTTGTAGATAATTTATGTATCTAGCTGCTGTTAAAATTTGGTATCATTTGGTCAAGTAGTTTGTGAGTTATGCCTGTTTAAAGTTGGGTTTCAGAAATGGCTGCTCTCTGTCAATTGTGGACCAGTTTCTGTAAATGTATAATTTCGACCTACTTAACTTGGGAATCATGCTGAGATGATTAAAGATGAAATGTAGATAATTTCCTAAGCTTTCCAGAATGTCTTGTTTCATATCATTTGGATTTATAAAACTCCAGATATGATTGATTTATGAAGCCGTTGTTTGCAAGTCTAGAAATTGGCATATTCCGGTTATAGTTGTTGCTTCACCTTGACTTGCTTTGCATGTTGCTAGGTGTGGTTCACGTCCTTAGTAATTAAGTTAAATACACCTGAGATCTTGTGAGACTTATGTGCCATGTATAATATTCTTTGTTATCTTAGCATGATAGATTGTGTGATGTTAAGTTCAGCATCGCAAAGTACTTAAGTGCGTTAGTGTAAACTATGCTTGTCTTGCTTGCTATTTCGTGATGCGTCTCATGGTGCTATTCTTCATATTTATGCACTTGCATATTGCATCTCATCTAGGTACGCTAGATGCACCACGTGAAGGATGAGATATTGGAGCCGAACCCGAAGACGGTGTATGGTGGACCTATCCCGAAGGTGGAAGGACTGGACAAGTGCTAGGACGGGAGATGCTCACTTAGCGAGTGTCGTCTACCTAACACTGACTTGTGTCAGATCCCAGGCAAGCCCCGGAGCATATTAAGCCTCCTAATTTCCGAAATGCATTCATGATTATTGTTACATATATATATTGTTGCATTAAGTTTAGGTGTTGGATGCAAACACTTGCTGCATTGGTTATCCAATCCTTGTCCAGATATTGATACCCTAAATCCTATGTAGCTCAGGCTCGTGTAGTGCTTAGCCCTGCTCAAACACGGTAGAAGTCGGGTGATTTCACGTCACCCGAGAGATAGGAAGATACATATGGCACGGTTGGCTATATTTGCTATCGTGGAAAAGAACCAGTCTTAATTTGAAATGAAGACCGGACGGAGGCTTGCCGGTTTGCAGTGACTCCGTCTGTGTCGATTAAGGACTGAATCTTGGAGCCTTTCCTGTTCATGTTGAACGCATGCCTCTCTCTTAGTTGGCGGGTCTGAGACCGACCACGAAGCCGAGTAGCTCACCTCAGGCCGGGAGTCGATAAGTATAAAGTGCGCCTCGGAAGGGAGCCGTAGGCGTGAGTCCAAGGGCAGGTGATTTAAAAGTCCTGATCGTCCTGGCAGAAGGGTAATCCCTGAGAGTGCTGGCGCTGATCGAACCCACGAATTTGGTTCCTGAGATGTTCCAAAGGTGACCCACGGCTACCCTTGCAAAGTATGCCAGGGTAAGAGTTAGGAATACCCCCCTCAGCTGAGTTGTAATTCGATTCGAATCGCCGTCTCTCCCGGTTAGTGAGAACTTGACGGGCTTATCTCCAATGTAGATACACTTAATACTTAATGGTTCGGAAATGATGATATGATGATGACAGCCTTATTATACCTGCTATGGTTAATATTGTTTGCTCCTAATAAGTGAGTGCTCTAGTATAGGTGCTAATCTAGTGGACAGGTAAATAATGATAAGCTTGATAATAAGTTTAAATTGGTTACTATACTCATAAGCTCTTTTATGCAACTGTGTCAAGCTAGCCCACCTGAAAAGCCTTGCATGATCCTTGGTGTCTTTTATTTCTGTTTTGTCAGGTAAGTCTAGCTGAGTACCTTCTCGTACTCAGGGTTTATCCCACCATGTTGCAGGTGAAGTTCTTGGCCTGTGAAGATGGTGGCTAACCGCCGATGGGCTCGGTGATTCTATAGTTACTTCTCATCTATATGCTTTTGTCGGATGATGTCACTTATGCTAGCAATGTATTTGGAACATATATTAATGTAATCTTTTGAAAGCTATGTTGTTTTCACTAATCGGTTTTGAAACCCAAACTTGTACTATTATTTTTGAATTCATTTGTAATATTATTTTCCGCTGCAACCCTGCGTATGTGATGTGTATTTGCTTAATCACGCGATCTTGGTTGTGATGTTGATTTACCGAGGTCTTTCGGGACACTCGGCGGACTACCGGGTTTATATGAGTGAAAGTATGTGTGTGTCAACGTGTTAGCGGGGACAGCCGTACTTGATCTTGTATAAATTGGGCGGTTCTGTTACAGCTGGCATCAGAGCAAGATTAAGCATAATACTATTATGTATATTGTTTTAAAAACAAAGTTTTAGTTTAAAAAGTCTATTTTAACTAAAACTTTAGCTACAGGCAAATTTGTCAAAACTAATTTGCAAAACTATGCTAGCGACATCCTCCTTTATGCCCAGTTAAGAACTATTAGGTGGCTATCTAAGTACTAACATGGGGGTTTTTACTTTCGTCGTCCATACGGCGTGCTATTGTATGGATGCCATTCGCTTGAATGGTAATGTATGGATCAATTGTCTCTATGTCCAGGTAAGTGTGAGTTGTGAGAGCATGACCGTCCCATTGTCGGTCTAGGGGAGAGTTAGCTTTGGTTACTGGAATATTTACATGTTACACACATGTATATATGAAGGTACTTAATTATGGGTATATCTATTGGGTAGCTATGGATACTGAAGTATATATATCTGGGGATGTATATATGGAGAGTATCTTAGTTTACTGTTTTCATTGTGTGCTTATTTATCTCTTATGGGGATGGGCTGCAATGAATTTGCCTGCAGGTACGCTAACCACGAATGCGTAGATTGAATATAGCTGACGACTAGCTATATATCGAGAGAGTACGTGTTTTGCCACCGACATAGAACGTGATTGCCACCTTAGGCTGACAATTTCGTGAGGACGAATAGGACGAGCATGCATCATGATTGTGCTTGTGCATAAATATGCTTCCCTTACCTTGTTCTACTGCTAAGTAACTTGTGATCAATGTGATGTCACTATTTTCCCTGTGTGAAGCTAGCCAAAATGCCTTGTCCCATGCTGCTTGAATAGCTATGCTTGAAGTTAGTGTGTGATTAGCTTTGCCTCGTATGTTGGCTTCCAAAGGAAATAGATGACGAGTTAATAGTTAAAAAAAACTCACCCCTTCGAAAACTAAATTGCTAAATGTAAGTAAAACTTGTTTTGTAGAGATATCCACCTACTCAGTAGAAAGGAAATAAAAGATAACAGTACCTTACCACCAGGTTTGCATGTTTATGTGTAGTGGTGTTACTGTAGGTGACTGCTTATTATGTATGAGCTTTGTGCTTAGTAATAGTCGCTTAAGCTAATCGGATTGAGTGTTTCAAAATGCTCGCTTAAGACCATAATGTAGGCGTGGATGCTCATTATCTAGGTAGTGCCGTAGTTGTCACTCCTTTTGTCCTTGGTAAGCATACGAATGTTGAATAGTGCTATCCTGGAGCAGCATCCAAGTTTTGATAATCTCAGTTGTCGTCTCCAATTAAATTCTCTCTTAGGAACCTAAGCCTGTACATGTGGTTGCTAGCCTTGAATGTTGCGCTATGAAGACCTTTATCCATGCTTTTGCTCGACATTAGGCCCAAGCTTAGTTCCCTTAAATGCTTGCATATTTCATGGTTGTCCCGCTCCTATGTGGGAGGACCCTCTTGCAAAAAATCCTTGTTAGATCTTATTGCTCCTTCTCCTCATCGATAATCTGGTGCAACGATAATCGCTATCCGCCTGCTTTTGAACCTTCTACTGCAGATCGTGTCGTTGCTTTATCAACTCAAATCTCTAGTCACCGCAATGGCTCTGTCCCTCGAATCTCATGTATTTTGCCTCCAACCCTTTCAAGTCTCTCGGATGTTTATCAGGTCTTGATCTTATGATGCTACTCGACAAGACCAAATCTCATGTTAATCTTTATCTCGGTAATCACTTGGGTGGACACAAGACGATATGGAAATTAGCAAGAGTCTCTCGCTTAGTTGCCTTCGACAATTAGGCTATGTTCTTTTTTCTTGTTTTGTTTTGATCTTGATCGCCTCCTTGTTAATTCCTAACCTTGTGACTATCCTTGATTGCTATCCCCTTTGCACAATGCTTGTTCTTACAATCTAATTGGTGCCACTGGAAATTTCACTTTGGGTGTATGTCCAAAGAATGGTGCCATGATTAGCGATCTACGATGCCGCCACGACGGAACCTAGGGCCTCCTTGTGGCGGCCGGCCACACATGGTTGTGCTATTAAAAGGTGCGCTACCGGTATCGAGGTTTCTAGTCATGATCCATTGCAGAACTGCACCAATGTGTTATTTTCACGTGAGCTCTTCCTTGGTTATCTCTCTATATCTTATCGAAGATCCATATATCAGACCAAAAGTAGTAGAGCTTACTTTTGAAGTCACAAAAAGGATACCCTTTGAAGAACTGGTCACTGACATAAACATTAACAGACTACAAGAGGTGGTAGACAAGTGACTCCACTTGGTTGTCCCAGTATTGACGTCCGTCACCTAGTGAACAACTTATGTCATCCATGTTGGATCAGAAAGGTATCCAACACTTAATGTTGGACAAGTTATCAATCTAATGATAATGGATGGTGATATCATGTGGTGTAATAGGTCACCTGGTGCTCATGAACCTCCCATTCAAGTTCTTGATTTGTAGGTGCATGATGGTCATACAGTTGAAATCAACCATCCCTAGTGTGACTCATTATCTGCAGACTTCGATGGCGACTGTCTGTTTGTGCCTCGATTGCGATTATTGTTGTGGTCAAGAGTAAGAATTTGGAACTTTGAGTGTTGAGAGACAACTGATTAGTTACCCATAGTAAAGTTAATCTCCAGCTAGGTAGCAACTTATTGGTAATTACGAAGGCTATGTCTCGCAGAGCAATGTTAAGCAATGTAACAGCAAGCCATTTAGCAATGCAACTACTGCTTTGTTTTCCAAAACCTATGCTATCAAGTCAATTCCATCTTGGATAATCACTCAGATAGTACAAAATATTGTATCGGCTACGTAAGGAGCTAGCTAAAGCATGTGCCTAGTTTTGATCAGCATCATTGTGCCCCTAGGTACCACAAACGGATTTGTTCGAGGTTCTGTTGGACCAAGTGCCAGAGAATATTCAGAATGGTTCCTTGTCTTTGTAGGAATGCCCTACATGTGGAATAATGCTTTGTGCCCTGCGAAAACAGCCCACAAGTCCAACGCTTGTGCATCGTCAAGTTGGTGTCTAGATCAACGGCGGAAATTGTTACATAAGAAACATGTCAGAAAGACTATAGCCTCCATCTTCAGCTAGAGAAAGGCTGTTGCTGCTATGAGAAAGGTTAAAGAGTGCAAAACACACACCTCAACGTGTGAAGCAAAGAAAAGGGAGAACACGAAATCTGTCTAGATTTTGTGGCAATAAAATTGGTTATCTTCAAGTCGGTGATTAGTGACTTAAACGAAGTTGGATTGACCCCAAACTTGGTGATCTCATTCCTTGCTTAGGACCCTTCAATGTCTTAAGTTGGTTTGAGTATTGGTTGAGTAAAACATCGGATTTGAGTGATATCTTGTCGGCTCGGTTTGCTGCCATTTTAGAATAGAGCAGTTTTGGTAGATGAATTGTTTTGATGGTCAAACGGTGTACGATTGAGTTGAATTTTGGTGAGTAGTTAGAAGACCCATGGATCTATATTCCTCCCAAAATTCATGCATAATGGAGCACTAGTTTGTGAGATATGAATAGAAAACAAAAGGGTACAGAACCTGCAATTTCGCTGTGACTACGATCCTCCTTTGCATTAGACGGTTGTGTTTGTAATTCATGCCAAGAAATTACAACTTGTAGATGTCTTGCTGTTAGACAACCCTCCATACCTTTGAGAAGACTAATTGCACCCCTATGTGCCTTGCTTTTGCCCGCTTAGATCAGCAATGCGTGAGCAGTCAAGGTGTTCTAGAAGTCAAATTGTGCCCTTGCAATTCAAAAGTAATTGGAAAGGTGTCAAACCATAGATTTTTGGATTATGGTTTTTGAGATATTGATTGGCCTAAGAATGGAAGCCTCGACGTCAAATATAGTTTAAGAAAGCTAGTTTTGCTACGATGCAAGTCAACCCAACTTGCTGTGCAACTGCACCACGAAGGAAAATTATACTTAACCTGCTTGGTAGTGAACTAGTCCCTAGTTTTGTGATTACTTGCAACTTGTGTTGCCCTCCAAGCCTCGCTAACATCCTTCTGCATCAATGGTTCTCCAATGCTGACATGCCTTTGGTACCTTATATGTGTTTTACCCAATAGGTTGCATCAGATTCAACCTAGAGCACTGTTGCAACTTAGATCCAAAGGTTCCCTAAGGAATGATCATCGAGAACGCTGAGCCGACTGAGTCAGCTATTACGTTACCACTCACTCAACAGACTCAGATAATACAGTGTTGTTATTAGGGAAAGAGCACTGCACACATGGAACATTATGTAGCTTTCCATCAGTTAACATATGAGTGATTGCACCGCTTCAACCAACTTGGATATTGGTTAACTAGCTTCTCATACCCTCAAAGGATGTTTACCCCGTCTTTGATCACATCCTTTACAAAAAAGTTGTGCTCAAGCCACTTTAATAGAGAACTACTTTTCAAACCTTGGAAACAAATATAGCACCATTGCATGGAATATCCGTCAACCGACTGCGATCTAGTGCAAAGTCCATAAGTTCTATGCTATATCCACTAGGGAAGTAGATGTTACAAGTATTTAGTCAACGCTTGTATCACTCTTCGTATATCGTGGATGAAGTACGCAGGACAGTGCTATCTTGGATTCCTTCCAATGTAACAATGCTTTATGGACGCCAACGAAAGAAATTCTTCAGACAACAACTTACGACGGAGAGCAAGTATCAGAAAGTGTCGTGACCAAATTAGTCTCTCTGATACTTCAAAGTTAAGTAGCCTAATGCTATCACTGATGTTGGAAACTGGATGACAAGTTCTCTTCTCTTAAAAGTCTTTCGCATCGAATCTCGGGACGCGATTCCTTTAAGGGGGGAGGGCTGTAACACCCTAGGTGTTTGTCACCAGTTAAGCAATGGGTTTGAGCTCAAACATGACATGTCAAGTGGTAATCAAGGTGTCAAGATCAAATTTACATGATGGAGCTCCAACTTAAACTTGGGCCACGCACAATTGCTTACATATGGACCCTTGTTAAGATTATGCAAGAGTAATGTTAAACATGCTTATTCCATGTACATTACATCCACATGCATCCATCTAGACCCGTGGAAAAGTTTCATGAAGTTCGGAATCAAGAAGTCGCATGAAATGATGAGTTACATTCTTGCGTGAATTGCGCTAGTAAGTGAAGGGAATTATAGGCCATCAACCAAACCTTGCTACCTTGCCTAAATGACTCTAATTGAACCCTACAACAAAAGTCATGAAGGGTTTGTGTTGAGCACATGTCAAGAAAAGGACTCAATTGGTCGAAAACTCTAATTCTAAGGTTAATGAGATGCTGCTTTGACCAAAGTAAAAGAATGGTTTATATTCAAGATACAAGGTTTGACCTTAAATAAAAGTTGTAGTATAGTTTGTGTACTACAAACTTTATTGAAGGACCCAAGTCTAAATCTATCTCTAAGCTTGACAAACAAAGGTCACAAGATTGATTCGGCTGCAGTTTTCAGCACTTAGAATTATTCTAAGTCTGGAGTTTCGCTAAGCAACGACGTTGGCATTCCGCGTTCTCCAAAATTTGTTAAGCAACTTGAGTTGGTCCAAAAATAAAAGTTCAAGGTTATGTTATGGAGAAGAGAATGCAAAAAGTTGCACTAAGTTTGATCGAGTTTCGACCTCCGAAAGCGAGTTTCCGTGATCGCTGTTAACATATTGACACTATCATCTTGGAGCTTAATTATCCGCTGTTACAGAGCTCAAATGGCCAGGCACCTTAAATAAGAAACGTAGAGCAGGCCGAGGTGAACAAACTTCGTTTATGGCCCAATGTCTAATTCGGCCTGGAAGTGGCCCAAAACGGCGTTCCACCTTGCCCACGTCGCTGCCCGCCACGTGCTCGGTGAAATGCCTCAACGGGCGGCACCTGTCCGTGGACGTGGCCGCCTTGCAGAGCTCGCGCCCCACCATGGCCGTGCGCCGTTGCCGCGTGCCCTGCCACTGTCGCGCTCCTGCTCCTCCATAATCGCGCGCCCGAGCTCCCTCTGGCTCACTCGCTCGCCCTCCCATCGCCCCTCTCGCTCGCCCTTGCCTCTGCCTACTCGCACAGAGCGCTAGCGGTCGCCATGCCCGCCTTGCCAGTGAGCGAAGCTTCCATGCCGCTGTTCTTGCTTCTTGCTGCGTCTTCCTTGCCGGCCAACCGTCTGGCTCCTTTGCTTCGCACGCGAGCTCATTCGGTCCAGTACGGGGGACCGCTGTCGCCCATGGCAGCAGCCATGGTGCAGCCCCTCCTGGCAAGCAGTGGTGGGCACAAGAGGCCCCAATGCGAGTCCGAAGTCCGGCCAGGCGTGGCAGGAGGCTGGCCACGCCGGCCGCTGGCTGCCCCCTGTCATGGGTGCCTTTTTCCCAGCCGGCCGAGGCAGCCGCTGGCCGGTCCGACGGCCGCAGAGGCCCTCTGCCTCTCGTCTGCTTTCGATCTGTTGGAGAAGAAGGGGTGAAATGCGAATAGAAACTCTTTACTGTGTTCACTTTGCAAAATAGCCAGACACATACATTTACAAATCCGGGCTTGGTTGATTTGTGGAAACTCCTGGGTTCCCGATGCAAAATGTTTTTTTTCGGTTTAATCTATTAATTGCAGATTTCTATGCTCAACTTTGAAAATTCGTAGCAATTTGTAGAAAAATCGTAAAATAGTAAATGAGGACTTTTTGGAATCCTTGTGAAATTCTCTATGCACTAGATCTATAATATTACATGTTTTACTTTAAAGTTTTAGCTGTAAAAATAGATTTATGCCTCTAGGTTTTTAATTCTAGTTGTATTTGTCTTTTTCATAACTGTAGATCTAGGGCTCCAAATGAAGTGAAATTTTTGTGGCATGCTACTCATGTGATGTTTGATGTGTGGTAAAAATTTCAGGAGTATTCGATGAAGTATGGGTGAGTTATTGATTTATCTTGCTCTCACATGATTTCTTGCTTTAGCGACTTGTCTTTTTCATAGAGGTTGCTATACATATTCAAATGGAGTGAAATTTGTACAGTAGACTATTGAGAGGATATGTGAGCCACTGTAATTTTTGTAGAATTTATTGTATACTTTTGGTATATGTTCCTTAAGTCACCTTGTTATCTAAAATAAATTAAGAAATGCATTAAAAGAATTTATTTGGTCATGGACCCTAGGTTTTCTGGTGTTCTTTAGTCATGCGTGACATGTTGGTAAAGTTGGTTTTACCTAATTATGTGTTTGCAACATAAGTTAATATTTATTTTCTTGCAAATGTGGTTTCTGGACAGATCTGAGAACTTAGCAAAGTTCTTCATGATAAGGCACTTTGTTGTGAAACTTGTTTATACAAAAGTTGTAGATAATTTATGTATCTAGCTGCTGTTAAAATTTGGTATCATTTGGTCAAGTAGTTTGTGAGTTATGCCTGTTTAAAGTTGGGTTTCAGAAATGGCTGCTCTCTGTCAATTGTGGACCAGTTTCTGTAAATGTATAATTTCGACCTACTTAACTTGGGAATCATGCTGAGATGATTAAAGATGAAATGTAGATAATTTCCTAAGCTTTCCAGAATGTCTTGTTTCATATCATTTGGATTTATAAAACTCCAGATATGATTGATTTATGAAGCCGTTGTTTGCAAGTCTAGAAATTGGCATATTCCGGTTATAGTTGTTGCTTCACCTTGACTTGCTTTGCATGTTGCTAGGTGTGGTTCACGTCCTTAGTAATTAAGTTAAATACACCTGAGATCTTGTGAGACTTATGTGCCATGTATAATATTCTTTGTTATCTTAGCATGATAGATTGTGTGATGTTAAGTTCAGCATCGCAAAGTACTTAAGTGCGTTAGTGTAAACTATGCTTGTCTTGCTTGCTATTTCGTGATGCGTCTCATGGTGCTATTCTTCATATTTATGCACTTGCATATTGCATCTCATCTAGGTACGCTAGATGCACCACGTGAAGGATGAGATATTGGAGCCGAACCCGAAGACGGTGTATGGTGGACCTATCCCGAAGGTGGAAGGACTGGACAAGTGCTAGGACGGGAGATGCTCACTTAGCGAGTGTCGTCTACCTAACACTGACTTGTGTCAGATCCCAGGCAAGCCCCGGAGCATATTAAGCCTCCTAATTTCCGAAATGCAGTTACAGTATTATTGTTACATATATATATTGTTGCATTAAGTTTAGGTGTTGGATGCAAACACTTGCTGCATTGGTTATCCAATCCTTGTCCAGATATTGATACCCTGAATCCTATGTAGCTCAGGCTCGTGTAGTGCTTAGCCCTGCTCAAACACGGTAGAAGTCGGGTGATTTCCTGTCACCCGCGAGAGATAGGAAGATACATATGGCACGGTTGGCTATATTTGCTATCGTGGAAAAGAACCAGTCTTAATTTGAAATGAAGACCGGACGGAGGCTTGCCGGTTTGCAGTGACTCCGTCTGTGTCGATTAAGGACTGAATCTTGGAGCCTTTCCTGTTCATGTTGAACGCATGCCTCTCTCTTAGTTGGCCGGTCTGGAGACCGACCACGAAGCCGAGTAGCTCACCTCAGGCCGGGAGTCGATAAGTATAAAGTGCGCCTCGGAAGGGAGCCGTAGGCGTGAGTCCAAGGGCAGGTGATTTAAAAGTCCTGATCGTCCTGGCAGAAGGGTAATCCCTGAGAGTGCTGGCGCTGATCGAACCCACGAATTTGGTTCCCGAGATGTTCCAAAGGTGACCCCACGGCTACCCTTGCAAAGTATGCCGTGGTAAGAGTTAGGAATACCCCTCACCTGAGTTGTAATTGATTCGAATCGCCGCCTCCCCGGTTAGTGAGAACTTGACGGGCTTATCTCCAATGTAGATACACTTAATACTTAATGGTTCGGAAATGATGATATGATGATGACAGCCTTATTATACCTGCTATGGTTAATATTGTTTGCTCCTAATAAGTGAGTGCTCTAGTATAGGTGCTAATCTAGTGGATGTGTAAATAATGATAAGCTTGATAATAAGTTTAAATTGGTTACTATACTCATAAGCTCTTTTATGCAATCGTGTCAAGCTAGCCCACCAAAAGCCTTGCATGATCCTTGGTGTCTTTTATTTCTGCTTTTGTCGTAAGTCTAGCCGAGTACCTTCTCGTTTCGTGGTTTATCCCACCATGTTGCGGTGAAGTTCTTGGCCCTGTGAAGATGGTGGCTAACCGCCCGATGGGCTCGGTGATTCTATAGTTACTTCTCATCTATATGCTTTTGTCGGATGATGTCACTTATGCTAGCAATGTATTTGGAACATATATTAATGTAATCTTTTGAAAGCTATGTTGTTTTCACTAATCGGTTTTGAAACCCAAACTTGTACTATTATTTTTGAATTCATTTGTAATATTATTTTCCGCTGCAACCCTGCGTATGTGATGTGTATTTGCTTAATCACGCGATCTTGGTTGTGATGTTGATTTACCGAGGTCTTTCGGGACACTCGGCGGACTACCGGGTTTATATGAGTGAAAGTATGTGTGTGTCAACGTGTTAGCGGGGACAGCCGTACTTGATCTTGTATAAATTGGGCGGTTCTGTTACAGTCCCCACCTCGCCCGACCATTAGGGGCAGGTTCCGCCTCACCCGACCACTGGGTCGGGGACTCCGTCTCTCCCGATCCCTAGGTCGGGGACTCCGCCTCTCCCGATCCCTAGGTCGGGAGCTCCGCCTCGCCCGGCCTCTAGGTCGGGAACTCCACCTCGCCCGACCCCTCAGGCGTGGCTCTCGACAGAAGCCCATACCGTCGCCAACCACTTAAGGCCAGAAAGTACAACCCAAAGGTCAAACTTCTAGCACCGTGGATGGAGGGTGCACATCTCATCATGACCCGTGCCCATGACATATCACTTCGGGGAATTCACACCACCAGTAGTGACTAACGCGTGGTCACTATGCTACCTACTCCCTATACGGCCTCTAACCAGAACGCTGGTCCACCTCATCGCCCGCCGGGGCGGGATGGGACTCCACGACCCGCTGACAATGCCAGGGCACGGTATCAGTGGCGATCAAGCACCTGGCGTGGAGCCATCCTTGTCACTCTCTACAGTGCCGGTGAGACCCGCATAAAGGGGAAGAAAGGCCCGGCGGTTCGAGAGGCCTTCTGCCCCTTGATTTTTCCCCTCTATCTCTCTCTTCTTCTCTGTAATCTGCTCATCCCCTTGGACTATAAAAGGGGAAGCAGGACGCCCCATGAAGGGCACGACAAGAGACACAAAACATACGTCTGAACACACACATGACACATCCTAGCAACACACACACCAGAGACTTGGGATCCCGTCCCTCTCTTGCTCGTTTGTAACCCCTACTACAAACTTTCAGTGCTAGTAACACGAGCAGCAGCGACGAACTAGACGTAGGGACTTTCTGCCCAAACTAGTATAAACCTCGTCTCCTCTAAGCACACTATCCGAGCCAGATGCACAATACTAGAAATTTACTAGTTGGTAACTCAAAACACCGACAAATAGGTAAGAAAAACATCATGTTAGCAAGTCAAGTGTTCTACCTTGCAGTGGCCAAGGTAGTGCCCCCCTCAAGCATGATAGCATTGACATCAATGTCCCACAGGGCTCCACTAAGATCTTTGAGCTTACAGACCTTAGACCACTTCTGCCTCCACTTCCTAAGGTGGTTGTAGACCTGAGTTGGGCTAACTGTCTCCCCACTGTACTCCTTAAGTGCCTTGGCTACATGGTTCACATCTTTGTCCTTGAACACCTTGTCAGGCCTACTACCATCACTTAGTAGCTGGGCCGTCCTCCTAAGAACAAACCCAGAGGTGTTGTTGTTCCACCTCATTGGCCTCCCCCCTCCAGCTACCCCCTGGACCTTAACACCAACAGCATCACCCACACACCATCAGCTATGGTGCAATAGTAGCACTAGGAACTACTACAACCCTAGCAACCTCATGAAAGAGGTTACTAGCATCCACAAAACCACCAAGCACATCAACAGGAGCTGAAGCCATCCTATTTAGTTGTCTAATGAAACAATAACACAATTACATGACCATGGAGACTAAATCAACTGGTGACCATGGGACACACCCATGCAATGGCAGCAGCTTAACATGATCATGCTGTTGGCATAATATGGATGTATCTCACGGTCACCTTTAGTTTAAACAATCCACAAGCAGTAATAGAGAAGCCATAAAGACAGAGCAATAACAATAACATGAAGGATTGAAGCTCATTGGTCTTAGCCTTGTCTAATATTTATTACATCATAGGCAATACACAAGCATATGTTCCATACCAGGGCCAACAAACTGAATTATACAAGAAAAAACATGCATGAATCAAATCCTAGAGGTACCCCTACCCTCCTACCTTGCATTATAGATGGCATCCCTCCTAGTGGACATGGCATTGGAGTCTTGAGATAGTAGCTCATGGACAGGCTGAGTATCAGGCTGGTTTGGTGGCCACCAGTCCTCTGATGGCACAACTTGGTCAAGGCCAAAGCCTAGGATCTAGTTATCAAGAATGCAATAGGCTAGCACAAGCTTGGCATGTGTTTTGTAAGTGTGGAATGGCTAGTTGTCTAAAATCCTAAATCTGTTCTTCAATGCCCCAAAGGCCCTCTCCACAGTGACCCTTAGTGAACAGTGCCTTAGATTGAATAGTTCCCTTGCATTGGTTGGGTGGTTTTGGCTCCCATACTCAGACAAATGGTACCTAACCCCCCTGTAGGGAGGGAGGAATCCACTGCGGCATGCATATCCTGCATCTACAAGGTAGAATTTATCTTCAAGTGCACCAAACAATGTCTAAGGTGAATGTTTGTGCCATGGTAAGAACATAAGTGTAGGGACTAGGTAGTTTAGTTACCTTCTGGTACAATGAACCCATCATTTCTCTCAATTGCATCAGCTAGGATGAGGGCATCATGGGCTGAGCCCTCCCAGCCAGCAAGTACATATGTGAACTTGAGGTCAAAGTCCACAGCAACCATCATATTTTATGTAGGGTTATGTTTCCTACCCCTAAAAACCTGTTGCATGTGTCTAGGCACCCTTGCCAACACATGGGTGCCATTAATGGCACCAATACAGTCCTAATTTGACAAGTGTAAGTGCAATAGGAACAGTGGGTGACATCTACATTTAGTTAATTCTTAACAGATAAACTGACAAGTACATTCATGTAAGGGTTCCATCGATGGCTCCCAAGTATATTTGGATATATGCCAGGTGTAGGGGGCTTAATCATTTCACTTCTAAGCTCACCAATAGCATACAAAACTTGGTGAAAGTGTCTACTGACAGTCTCAATTGATCTCCTAAAGCATTGATGAACTATTCTAAACCTTTGGTTGTGTCCAACTACATGGAGGAACATTGCAACCTGCTCCTCAATAGGACAGCCAACATTTTCAGGTACAAGGCCCCTTTGTCTAAATAGGTTGTAGAGAGCAAAAAAAAGGGAGCTCTGGTCATCCTTAACAGGGCTAGGCACTCTGCATCTATAGAGTTGTAAATGAGCTGCAGGTAAGGATGGAAACGGATCGGATACGCATGGAATTGGATCCGGATATCACCTTTTACCACATTTTAATTCGAATACGAATGCGAATATTTTCAAATACGAATACAAAACGGATGTCTCAGATTCGGATTTCTATTCGGATGTATATTGTTAAATTCAACATATATGGATAAAATCTTACTACTAATTCACCATTAACTGAAGTTAACAAAATGAAAGTAAACTTCTAATAATCTCTAATATCGAAGTAAACTAAATTATAATGGATAATATTGAATAAAATAATAGATCAAGCGAAGAAATTCAAATAAAATGGCGAGAAAAACAAATAGTCATTTTACTTTATCATTAGTATTGGAATTACAAAATTATCACACAAGTAGAGATAAAACATTTGTGTATATAACATAGACAAGGATAACACATAAAAATAATATTGTTATGAATAAATATTTAATAATTATGTATATCAATTAATCAATCAATATTATATTTATATTTAACAAATATTATATTTAATAATATAGTTATGAATGCCACTTAAAAATAATATTTAATATTACATCATCAACAAATAAATAAACTAAAGTATTAAAATGATTTAAAATAACAAATATATTAGGATTAAACTAAATTAGAAAAATACTAAAATTAATTTAATCTTTATGTATCATTAATAATTTAAAATTCGTACTAAAGTTATTTATAGATATACTATTAAATAGGTTCCATGCATTATTAGCAATAATAAAAATAAATAATTGTTCACTTATGAAGTGAAAACTTTTAAGTAGGTTCATAATACCTTATTTTCTTTGCGGATACGGATACTATCGGATATTGTCGAATACGGATCTGGAATCGGATAGAGAAAAACACTGAAAAACGAATTCGGATACATCCACTTTGACTTCCATTTCAAAACGGATACGAATATGGATATCCATATATACAATACGAATGAATACGAATGCGAATAATTTGGATTTCCATTTCCATTTTTCCATCCTTAGCTGCAGGGTCTGCTTCCTATACTGCTCAACATCGCTCCTAAGGTGATACAACAGTGGGTCTGGTTCAGGCCTGGACCTCGTAAGCCTAGTGACAACATAAGACAACATAACAACTACCATGGCAGCTGCTTGACTGGCCATCATCTCATGGTTTTGGGCTGGATCCATCTACATGCACGAAGATTCAAGACAAACTCAATTCAAATGGCCCTGGCTGGCTTCAATATGGTTGTGTAAGCAGTAAAAAACATTCAGTAAGCACGGCTGCATGTTTGAACATGCCTCCCAGTGCATTGGACATCATAATCGACCACAATAACAGCTAAACAAAGAGCATGAAACCATACTAAACTAACAACAAATGAACAGTTCAAGTGAAACCCTAAATCCAACATCATATAACCGAATTAAGCGGCACCAACTGCTCAGATAAGTCACAAAGGTAGCCACTTGTACAAATAAACCGAAACCCTAGCATCATCCAAATCAAAGAATACAAGGATTGGGGGTCGATTTCAACTTGGGGTGGTCGACGAAGGAAACGACAACCGCAAAACAGAGAGGAAGAAGACGAGGCGACGAAGAAGTAGCAGATCTCGACGGAGAGGAAGCAGATCTGGTACATAGTACCACCAAACGCACCACTAGAACCAAGGAAGACGAAGGAAGAAGACGACCGCCTCCTAAAGTCCTAGCAAGGAAGATGGTGCGGTGCCGTGTCGGAGCAGATCTGAGGCAGGGGAACGGAGAGGAAGCTCGCAGCGGAAGAATGCCGCCTCACCGGAAACCACACCTCAACACCACCGCCAGTCTCTCACGGGATTGGGTGGAGAAGCATGGGAGCTTAGCGCCGAGGGGCCACATATAAAGGCGGCGGATTTCACCGGATGCGGGAGCGCGTGTGGAGGTTTCACACTTCCCACGTGAGCCACCTGCCGCCGCCCCAAATCACCTCGAAATCGCCTGCGAGAAGCTGTGTGCGGCCGAGCCCTAGAAAAACAGAGGGTGGGAGCGTTTCCCTAGAGCCAGGCTGAGGGGACGGAAATGCACTAGGGGAGCTGGGCTAGGAGATAGCCCGGCGACATCAAACACACACGTTGTAGCTAGGGGGCGTAGCTGGGCCGTCGGGCCAGCGTACCAAACTCGCCCTGAATGTCTAAGTCAGAGGCCAACAATAGGCCTTCCCGGCATGCCAAGGCTTCTAGCTGCTCTGACTCTGAGTGACAACACCACAGCGGACGCTCCCAAGAACACGCTGCCCTGTGATCCCTCACTACCACAGCCGCCGAGCCAACTGCACACCCCCTTTGAGAGAGCTACGCCAATGCATAGTTATTCGAACCGGACCGGACCGGCGGTCCGACCGTTAAAAGACCGAAACCAAAGCCTTGGCCGGTTCGATCTAGCTTAGAAGACCGGTAAGCAATCGAACCGGTATAAAATTGGTGAACCGACAGTTTTTCACAGAAACCGGTATAAAACCGGACAATGAACTGATTAAAAACCGAGCGGTGTGGAGCAGTGCATGGGATTGGCAATGTGGAAGGGGGAGCGGAGAGAAAATGATGGAAAACTAACACTCGTCTCCTAGGTCGGAGAGCAAGATCTCCACCACTAAGCCACGACTTCGGTTGTGTTCGAGTAGAGTTGCTCATTATATTTGAACCGGATTAAACCGGCGGCTCAACCGGTTGGACCAATCAAACCGTGAACCGACGTCTCAAGTGGTTCGATGTCCCGTTCCTAATAACTATGCGCCAACTTTGTTTACTGGGCATTTTCTTTTCCCTTTCGAGGCCATTTCTTTCATTTCGTTGGTCCATGCAAGGCTTCATTAGTTTCCATTTTTGTACCGGGCTTTTAGCTCGTTTTCTATTGGCCTCCTTCGTATTTTCTCTGTTCTTTAATTTCTTTTCCCTTTCCTTTCTTCCTATTGCCCATTTTATGATTTATTTATTTATTTATAGGAGTATTCTCTATCTTTTATTATTTCTATTTTCCCTATTTGTTCTTCTATTTTCTTTATTAGTTCTATTTATTCATGTTTATTTTTTTGTTTCTAATAATACAAACCATTTGTCTTGTGAAGTTGGAATATATAATTCGTCTATTTAAATTTGTATCCCTTTTTTCATGAACATGAAATGATTTTTTTTCTCTTGGACTTGGAATAATTCTCTTTGAACTTCCTTGAACATGAAACAATTTTCTTAAGAAACTTTAACATTTCCCCTGTACCTAAGAACATTTTTGTTCTAAACCTAGAACAATTTTCTGCCGCACCAAGAACAGTTCTCCTTATCAATGAGAAGACTATGTTATGCCTAGAGGACTACAAAATTGGTCTTCTAGAAAAAAAAAACCTACTCCCTATGTTTCAAAGTATACGTCGTTTTAATTTTTAAGCCAGGTACCTAGACACAGTATATATTTAGATGCATAGTAAAACCTATGTTTCTAGAAATGCAAAAACAACCTAATTTAGTAATAGA
Source organism: Miscanthus lutarioriparius (assembly GCA_904845875.1). Lineage (NCBI taxonomy): Eukaryota > Viridiplantae > Streptophyta > Magnoliopsida > Poales > Poaceae > Miscanthus > Miscanthus lutarioriparius. The sequence continues at coordinate 78,825,582 of CAJGYO010000016.1, read as the reverse complement.
AGAACTAAGAGACTACATTTTTTTTTCTCAGTTCAAAAGCTTTCTTTTCTTTTTTTTATAATGATGAAAAAGATAGTCCCAGTCTGCTTACTTGTCGCGCGGAACGAACAAGGCGGGGTCCAAAAAAGGCTGCTGCAATACAGAGACTCGATCGGAGACTTGTGACGAGGGTCGTCTTCCTTCCTCTGATCAGACGCGGTCTCCAGCCTACGGCTTGTTTATTTTCTCCCTAAAAACTTTGCCCTATCACATTGATTGTTTAACACATGCACGTAGTATTAAATATAAACTAAAAAAAACTAATTTGCGAGACAAATCTTTTACGTTTAATTAGTTCATGATTTGACAATATGGTGCTACAGTATACATGTGCCAATGATGGATTAATTAGGCTTAATAAATTCATGTCATGGTTTACCGATAGATTCTGCAACGTTCCATGCGAGGTCGTGACGTCCAAAACTTTTCACGGTGAATTTAAACGAGGCCTTAGCTACGCAAGGGGACGTGGCGTGACATGAGCATCCTATTTTGCAAGCCGGGCCCCACACGCTGTCATCTTGTGATGATCCACACACAAACAAACACAAATGCGTGGAATACGACACTCCATCGGCCATCGGCCATCACACATACAAGTAGCGGCCGTGCTGCAGCTGCTTAGCTTCTCGTCTGTCTGGAGCTTCTCGATCTGCGTTTGCATTTTCGATCCTGTGGTGTCCCTCGACTCGACTCGTGAAGGTCAGTGCTAACTGCTAATCCTCGATCGCTAGTTATTTTTCGATTTCTATTTTTACAAGACAAGTTTGCTCGGCTCGATCAATATTTAGTAGTAACTTAACTGGTTTCTGCTGCTGTGGATCCTGGATTGCGTGCCTACTACTATTACTATTAAGCCATGATCCAGATCTAGTAGTAATAGGCCATCGAACTATCAATACCAAACAAATTTGGTTACATAATATGAGCTTTGTTACATTGCTTGGAAGGAACCACCAGTTCCTCCGGTAAGAAAATTTAACAGACGTTGATTAGATTAAAAACTCTCCAGTAAGACTAAAGGGTAGTTTAGTATTTTTTTTCTCTTCCTCCTAACATACAGCTACCGACGAGCAGGAATCCGATCCGGTAGTCGCGCAGCTGCTCCACCAGTAAAGATGGCAACGCCCCCCGATACCCGACGGGTATTTGATCTATTAGGGGATGGGAATGAGATCATATCTTTACCCGCGGGCATCTAAACGGGCAAGAATCCATACCCGATGGGTATAGCAGGTACGGAAACGTTCCATGTTTACCCGTCTCCATTACCCGTTGGAGAACCCGACTATTTGAGCTGTCATGCGAGTATTAGGCCCAAAAAAGCTCAACTTAGGTATTTTGGCCCAAATCTGAACAATCATATATATAGTTTGTGTGTTCTAGGAACCCAGTTCAATTTTTCCTCACCATCTCCGCCAGCAGCACAAGCACGCCTACCTCACGAGCGCTCGTGCCCCTCGATTCCTCAGTTCGGTCTCTCTGCCACCTTTGCTCGTCCTCCTCGCAACCTCACTCCTTATCGGCATCTCCAAGACTCCGACACTTATACCCGGGTAAAGAAGAAACGTCTCCGATTACAAAGCTGTGACCTCAAGTGTCCTTGTTTATCGGGTATGCAGTACTCGTCGGGTATCTGTTACCCGATCGATGCCCGATGGGTACGGGGATGGGCAAGAATCTATACCCGAGACGGTTAACGGGGACGGGATGAATTCAATTCTTCGTAGCAGGGAAGAGAACGTTCCGGCGATACCCGACGGCTACATCCGTTGCCATCCTTATCCACCAGCTTCGACCGGGTTCGTCGCCCCTGTATCGTATCGTTTTCATGGACTTTGGTTTTTGGCTTTCATAATCATTAGCTAAGCAGGCTGCCCCCTGTACTGCAAGAAGGACAAATTTCGTGAAACATAATATACTTTTAGATGTTTAACTGAAACAATAGTCCAGACCCTGTCCAAACATGGCCTGGCAGGCTGCGTTCAGTATTGGGATAACAAGGTTTGGGATGCGTCCATTTAAGTCCTCCCCGATGGAAGGATCTTATATCTATGTTTATTAGTTGAGGGGGTCTATTTTCCTTTTTTTTTCCTTTTCAACGAGCAAGCAATGGTAGAAACTCTGCCTTTCAATTAGTTAAGATAGGTATTAAAATGAGGTGTTGGGGTCTATTTCCCTTTGGGATGTGATGATCTTATGTCTATGTTAGTTGAAGGGATGTGCAAACATCCCTCTTATTGGGATGGAGAGTGAGAGGACAGATAGATCATTGCCTCGATGTCAGCCTTTGGTTGGCTTCTTCTGTTCTGTTCGTCTGGCTGATAAACCATGGCTGAAAGTACTGTTGGCTGATTTGTTGTGAGAGAAAACTACTGTTCGTTGGCTGAAAAAGTAGATTATAAGCCAAGCGAATAGAGCGTTCCTCGTTCGTTGGCACAGAGCAGCGTACCAGCCTGTGGCCACAGCACGCTTGACTCAGCACCGCACCTAGGCGGTGGGCACAATTAACCGAAATTGTACTTCACTTATTTGTATTTTGTAAGACTATGTTTGATTTATTTGTGGTGTCTCATGTTGAATTGCTATGTATTTATGCTACTATATTGTTGAGAAGAACACACAATTTAATATAAGTAATTTTTATTAATTAGAGGTATTAAACAATAACTAATCCTTAACCCAAGTTTGAGGATATGGGTTGATGGACTTGTGAGACAGATCCAATAGAGCACACCTTGCTACAAGGTTGCACATACACATAAATATACACTTTGCTTTAATCACGCTAACTAGTGATTATAATCTGCATGCCAGGACATGCATCGATTCTAGCAGTAGCAGTTGCAAAGATAGATATTAATCGCAAATCTTCTCAGCTAGCAACTACCTGCATGAGCTGCCGCTATGGAAGGAATCGACCACCAAGCCGCCATGGAAATATTAAAGGGTGCCATGGGATGCCTGCTCCACAAGCTGGGCAAGTTCCTGAAGCAAGAGCACAATCTTCACACAAGTACTACTACAAAGGAAGACTTGGAGTGTCTTGAGAGACAGCTGAGGAGAATGCACGCTGCTGCCTTATGCAATATGCCATGGCCGCAGCAGGACCTGCCTGACCCACAGGATGATAAGCATTGTGCCTATGAACCGAGGGAGCTGTCATATGACATAGAGGATATCATCGACAACTTACTGCTACGCTTCGACAAGGGCTTGGAGCCAATCAGCAACCGTGACAGCTTCAGGGAGACGTTGGAAGACATCAAGCTCAGAGTAAAAAATCTGGCTGCCTCTCATGCTGGAGATTTTGTTGCTACAACTAGCACTGTTGGCCCATGCCTTGATGATGTGTACCGAGGAGCGAGACGACTCATTGGCACCCACAAGCTACGAGCTATGCTCATATCTAGGATGTCTTCATCTCATAGATTGAAGAAAGTTTCTATTTGGGGGCGCTGCAGGGATGGGCAAGACCACTCTTGCAAAAGCAGTCTATGAAAATATTAAAGGCGACTTCCATTGCAGCAGTTTTGTTTCTATTGGCCTACAACCTGACATGAAGAAAGCCTTGTGGGACATTCTCATAGATATTGACAAGGAAAGGTATATGGTTCTTAGCATGACCAGAACGAATGAAAGACAGCTAATCGACGAACTCCGACATTTCCTTAGAAACAAGAGGTATGGATAGCCAGTCAAATGCCTTTCGTGCCCATTTTTTTTTGACAGTTGGTCGTTCAAAGTACCCATATTATTTGAGTTTTTTTAGTTTGCGTATATAAGTGCACATAATTAGAAGTATCCTAGCTAAATGCTGATCATTTTGTTTTGTCATGAGTCAAGATTTTCTAAAGTTGACCCTTTTTTTTTTGTAAAATGCACTACCATCTACACATCAAATTATTTTAGAAAGTGCATCATGAAGCATGTCTTCTTTTGGGTCTATACTTGATTTGCCATGTTTTGTCACAGTTTCCCACACTTCTGATGGCCTTTGTTTGGTTCCTCACTGCAATTTTGGCTGCTGCAGTTTAACAGATTTTGACCTCAGATGTCAAATACTCAAGTCGTCTTGCTAAAGTTTGCCTCGCTTATGACACAAGCTGACCCTTAATCCAACTTCTAGAAAAAAATAAAGTACTATTACTATTATAATTATCAAGAGTGCACTTAACAGCTATTACTTCCATTCTCAAATAGACGCCATTTTAGTCATTTGATTTTGTTCTAAAATAGATCTGATTCTAGGAGTTCAAGGTGGTGTATTCGTGATGTGGCCATATTACAAACCGTTTGAAAGTGGAACTTTAAATAAGGCTACTCCCAATGAGTAATATCAAGCCTGTTAAATTAGTGCCTAGGATATAATTTTTGTTGTTGATATGCCACATAATTATAAGGAATATGCATAAAATCTAATGTCTTAAGTCCACTCATGGAGACATTGCAACAATTAATGGTTTTAAGAGCTCCTAAGAAACATCAACATGATAGCAATGCATTGAAGATGTTGTCTATATAGGTACATGACGTGACAGACTAGGAGGTGCCATATGAAACTCCTAATGCGTTGGAAACAGTGTAGACAAGTTTCATCCCTATGAAACTCATTTCATCACACAAAACTTTCATCATCTCTCTTCATTTATACTATGTCATGTCAGCTTATTTAATGCTCATAAAACTCTCATAAAACCCACTGAGACTGGTCACTAGCGTAAGCAAACATGACGACATGACACTAGTATTTTTCTTCTTTCCTTTGGTTATTGCTCCAATGTGTAATCGGTCTCTATTTTATCTATTTTTAGAGCCTCTTTAGTGGTGTCTTGTTAGTCATTTCTCCTCCGGATCTAGAACAAAACCAGATACACACCATATGTGAGTCCAGGAAGTCAAATCTCACATATAGCTACAAATAAGGGTAATATCAATAGACAATGCTTAAATACATAACGTATTAATATAAAGAGTTTAACCTCAGAGTATAGACAGCGGAAAGACAACTCCGATCTTCAGGCGAAGACTCCAGTTCCACAGGGACAACTGACTGGTTGATCACAAGCCTAATTCCTCCAAATTCTAGCAATCTGGTACCCATCCGGGATTTTTATCCAAATAATTGAAAATAAGCGTAAGTACATATCGTACTCAACAAATATAACATGGGGTTCATGAGGCTCAAAAGGCTGACACTGGTTTAACTGCGATTAGCTTTTAATGAGTCATGATTTTAGCATAGGAGTAGCATCAAGTTTACCTCAAGCCCATAAACACATGATCAGGTAAACATGAATAATGAATAGCATAAACAGTAATCATTAGTGAGCATCTTCATCATCATTAACCATTAGTGATCATCTATTCCGTAAGGGTTCCAAGGCCGCTCGTGACCGTGAGCACGGCTGATATACCAGTTTACACTCTGCAGAGGTTGTACACTTTCACTGTGAGTCGTGATTTACCCTTTCGCCCGAGGCGGCCAACCTCTTGACCCACTACCAAGGAAGGTCGGCAGGGTTCACTATGAAGCCTTTCAAAGGTTCGTCTAACAAGTTAGGGCCGCTAGGTTTCTGTGGCCTGCGAATGTAGAGCTCCCCTTCCGGCAGGCACAATGACGCGCAGCCTATACACTGACGGACAGAGGCCGCACTATATCCAACCCGGAACACACCCCTCTTGCGCCATAAAGGTAACCACTAACAAGCTAGAAAAGGTCCTCATACTGAGCTAAAGCCAGAGCCATGTAGCCCTCACAGCTGTACTGTAAGTCCCGGATGATCACTTACAGATAAGTCCTTAGGGAGAGGAATCTAGAGCACCATAAAATAGCCCAATGCTCTAGCCCCTGATTCCATGTTGCTAAAAAAACATCTTTTAATGTTTATTGCATATACCATTAGTCAAGTTACAAGATCATGGTTATAATTGAGCACTAGCAAAGCTACCAAATGCAATAACCCAAAGGTATCAAGGTACAAGTACAAAAGACTAGGATATCCTTAGTGGCAGTCAAGGTAGACACATACAGTATGATAAGTGATTAATGGTGTATAGGACAACAAGAAAGATCCCATGCTATACTTGCCTTTTACTCTTGCTCACATTTTCCTCATACTTTGCTTCTGGTTATCACCTTCCGATCTTCAGTGGTCACATACGTCTTTCGTTCTATTCGTAGCAAACATCACGCATAGGAAAACATGCAAGAAGCAACCATAGAAAACTAAGAACAGTACACTACACAAGAGAAAACAACGTACTAAAGAGAACTCATTACTACGGTCGAGAGAACGCAAGAAACGCCGATAACGAAACTATCGTTAAAAAGAAACGACTACCGAGAGTTTTATATTATAAAAGAAGCTTGATTTATTTTAATTAAGAAAAACTATATGAATAGTATTAATTGAGATTAATCAAAACATATTTAGTATCAAAAGTTGAGTTATAGCTAATCATGTTTTACTTATAAATATTACCATGTAATTCATTAATGAAGTTAAACTTTGTCTTTACAAAAAGAAGTAAACAAGTGGCAACATCTAATTCGGATTTGTATAGGGAACAAGTTTAAACTAACCAAATTAAATTTAAAAACATATTTATGTTGCTATTAATCAAATTAATAGTTAAATATAAAAGACCGATATTGTCCTATGTTGCTTTTTATTTAGAAACTAGTTTCATGCACATTAATCCAATTAATATTTAATTGTAAACACAAAAACTCGCAGCATGAAAAACGTCGCTGCTAAACCGTAGATTACGTCAATATAATCTTAACGCGACAAAAACGGACTAGCAGAACTAAAACGGACGACGAAGGGTTAAAAGCTATAGAATACTAACAAAGGAGAACCCGAGACTTCACGAGAGAAGTAGATACGCACTGTGGTTGGTCATATATCAGACTGTTTCTTGGAGTCCCATACGTGATCTGCATTGCTGCTTGCTTTGCGCGAACTACAAGGCAACGATGCAATCATTTACTGAAAATACGTATAGGTACAAAAGCTAGTGACGGTGTTGCAGAGAAGAGATCATGCAGGGATACACGGAGATTCTCACCATGGCTGACGACGAATGAAAAGGCACAGATGACAGCATGCTCGCCCCAGACGATGAGAAGTAATAGCGGTGAGAGCTTTCACCTGGTCGTGCCTCTGGACGGTCTGCACGTATTCACAATTCTTCATGACCGTGGTCCGCTGGCCACCAATGGGCAACGTCGGGCACAACAGCTCCAGTCGATGAACTTGTAGATGACGCTAGACAAACAATTGAGAGGATGAGCAGCTTCATACCATGGTTCAGAGGCTCGAGGCCATAGTCAACTGCAGACGGCTTTGACAGATTCATCACCTCGATTTGAACCGCGGCAGCGGTGTAGCGAAAGTCGGTGAAGCAGCTGGCAAGGACGCTGGTTCCCTGAGGTGGATGGCCGGCGTGCAGCATAGCAAGCAATGGCGACATGCAGAAGCTGATTTCCAGAGGCAGATGTACGTGCGGCAGACGAAACAATGGTGACCGTTCTGGTTGGAGGCCGGTCGGACTCCACGCCGGCAACGACGGACTCCACGCCGGCAACGAACTCGATCGGGTGCCAAGGAGATGAGAACGACAGCTTGACGGTGCTTCTTCTCGACATGGTTTTCTCATGCTTGGGTTTGGGCGTTGCTGCAGCAAGGTTCATGGTCAGCAACGAGAGAACACGGAGGCAAACATGAATACAGGGCCAAACAGCAATATAGGATCACTTTGAGCAGGACTACCCTCACCTCGCCAGCAACGAACGGCAGTGGCTCGGTCATGGGCAGAGCTCGGAGAAACGTAGAAGATAGATGGAACAAGAGTGTTGCGTGGGGTACTTACCGATGGTCGAGAAGCAGCGAGGATGACCGGGTTGGGCAGCGCGGCGGCGACGGCGACGGCGTCGACGTCGACGAGGGAAGGAGGGAAAATATAATTTACTACACGAGGGATTTCCCAAACTAGGGGCTCCCTATACGGTAGTTTTGGTGTGCTTTGTCTAAGGGGTTGGTTGATATATATAGTAAGAAAAACTCCCCACATCTCCGTCTACTAGCGATATGGTACTAATTGACGTTGCACCATCCGCCTGCACTAATGGGCATAAATAAACATTAAAGCCCATTCATAAATAAATGCATGGGCCTTTGAGATTTACTAGGATTATTGCACATGGGCTTTGAGCGTTGGGAAAAATGAGAGATTTATTATTTTCGGAATTAATTAATTTCATGGATAAAATAATTCTAGAAAAGTCCAGAATTAATATTTAAGCCACGAAAAATACTCGGAGACCTCCAAAAATTTGGAGAAAATTCTCAGAGACACTTTGGAACATGATGAACCCAAATAAAGTATTTGGAGCTCATGATAAGATAATTTGGGGCATCTAAAAATTAAATTATGCTCACCGACAAGTAGGAACGAGTTTCAGAAAAAAAAACTGGAAAAATTCCCGTGAAGTTTGTAGAGATTGATTGATGAATGAGAAACTCAAGGGAATGATTTTGAGCAGATGAAGAGGATCTTGAAAAATACCAAACAAAAAGATTAGGATCGAGAAAATAGGAATTTGATTATAGAAAAAGATAGAGGCGAGCCGAAGACAGATAAACGACTTACTAAACACGTTTTGAAAATTTTACTCACTCATTACACCAGGTCACACAACAAGCAAACATCACATCAAGCAAAACCCATCAAATTAATTTGAAAAAGATTGAAAATTCATTTTTTCTATAACTAAATTTGCACTACCTTAAACTAATCTTGGAAAATTTTATATCAACACTAAAAGCACTTATTTTATTATTGTTTTCTAAGCACAACCCAAAATCAGAAATTTTGGGATGTGACAGTCAAGCTAGTGCTGGCTTGTCATATTCACACCTCTCCCCTCCCTTATTTAATAAAACTTATGGCAAAATTTTGTTGTCCTTTAAAAAAAACGGGTAGGCAATCCCAAGGAGAAGATAATAGAGCCATCTAGATCTTCAGGTCCACCACCATCACCACCATCATCTTTGTAACTTGGTTAGGCATATTCCTATTGTGTAGTCGTTGAGGATAAAGGATATATGGTACCACATAACTCGATGTAGGGTGTTATTCACTTGGTCCAAGACCAGCATAAATTTTGGTGTCTCTTTGTTCTTGCAACATGATCTACCCGTATCACCAAGGTAGCCCATATGCTATATTAACAAATTCTCAACAAGTGCCATTTTGAATTGCTAGTGAGATGCATGGCTATCATGCTTATGTTTTTCCACAGAAGTCTAGATAGTTTTACTAATTCGTGGCTCTTGCTTTGTCATGTGAATATGTTCTTAATTGTTATTGATGATATACGGGACATATCATCATGGGAAGTAATTAAATGTGCTTTGGTGGATAGTGGTTGTGGAAGTAGAATAATCACAACTTCTCGTAGACTCGATACCGCAGAAACGATTGGTGAAGTTTTTGAGGTAATGCCACTTTCTGTTGATGGCTCCAAGGAACTATTCTATGCCACATTATTTGGCCATAAAGGCACAGTTACTTTTGATCCACTGGACGAGCAGTTCACCGAATATATTCTACAGAAATGTGGTGGTATACCATTAGCTATAATTACAATAGCTAGTTTGTTGGCCGGTAAACCGCAAAAGGAATGGACTAAGTTATACAACTCTATTGGATTTGGCCATGAAGATTATATAGCTATTGAGAACACAAGAAAGATAATCCAATTTAGTTATTATGACCTACCAAGCCATCTAAAGACCTGCTTATTGTACTTAAGCATATTTCCTGAAGATCATGTGATTGAGAAAGACATGTTGGTGTGGAGATGGGTAGCTGAAGGTTTTGTGCATGAAGAACAAGGGGAATCATTATTTCAAGTCGGAGAGAGGTACTTGCATGAACTTATCAGTAGAAGCATGATCGAGCCAGTAGAAAATGAGGACACAAACATGCGTGATTGCCGTGTTCACAATATGGTGCTTGATTTGATTCGCTCCATGGGAAAACAAGAAAACTTTGTCACTGTATTGGAAAGGTATGATCATGATCAACATCTACCTTATCAAAGTTATGCTCGTATAATATCCGTCCAAAATGGAGTCCTGGAGAAGCATGATCTAACTAGAACGTGCAAACCAAAAGTGAGGTCACTTAATGTCACCTGGAGCCGTATTAGCAGTATGATATTACTACTACCAAGTTTTCAGGTTTTACGTGTCCTTTCTTTAGAAGGTTGTGAGATACTAACTACAGACGACAGTTCTGATGGTCTGAAGAATCTTGCGGGGTTACTTCACTTGAGATACCTTGGACTTTGTGGGAGGAATATTTGTAATCTGCCAATGGAAGTTGGTGATTTAACATATTTACAGACACTAGTCTTGACGGATACCTACATAACAGCACTGCCACACAGTGTTACCATGCTAAGACAACTGAAGTGCTTGCGGTGTTTTGGGTTAATACTAGAATTACCAGAAGGGATGGGAAACCTAACATCATTGGAAGAGCTGCGGTTGGGGACACTTGACAGTAATTCCTTAAACTTCGCTAAAGATCTGAGCAAGATGACAGATCTAAGGTTGCTCAGTATTATTAACACAGAAAGCTTCTATGGCAAATGGATGGAAGCCTTAGTGGAGTCTCTAAGCAATTTGCAGAAAATCCAAGAACTAGAGGTTTTCTGCGATGGACCGTGCAGTGATGATCCCTGCAGCCAAGTCATTGCTCCTTTTGCATTCCCCAAACTGCAATACCTCAGGACAAAAACCTGGCTGATGTTTCAACCAGGTGCTATGCCTTGCCTTAAATCTGTTGAGCTCCATGTCCATGTGCGCGCCCTCAAGGATGCCAACTTTGATTTCGACGACTTGTCTAAATTGAGTTACCTCCGTTTGCTTGAGAAAGCCCATGTTCAAATTGACTGCTGGAGAGGCAAGACGGAGGATGTAGAGGAGGCAGAGGCGGCACTGAAACGCATAGTCCACAGCCATCCCAACCGTCCCACACTTATTCTTGAAAGATTTGGTCGGTGTGCAGACGACAAGGTACTAGTGCCATATTTTTTTTTCCAAACTACTAGTCCCCCCTCAGGTCACAAAAACTTCTTGTTTAGGACAAAATTTGCTCAAATATTAAAAAAATGCAAACATTATATAGTTTGAAAATGTGCAAGTCATATGTACTGATTTGTGTTCAAAATACTTACACAACCTCTTATATTTGAAGGATTGCAAGAAGATATCCCAGAAGAAAATAGTGGTTAAAGATACATATCGAAAATCGTGCAAAGTCAAATGTGTAAGTATTTTTGACTGGAGGTAGCAGTATTCTATCCTTCTCATTATTCCACATGAATGATAAGTTGTCATTCCTTGCAGATAGGTTTCCTTGACCTTGGGTACATTGACAAGTTACACCATTTTCGAGTGGCACCAGAAGTCATGCCATTAGAATTATTAAGTAAAATTACAGAGGATCTCTCCAATAAGCGAAAGCTTGGTAGCGGGACATTTGGAACAGTATACAAGGCAAACATTTTTTCCCCATATCTATGTCCAACTACAATTCTACAACATAGAAGTATTGTTTAATCTATAAACAAACCGTTTTAACTATTATTGGAACTGCTAGGACAACTTCATGGACAGATTGCAAATACAGTTGCATTTTCTATCAATTCTAATGACCATTAATAGTGAAATGGATATTTCTATAATACAACTCATAATCATAAGGGATGTTCATTAGGGTGTGCAAAATAATGGCAAAGCGATTGCCGTGAAATTGCTTCATTCAATGCCACAACGACTTGACTACGAAGAGGAAGAATTCAGGAAGGAGTTCGAGAACCTTAGGAGACTCAACCATCCTAATATTGTAGAGCTACTTGGCTACTGCTATGAAACAAAGCGTGAATTTGTCGAGTACGAAGGGAAGTTTGTTCTTGCTGATGAAATCTATAGAGCTCTCTGCTTTGAGTTTATGCACAATGGAAGTCTGCAAGAACACCTTGATGGTAAGATAAAGGTCCTATTCCTTGGCAACGTTGCTTAGTATTATATTTACTCTATCTCCCTGTGTTTGCTTCTATAGATGAATTCCATGGACTGGATTGGCAGACACGCTACAAAATTATTAAGGGGACTTGCGAGGGTCTGAAATACCTTCATGAGGGACTGGAAAGTCCTATGTACCATTTAGATCTAAAGCCTGGCAATATATTACTCGACATGGATATGGCCCCAAAACTTGCAGATTTTGGTTTATCGAAGCTTGTCTACGATGACCAGACTCAAGCCACGTTACGCCCTTTAGGAACAAAGTAACTTAATGCATCTCTGAACTCAATTTTCAGAATCAACTAATTGTGGGTTTTAACACTATTACATCTACAATTTATGATGTCATGCAGTGGATACTGCCCTCCGGAATTCATTGAGAAAAATTATGTTTCCAACAAGTTTGACATATTCAGCTTGGGTGTTGTAATGATAAAGATAATTGCTGGCTCTGAAGGCTACCGCAAGACAGCTGAAATGTCTTCTCAAGAATTTATTGATCATGTAAGTTAAGTCCCTGATATCAAGATCCCTGAACATGTGTGCGTGCGTGCGCGTGTGCACACACACAAACTTTGATTAATATTTTTTTATGTGTAACACATTTGATACCAAATGGTGGCACACTTTCCTTGTGGTTCGTTCTCTTATAGGTACAAGAAAATTGGAGAAAAAGAGTACATGAAGCACCGGGATGTACATCACTAAAATATGAATGCTATCAAGTAAAGAGATGCGTTGAAATAGCGTTAGATTGTGTCCATACTGACCGAAAGCAAAGGCCTAACATTGGCGATATCATAAGTTGGTTGAACATAATAGAAAGAGAATTGGGGAATTCAAATAATGAAGTTGAGTGTAAACCTTTGCCCTTGTTGTTTCGGCTGGCAGATGGTCTGGCCCTATGGCACGGAGAGTCTGGCAATGCCACCTCATCAAGTTAGCGTGGGCCAATCAACCCAATCGGACACGTGTCTGGTGCGGATTGTTGCCAAGTGGGTGTGGAAGGTCTGATAGTGCAAAGTTGTCGACTACATGGGCCTGAGTCTGGTGTGGACTCTCTCACTATCTCTCCAAGCAAGAACACCAAGAACTCAAGGAGAACGGAAAGGCGAAAGGAAAAGGAGGAGACCACGAGGCCACCCCAAGCTGCAGCACCACCTCGAGCTCATCACCCATTGTATGGAGGACCACGGAGTGCTCCCTCCTTGACATTGGTGGTGAGGAGGAAATAAATTATAACATTTGTTACTTGGGAAACTTTTTTGTACTACACCCGGAACAATGTTCTCTTGAACCTAGAACAATTTCCAATAAGCATTGCCATGATCAATAAAAAGGAAATGTTCTGCCTCCGTGACAAGTATGGTCTCATGCCAAATGATACCAAATATGCTCAAGTGGGGGCCTTATTTTAAATCTTTTACTTTAACAAACACAATGGAGCAATTGATTTTTTTTTTAACGAACGTGCCAGTCATGCACGTGTTTCATTGAGAGGAAAAGAGGTTAAAGCTTTTAAGTTACATGAATGACTGGCAACACGTCTCCAAGTGCGAATATCAATCCTAGGCGGTTGCCCTCACACCCTGCACACAGCATAGCATTTTTCACTCGAATAGAATTGTGATGATAGATAGACATTTTTTGTTCATATGTCTGTTATACATTATTTAAATACTAGAACAGAAGAAAATTATGTTTAGCCTAGGGGACCCGTAGTGTGGGGTGCATGAGCGGTTTCTTATTACACACAAGGACTTAGAAGTCAATCATCGCAGGATTAAAAGTAAATTAAAATGCAGCCCTATTACTAAACCATCGTCGTCTATTCCTGCCTGCATGTCTTGCGGAGGTTTCCAGCTATGTAGGATGCACACACACGTCCTCCTTCTGCAGTAGTTTGTGACAAGTGGATCTCTCATGTCAGCGAGTTTCCCCTGAAAATCATCAGATACATATTATGATGAGTGCACCCAACAAAAGGCCTTCACGATTGGTCCTTTTCATGAGAACGAAAATAACAACTATTTAATTTGTTTCAAACAAGAACTGACTTCCATGAGCCCTTGATTTAATTTTCTTTATTTAGCCTCCATGGAATGTCTGGATAATGTTATTGCCAAATAAAATTCATCAACGTTAATCCTAGTTGAAAAGAAAACACGGGGACATTTGTGTCGATGATGTCTCACCTTGTGTAGATGTCATAACACTCATGTCTCGTTTTGTGGGGTAAAAGTCATGGCCAATTTCTCAGCATTATTTTCTATTTCGTTCAGCCAGCTTGTGATATCCCCAACATTAGGCCTTAGCTTTCGGTCAGCACTGACACAATCTAAAGCAATTTCAATGCATCTTTGCACCTGACGGCATTCATATATCGGTGATGTACAGCCCGGAGTTGCCTGTAGCCTTTTTCTCCAGTTTTCTTGTACCTAGGAGATCGATCCACAAAGTAATTAAGTGTATCATTTTGTGTCAAATGTGTTAGGCATAACAAAATATTGCTCAAAGCTTATATATACTTTCAGGGATCTTCGTATAAGGGAGTTATCTTACATGATCAATAAATTCTTGGGAAGGCGTTTCATATGCCTTGCTGTAGCCTTCAGACCCGGCAATTAACTCTATCATTACAACACCCAAGCTGAATACGTCAAACTTATGGGAGACATACCCATGCTCAATATATTCGGGAGGACAGTATCTTCTGCATGACATCAGAAATGTAGATGCAGAAGTGTTTAAAAGAACAAGATTTAGTTGATTTTGAAAATTAAGTTCAGAGAGGCATTAAGTTACATTGTTCCTAAAAGGCTTGATGTGGCACGAGTCTCGTTGTCGCAGACAAGCTTCGATAAACCAAAATCGGCAATTTTTGGCACCATATTCTTGTCGAGTAATATATTTCCAGGTTTTAGATCTAAATGGTACATAGGAGTTTTCGATCCCTCATGAAGGTATTTCAAACCCTCGCAAGTGCCCTTAATAATTTTGTAGCATGTTGGCCAGTCCAATCTGTTGACTTCATCTATAGAAGCAAACAGAAGGGAGATGGAAAAGATTTAATGATAAGCAGCCTTGCCAATATATCAGATATAGGACCATCATCTTACCGTCAAGGTGTCGTTGTAGACTTCCATTGTGCATATAGTCAAAGCAGAGTGCTCTATAGATTTTATCAGCAAGAACAGACCTTCCTCCATACTCTACGCATACACGCTTTATTTCATAGCAGTAGCCAAGTAGTTGTACAATATTAGGATGGTTGAGTCTCCTAAGATTCTCGAACTCCTTCATGAATTCCTCTTCATAGTCGAGTTTTTGTGCCATTGAATGAAGCAATTTCACGGCAACCTCTTTGCCATCTAGGACACCCTAATCAACATCCCAACATTTGACATTGATGGCATTATTGAATTAGCAAAATAGAAGTTTATTATTGCATCAAGTTTCCTCACTCCAAACATATTATTATTAATATAGTTATCGTGTCCTTTATTAATAATATACTGTCATGCATATCCCTTTAATTTTCTTTTGCTTGTGCTTTATTGATATACTCTGGTATCTTTATGTAGAGACAGATGACCTGCATGTAGCATATTAGTATAATGAAGAATAATCTAGGAAATCACTAGTGAAGTTAATGGTCTCTTATGAATTGATGGTGGATAAGTAATGCATGGGACAGATCGGACCTGCCCGGCACGTGCTAGCTACTCACATAGCAAAATCGATGTACCAAAAAAATCAAAGCGACTTATAATTTGGAATAGAGAGAGTAGAATTTATAGAAAATGCAACTACATATTTTCAATATATAATTTGTGCGTTGTCCTGCTAGCAGTCTCCCAATTGGATCCTAACATCTAAAAGTGTTTGTTATAAATACTACTCAGCTCCTTCCATCGTAAATTGTAAGTCGTTTCTAGCTAGGTACATGGCTTTTGCTACATACATAGATACATATTATATCTAGATACATAATAAAAACTATGTATCTATAAAAGCCAGAATGATTTACAATTTAAAACGAAGGGAAAGTAGTATGTTTTATATTGATTATAAACAATACTTGTTGTTTACTTGCCTTGTATACTGTTCCAAATGTCCCACTACCAAGTCTTTGTTTCTCGGAGAAATCATTTGTAATTTCTCTCAGTAATTCCAGTGGCATGACTCGTGCCAATTGAGAACCGCTTAAGCCACGGAGGGAGCGTATCTGCAGGCCATGCATATATGGGCATGAATGACAAGGGTAGATAGAAAAGAAAAGAAACACTAGTAGCAAGCAAGCTGACTAGAAGTACCTGCTTATCATCTACACACTGACCAACTCTGTCAAGAATAAGCCTAGGACGGTTGGGATGGCTTTGGACTGCATGCCTCAGAGCTGCCTCTGCCTCCTCTGCTTCCTCTATCTTGGCTCCCAGACAGTGTACTCTAACATGAACTTTCTCAAGCAAATAGAGGTACCTCAATCTATAGAAGTCGTGGAAGTCAAAGTTTTCAAATCTGAGAACCCGCACATGGACGTGGAGCTCAACAGATTTAAGCCGCGGCATAGCGCCCGGTTGTAGAATCGGCCAGGTATCCATTTTCAAGTAGCGCAATTTGGGGAATGCACCAGGAGCAATGGCATGGTGCTGCCAGTAGCGCACCTGATTGCAGACCAGTAGTCGTTCTAAAACTATTAGATTTTCGGGCGAGCCCATATGACGAAGCTCTACGGCTTCGATTTTCTGCAGTTTGCTTAGAGACTGCACAAAGCCTTCGTTCCATGTTGCACCCAAAACGTACTGTTTGTGAATACGGAGCACCCTTAGCTCTGTCAGCTTGCTCAGCTCTTTACCAAAGGCTTCGAGATCCTCCTCACCTCTCACTCTCTCCAAACGCAGCTCTTCCAACGATGTTAGGTTTCCCATCCCTTTTGGCAATTCTAGTCTTGTTGATGAGGAAACACATCGCAAGCACTTGAGTTGTCTTAGCTGAGTAACACCATGCGGCAATGCCCCTACGTAGGTATCTACCAAGTCTAGTGTCTGTAAGCATCTCAAACGCCCAATTTCAATAATCTCCAGATCCCGAATATCCGTTCCACCAAGCCCAAGGTATCTCAAGTGAAGTAACCCCGCGATAAGATTCTTCAGGCCATCACAACAGTCGTCTGCAGTTAACTTACAGCCTTGTAAGGAAAGGACACGTAAAACCTGACAGTGTGCGAGTAGTGATATGCTACTGTTAATGTGGCACCCAATGCCATTAAATGACCTCACTTTTGGTTTCCACATTCTAATCAGCAGATCAGGGTATTTGTCAAGGGCTCTATTTTGGATGGCCATTATACGAGCATTATTACTTTGATGTTCATCATGATTCCCTGATAGTACAGTGGCAAATTTTTCTTCTCTTGCCACAGTACGAATCCAGTCCAGCACCATGCCTTCAACATCGCAGGCACATATGTTGTTGGTGTCCTCATTTTCTACTGCCAGGACGATCATGCTTCTACTAACAAGCTCATACAAGTACCTCTCTCCGATCTTAAATACCGATTCACCATGTTCTTGGTCGTCATTCACAAAGCCTTCAGCTACCCATCTCCACACCAGCATGTCTTTCTCAATCACATGCCCATCAGGAAATATGCTCAAATACAATAGGCAGGTCTTCAGATGGCTTGGCAGGTCATAGTAACTAAACTGGATTATCTTTCTTGTGTTGTTCTCATCGGCACCTATGTTACCTTCCTGACAAAATCCAATAGAGCTGTAAACCTCAGTCCATTCCTCTTGTGGTTTACCAGCCAACAAACTAGCTATCATAATTATGGCTAATGGTACACAACCACATTTCTGCACAATATATTCAGTGGTCTGCTCCTCCAGTGGATCAAAATTGATTGTGCCTTTACGACCACATAATGTGGCATAGAATAGTTCCTTGGAGTCATCAATAGAAAGTGGCATTACCTTGAGATCTTCACCACCCAATTCTGTGGCGCCAAGTGCACGAGAAGTTATGATTATTCTACTTCCACAACCATTGTCCACCAAAACACATTTAATTACTTCCCATGATGGTATGTCCCTTATATCATCAATAACAATTAAGAACCTATTCACATTAAAAAAAAGCAAGAGCCATGAATTAGTACAGCTAACTAGGCATCTACATAGAAAAACAAAAAAATAAGCATGATAGCCAAAACACACAAAAAAAATTTCTCCACATCACTACACACGCTTACTGGCTGCAGAAAGACAGTTTTAGGTGTTTGTCTGGATTCTGGAGTGTCTGGATTTTTTTTTTGGCTTTCTGGACTATGGACGACAATTGTACTACAGGTGTCGTGCACCCAGGGATAAGAAGAACACAAGAAGATTGAGGTTGAACCTCTCCAATTTTCCGAATCACACGGAAGCTCGGGAGGCTACTGACAAATACATGGCCAAGTATACCCTCACAGAGGCCATAACCGGTTGCCCAAGTGCGGTGGTCGGTGATCCAGTCCAACAGGTGTTGGTATATTGGTAATGGGTACCCTCGTCTTAAGATAAACTCCCAAATGGGATGAGGTGCACTGAGCGGGCTACACGAGAGGCCCAAACCAGATGGGATAGCTCATCTACTTAGTAGACAAGGCACAACAAGATATGTTTAGAATCCAACTCTATCTGACTAGACTTTCATGTAACAAATTAGGAAACCTATTGTAAACTGATCAGGACTCAATCTATAACCCTACACTCGGACTATATAAGAAGCAATAGGGAGCCCATAATCG
This sequence comes from Miscanthus lutarioriparius, assembly GCA_904845875.1. Taxonomy (NCBI): domain Eukaryota; kingdom Viridiplantae; phylum Streptophyta; class Magnoliopsida; order Poales; family Poaceae; genus Miscanthus; species Miscanthus lutarioriparius. The sequence goes on along the minus strand of CAJGYO010000016.1, from coordinate 78,806,643 downwards.
GCATACCAACTTAGATCCTGAATATAATAAGCTCATCCTCCATATAGCTCCACCCATAGACACATTGTTGTGGTCCCCTATTCGCAACCGACCTCAAGTGCACTACGCACAACCAATAAAGATCATCATCTACACTGGATGTAGGTTACCCGATACACGAACCAAAGATAAATCGGTGTCCCATGTGGTATCCGATTAAATCTACGATTGTGATACACAAATTACTAGTCGACGAAAAATCCTACATCAATTGGTGCGCCAAGTAGGGGATCATCACGCATAGATCATATAGACTAGATGGGGATTTCTTCATCAATGACACCGGCGATCTCAGTTCGGACAACAGCACCACCTTTAGCAGCTAAAACTACGTCATCGACTTGTCATCCCGCGGTGCCCCTCATCGGTAGCCCGCCGCAGCCTTCATCACCATGTGACGGCCCTCATCCGTAGCCTACCATGGCTCTCATTGTCCCTCAAAGACATTCATCAGCGCAATGCGCCGTGATTCTTGTCTTTCCGTGGCAATCATCATCGGTAGTCCACCGTGGCTCTCGTCTTTGCACAGGGGCCCTCGCCGATAGCCTGTCGCGGCTCTCGCGTCATCTCGTGGTAGCTCATCGAACCAATATATATAAACCCTTGTGTCGTGTTTTACCCATCTAATTTATTTAAAGTGATACAACTAGTTAGTGGCGGAGCATAGTGCCAAAAGGGGGGGGTGTCAGTTAAGCTACAAATCTAGCAATTTACATCAAGGCATAGGACCAACAATGCAAGCATAGATGAAGACTTGTAGTGATCAGCATCTGGAGGAAGGGGGCTAAGTGCCCAACTTCGGCTCCAGTATCCTCTGCCAGTGTTGCCAATGGTAAAAAACAACACAACAAACATCTATATGAGAACATAATTAGCAACAGTTAAGTGCGCACCTGATAATAATAGTAATATAACTTTCTTTTTTTCTACAAGTTGCACCGATCAAGGGTCAGTTTGTACAACTTGTCGAGGCAAACTTTAGCAATGATTTGGGGCGTGGCTAGCGCCCAAACATCCGACGGATCGCGTGTGTCCGGATGCCCACGCAGCCCCTTGATCCAGCCATCGTCCCACCCTCGTCCGCTGTCACCCACCCCCACCCACGCCTCCGCCCCGATCTACACCCGCCCGGTCATTCCCAGACCTGCTCCTCTCTCTCTCAGCCTGGTGGCACTTTCGAGAGCCGGGACCAGCGCGCCCGAGCGAAGCAACCGTCCGCCCACCCCAGCGCCCCGTCGGCCAAGAGCCCCCAGCATGCCACGCGCGCGATCCTCCTGCACCCCCCCTCGGCTCGCCCGGCCAAATAACATAAAACACTTGCAACATGAAAAATATTTGAATGCAACATACGTCTAAAAATATATGAAACACTTGGAACGTGCACTTGCAACATGTGTGTGGAACACATGAAACATCCAAAATATAACACTTGCAACATGAAACCACTTGCTGCAACATAAGACTGAAACACTTAAAACATTTTGGAATATACTGTTGCAATATATGTGCGAAACATATGCAACATCAAGATAAAAAACGATTGCAACATATACGTCTGGAACAGATGAAATATTTTTGAATAAACGATTGCTTGCAACATGCATCTGAAACACTTACAACATATGCAACATGTGCAACATCCTCCCGATCTACTTTTTCAATATCAAAATGAAATAATTGCAACATACATCTGAAACAAATGAAACATACATATGCAACATAAGGGAGGGAAAGGCTGCGGCCGGTTGATTCCAACTGCCGAGGTCGGAGCCGGCAACGAGCGGCGGCGCACGAGCACCACCGCCACCAGCACCGGGCTTGCCTCGGCCAAGCGGGCGCACCAGCACCAACGGCACGCGCGCACCGCCGCCACCATCACCACCAGCACTGGTCTTGGCTCGGCTGGACGGGCGGCGCGCGCGACGGGCGGAGCGAGCACCACCAGCACCAGCACGTGCGACATGAGAGGTGAGAAGCGAAGCAGCAGCGAGGCAGAGTGGCATCCGAGTTTGGGACAGGACAGACAAAGGCCCCGTTCGCCTGCCCTTAAAACCGGCTTATTCAGCTTCTTTTTTCATCCAGAACAGTGTTTTTCTCTCACAACATTTCATCCGGAACAGTGTTTTTCATCCAATTTCATCCGGAATTCCTCCAGCCGAACAGGACTAGAGTGGCAGCCGGAAGGCGCTGTGGTTGAGAGGAGGGAGCAGAATGTATAAGAAGGTTTTTTTATTTTTTTAGAACAGTTGGGGGCGAGGGCGAGTGGATGAGCGGTCGTTGGGCTGCGTCACGGCCCACCATCTATAATGCCAAATAAATGATCCATCAATACATATTCTATGGTATAATATAGTATCGAATATATATGTTTATAGTTCGGTTACGTCGAATTGTATTGTATTAGGCCAATCTCAACGGGCATTTCATGAGAGTTTCATGAGCATTAAATAAGCTGATATGACATAGTATTGATGAAGAGAGACAAGATAAAAGTTTCATTGGATGAAATAAGTCCCATGGCAACGAAACTCTTTTGCACAGTTTCCAACACATGAGAGTCTTGGAAATAGTGAGATGATACACCCACTGAGACTCGCCTTAAGGGCTAGTATAGAGTTGGAGCAGGACTCTGTATCCTATAGACAGGGAGCCATAAATATGAGGCAACCTAGCTCGGTTGTAACCATGAAACGGCTTGGTGGCTAGTTTGGATGGCGATAAGGCCGCGGGAGCACCCAGATGCCGGTGCAGCTACTGCTTTATGGGAAAGAGCGCCTGTAGTGATGCCACAAGAATATAGGGACTTCGTCGAACCTTGTCAAAAAAACATCGTGCCTTGGTGTTATTCTTGCTTGCGTATTTTGTCTATGGGTGTTTATGTTTCCGCGTTCTTCAGCTAGTAAATCTGTTTTGGTCTGGATGTAACCGTCCACACACTCTAACACATGGTGTATTTAACCAAAAGGATTTGATCTTGTTATTGAATTTTGGTTATTTTTCTATAAACCTGATGAACGTTAGAAAACTTTGACTCATGACAAAACTCCATTTTGAAACTGTGAGTACATAGGCTACTACTAACTATGTCCACTTATATACGTGTACTAAAAATACAAAAATAATATGTATATGCTTCGAATGAACAATAATTGTCAGAAAAATTGGAGGCAATTTTATCACTATCGGGCGGTTGATGCCTACCTCTTTTTCTTAAGGAAATGTTGGAGTTCGTCAATGAGCTGCGCTTGATCCAGCATGGCCGTGTTAAGATCGCTGTACCTTTTCTTGCCAAGGTGTATGAGAATGTCTCTCAAGGGTTTCTTCATGTCAGGCTGTTGGCCAACAGAAACAAAGGCGCAACAATTGAACTCCCCTTTAATATCGTCATAGACTGCTTTTGCAAGAGTGGTCTTGCCCATTCCTCCAGCTCCCCAAATAGAAAATATCTTCAATCGCTGACAAGATGAAGACAGCATCCTGGATATGAGCTCAGCTTTTAACTTGTGGATGCCAACAAGCTGTCTGGCTTGCATGAACCCGTCCTCAAGAGATGGATCATCAACAGTGCTAGTCATAGTAGTTTTAACAACAAATTCAGCTTGCCAGGCAGCCAGATTTTTGACTTGGGCCTTGATGCCTTCCAACGTCTCCCTGAAGCTGCTGTCTTGGTTGGCCATAGGCTCCCAGCAGCCATCATCGATGGACAAGAGTAAGTTGTCGACGATATCCTCTATGTCATATGACAGCTCTCTCAGCTGGTCGTAGGCACGATGCTTACCATACTGCTGCTGCTGCTGCACTCGTGGCATCATCTCGGATTCGGATAGGGCAGTGTCATGCATTATTCTCCTGAGCTGTGTCTCAAGAGGCTCTATGTCTTCCTTCATGCTTGTCTGCAGATTGTGCTCCTGCTTGAGGAACTCGCCAAGCTTGTGGAGCAGCCCAATGGCCCCTGTCATGAGATCCATGGCTGATCGGCAGCTCGTGTTGCTCGCTAGCTGAGAAGTGATCCAGCCATTTGCTTGCGGTGGGAAAAAATTTTCATTCGTTTAATTAAGACAAGGTCTGGGCAAAAATACACACTGTCTTAATTACTGCTCAAAGACTAAGCTCTCTCACCTGGATCATACATGGCGCAGTAGTAGGCAGTCCTAGATCCAGCAGATACCAGCGATGCTGATGAGGCGATCGAACTGATCCCTCCCTTGGAATCAAATGTACGTATGTCTTTATGAGCAGCTAAGCTAGCAATTTGGTTGGGGAAAATAAAGGAAATGTAACTAGCGAGCGAGCGAGAATAATTAATTAGCACTGACACTGACCTGCTGGGGATCGGAGGGAGCCGAGAGGAGGCTGCTTTCACAAGTTCAGAGACAGAGAGACATGGAGGGCATACACTCTTTAGATTTATTTGTGAGGATCGGATCGGAGGAAGATTTGGTGCGTCAGGACTGGAGCAAGTGGAAGACCGGGAAGAGTGGAAAAGCTAGCAAGATGCTCACTGTCACGTCTACTTTTTCTTTTGTTCGAAATCACTTCTGTGTTCTGTCTCGATGTACTTAGTGCAAAAATGTGGTCACACAGTACGTACTGCTAGAATACTCAAATCACAAAATAGAGAATCTTCCGGTGCACCCTGTTAATACCTGATCGGATGCATAGCCCGGTAGCGCCATACACACCGAACTGAACTGTACAATTCTTGATCGGGTTGTTCCCAAAAGAGGTAAATCTCATCGCGTAAGTTGCACAGTGGTGGATGGCTGCAGTAGGTTTATAAGCAAACTAGCAAAGAGTAAATATCGTGCTTTACGTGACAAAGAACTACTGAGAGACCAATTGAGGTCCCTACAGGCTCTCTACTAGTGGCTAAGCATGCGACAAGCTCAATTGAGGTCTTCTCTATCTTATATACCTTAACTAACTAGGGCTGAAATGGAATGAAACACCCGGGAAAACACCTCTCCGGTTTCCGTTTCTATAATTCTTTTTGGTAGAAACGGTATTGGGTTCAGAAAAACCTAGGTAATAAATAGGATTGGAATATGCAAAACATGTGAAAATAGATAAATACAATAACCTGGAGATTCCAACCTTTGAGAAACTTGATAGGGTCTTTATCATGCACTGAGTGGGAATTAAAGTTTCCGCATACGATAGTGCACGCTCTTTCTAGGGAGATTTCCGACCATACACCCCTATTCCTGAATACAGGAGACTCCTCGAGAAGTACAAGTACTCCTATGTTCAAGTTCGAACTAGGGTGGCTACTACGTGAGGGTTTTTTCGACATGGTTAAGGAAGTTTGGCAAGAGGTGCAAATAGGCTCTACCCCAATGGAAAGATGGCAGACCAAAATTACACGCCTAAGGCAATTCCTTCGGGGGTGGGCAAAAAATGTAAGCAGGGCATATAAAAAAGAAAAAAAAAGAACTACTGTCTCAATTGGATAACTTGGATAAAAAGGCAGAATCAACCCCTTTGAATCAGAGTGAATTAGATTTAAAACATGCATGTAATGAATGACAGACTCGCAACCCTTTTAAGGGAAGAGGAAATAAATGGTACCAGCGAGCTAAAGTAAAGAACCTATTAGAAGGGGATGCTAATACGAAATATTTCCACTTGGTAGCTAATGGCAGGCACAGGAAAACACGAATTTTCCAGTTAGATCAGGAAGAGGAAGAGCTGAAAAGATATATCACAAAATATTATAAGAACTTGTTTGGCCCAACTTCTAGCCTCCGGTGATGATGGCTGAATCATACCGAGATGACATACCCTAAGTATCTAACGAGGAAAATGAGCAGTTAGTTGCACAGTTTTCAAAAGAAGAAGTTAGGGAGGCTTTATTTCAAATAAAACATAACACCACGTCTGGTCCACATGGTTTCCCTTCTAAGTTTTATCAGGTCTTCTAGACAATAATCTCTGCACCTAAAAAACCTATAAAATAATTATCTACCTGGTGATACCAAAAACATATACTGTCTGATCATAAAGACTAAAAAAACTATACCAAATACGTACACTACCCGGCCACCGTGCGATCCGCGCGCACCACGCCCCACGCACCAACTTCCCTCGCGCCTCGCGTCCAGCCAGGACTTTCTTTATTACTCAAACCAGAATTTTACTTTTAATTACCCAACGCATAGGATAGAGGACTCCTCACCGCCTGTCTGGTTTAGAAAAACAAACGGAAGGAGTATCATTGTGCATGGCAGGCCAGCGTCATTAAACGTGCATCCATGGCTAACGCGATTTTCAAATTAAACAATTATATATATGCAATATAATTTATGGAAAAGAAAATAAAATTTAAAAAAGGATAATCTCCTTACGTAACAAAATAGATCAACTTCCTGAAAAATAAAAAAATGGCTTAAGTATGATAATCAGGACAAGTATTTTCCTTCTGAATTTTGTATGTCCATAGCAGATTGTATTTTCCTTATCACAGACAAATAGTATGTCAGACTAAAAGTTCACCTTAGGATCCCGTAGTCCTAGGTAGAAAATAATTTCCTGAAGTTCACTTTAGATAGTTTTGATGAACAAAGTTGTTACACTATGAACTTATTTTTTTGGGAACTGTTACACTATGAACTAGATTGTAGTGATTTTACATTATCACGTCAAAACTTGAATTACGTTCTAATTGAACATGAATCATACAAGGACAGATCTAGCTACAAATTACATGTTCTAATTGAACATGAATCATACAAGGACAGATCTAGCTACAAATGTAATGTTGTCAATATCTCGCTCAAAGTTTTTTTTTTGTAATATTGTAACATAGAGATAAATTAAACTATCGTGGTAATTTTTAGTCCCGTGCAACACACGGGCATGATTCTAGTAAAAGATGACTTGTTGGCACTCTTTAGGGAATTCCACTATGGATTGTTACCTCTCCATAGCCTCAACTTCAGGACTATAATCCGTTTGCCAAAAAGTAAAGATGCGAGCAAAATTCACGTCAAAATTCTCCATGAGACGCTACACGAACTCCACACTTGAAAAAAAGATGGAGTGATATTTAAGATCGATTTTGAGAAGGTCTATGACGAAGTAAATTGAAACTTTTTGCAACTGGCCCTTAGACTAAAAGGTTTTCATCCGACTTGATGTGAATGGATTAAGATGGTGGTTCAAGGAGGAAATGTAGGAATTAAAAAAAATGATCACCTGGGACCTTACTTTCGGACCAAGAAAGGCCTCAGGCAAGGAGACCTTTATCTCCAATCCTATTTAACATAGCGGCAGACATGTTGGCAATTATTTTAAATAGGGCCAAATAGGAGGGTCTTATTAGGTGATGGACTGTCAATCTTGCAGTATGCTGATGATACAGTTATTTTTTAGATCACGACATCGACTTAGCAAAGAATATGAAATTGTTACTTTGTGTCTTTAAACAACTGTCTGGTCTAAAAATTAACTATCACAAAAGTGACATCTTCTATTTTGGGCAGTCTAGAGAGTCGCGACTCTTTGGTTGCAAACTAGGACAACTCCCCCTTAAGTACTTTGGTATCCCAATGCATGTTAGAAGACTATCGAATAAAGACCGGAAAGTGATAGAAGATAGAATCGAGAAAAAATTAAGCAGCTGGAAGTGTAAGTTGTTGTCAGTTGGGGGTCGTTTAGTCATGATAAATTATGTTTTACCTAGTCTACCGATGTTTATGATGTTTTTTTTGAGATTCCTAAGGGTGCTCTAAAAAAATTGAATACTTTATATCTAGATTTTTTTTTGGTAATATGATCAGGAAAAAAAGAAGGGAAAATTGGTTCTGTAACACCGAAAGAGCACCACTTCCATAAAATACCACCGAAAGATGTCCGTCACGTAAAATAGCACTGAAAGAATATCCCGTTAACCGGATCTAGCATTCCGTCACATTTGGAGATAACACCGTGAGCGCTCATCTGTCCTCAGTGGCTCCGTTGTTCGGCCCACACCGAGCTCTGTTAGACAAAATCCCTCCCATTCTTGCCACGAGCGGCACTCGTCGTCAAGGTCCCGAATCTTGCCGCAAGTGGCGAGTGGCGATCGCGAAGCTCAAAGAGGGAATTGACGGCGCGATGCTCTAAGACGGTGGCGCTTGGGGGTGAGGCGGTGGCGCTTGGGGGTGCCTGTGGGCTGCTGTCGCCGCGGCCATACACTAGCTGCACTTGCACGAGCACGCTGCCTCATGGCCCGCACCGCCACCGTTGGCAGCGAAGCTACCTCCCTGCATCACTGCGTGCACCCCGAGCCCAAGGCCGACGCTACAGCGCGGTCCGCCTCGAAGGCTCGAACGCGAGACGGAGCACGCTCGCCACGCTACTCGTGGCCACCTCGCGCGCGCCCAACGAGTGGCGACGACTTCCGCTTGGCCTCCGCCGCCGGCAGCGAGGCTACCTCCCTGCACGCACCTTGCCTCGCCGAGAGGCTCAGGCGAACGCCACCGGCCGTGCGAGCCTCTTCGAGCGAGGCCGCCGACCTACGGGACAAGCCGCTTGCCGTGCTCCTCGCGGCCACCTCACGCGATCGACCCGGCGATGATTTTGTAATTCCGCCTAGCGTCCGCCGCCGGCAGCGAGGTGTATGAGCAGGTGCTGGCGCTCCACATATCGAACCAGGAAGGAGCAGGATACAGCGTCTTTTTATTTCAGGCGTTTGGAGGAGGATTTCACGACGTCTTTCAATGGTATTTTACGTGACCAACATCTTTCAATGGTATTTTACGGAAGCGGTGTTTCTTTCGGCGCCACAGAACTAATTTTCCCTTAACAATACGATATTTATACTCGCACATTGTCGGGTTTTACGTGTCCTTTCCATACAAGGTTGCAAGTTAACTGCAGACGACTGTTGTGATGGCCTGAAGAATCTTATCACGGGGTTACTTCATCTGAGATACCTTGGGCTTGGTGGAACGGATAGTCGGGATCTGAAGATTGAAGATATGCTTACAGACACTAGACTTGACAGATACCTACATAGGGGCATTGCCGCATGATGTTACTCAGCTAAGACAACTCAAGTGCTTGCGATGTGTTTCCTCATCAACAAGACTAGAATTGCCAAAAGGGATGGGAAGCCTAACATCGTTGGAAGAGCTGCGTCTGGAGGCAGTGGCAGGTGGGTGTGGGGCTCTCGAAGGCTTTGGTAAAGAGCTGAGCAAGCTGACAGAGCTAAGGGTGCTCCGTATTCACACACAGCACATTTCGAGTGGAACGTGGAAGGAAGCCTTAGTGCAGTCTCTAAGCAAACTGCAGAAAATCGAAGTATTAGAGCTTCGTCATATGGGCTTGGCCCAAAATATTTACTCTCTGCCGCTAGTGGTTTTAGGACGAGAGTCCCTCGGTTGGGCGTTCTGCTGGCATCATGCCATTGCTCCTGGTGCATTCCCCAAACTGCGCCACATGAAAATGAATGCCTGGCTGATGTCTCAACCGGGTGCTGTGCCGCGGCTTAAATCTGTTGAGCTCGAAGTTGTTGTGCGGGCTCTCAAGTATGATGCCAACTTTGACTTCCATAAATTGAGTTACCTCCGTTTGCTTGAGAAAGCTCATGTTGAAATCCACTGTTGGGAAGCAAAGATAGAGGAAGTGGAGGCAGCACTGAGACACGCAGTCCAACGCCATCCCAACCGTCCCAAGCTTATATTCTTAAAAGAGTTGGTCGGTGTATAGACGATAAGCAGGTACTGACTGCTACTCTGCTTGCTACTAGTGTTTCTTTTCTTTTGCATTCATGCATATGCATGGCCTGATAAGTGCTGATTGCTTTGCAGATACGCTCCTTCAGTGGTTTATTACATGGTTCTCGATTGGCACCACAAGTCATGCCACTGCAATTTTGAGAAAAGTTACAAATGATTTCTCCGAGAAACAAAGGCTTGGTAGTGGGACATTTGCAACAGTATACAAGTCAAAGTACTTTTTTAAGAAAAGGAAGGTTTTAAACTGCGAGTATTGTTTAATCAATATATAAAATACTAGTATTTACAACAAGCACTTTTACCTGTTGGGATCAAGTTGGGACTGTTAGCAGGACAAGCAACTCGACGACCTACATGTTATATTTATTGATGAAAATATGTAGTTGCATTTTCTGTAATTTATTATAGCGAACGCATGCCGGGCAGGTAGGGTGCAAATGCAACTCTAATCTGTTGTGATGTAATAAACATACTTGGATGTAATAAACTTCTATTTTGCTAATACAATAATGCCAAATGTTGTGATGTTGATTAGGGTGAACTAGAGGGCAAAGAGGTCACCGTGAAACTGCTTCATTCAATGTCACAAAACCTCGACTATGAAAAGGACTTCATGAAGGAGTTCGAGAACCTTAGGAGACTCGACCATCCTAATATTGTACAGCTACTTGGCTACTGCTATGAAATAAAGCGTGTATGCGTAGAGTATGAAGGAAGGTCTGTTCTAGCTGATAAAATCTATAGAGCTCTCTGCTTTCACTATATGCATAATGGAAGTTTACAAGGGCACCTTGACGGTGAGATGATTGTGGTCCTATATAAATATGTATAATATATATTGGCAATATTTCTTACCATTACATTTTGTCCATCTCTCTCTGTTTCTGTAGATGAATCCCATGGACTGGACTGGCAGACACGCTATAAAATTATTAAGGGGACTTGTGAGGGTTTGAATTACCTTCACGAAGGATTGGAAAAATCCTATGTTCCACTTAGATCTAAAACCTGGCAATATATTACTCGATAAGGATATGGTGCCAAAACTTGCAGATTTTGGTTTATCGAAGCTTGTCTCTGACAATCAGACTCGAGTCACATAAAGCCTTTTAGGAACAATGTAACTTAATGCCTCTCTGGACCCTATTTTCTAAATCAACTAAATCATGTTTCCTAACACTCTTGCATCTACAATTTATGATGTCGTGCAGTGGATATTGTCCTCCCCAACACATTGATCGCTACTTTTTCTCCGATAAGTTTGACATATTCAGCTTGGGTGTTGTGATGATAGAGATAATTGCTAGACCTAAAGGCTATCGCAAGTCAGTTGAAATGGGTTCCCAAGGATTTATTGATCATGTAAGTTAGGCCCCTTATCTCAGGATCCCAAAGATATATATATACAAACCTCGAGCAATAGTAGTTTGTTATGCCTGACATATTTCGATACTAAATGATACACTTTCTTTATGGATCGATCTTGTAGGTACAAGAAAACTGGAGAAAAAGGATACATTAGGCAATACCAGGTTGTACATCACCAAAATATGAATGCCGTCAAGTGAAGAGATGCATTGAAATAGCACAAGAATGTGTCCGTTTTGAACGAATGCAAAGGCCTAACATTGAGGATATCATAAGTAGGCTGAATGAAACCAAAAAAAAACCCGAAGAATCAGTCACGACTTCTTCCTCACAAAACGAGACATGACACATAGTGCTATGACATCTACACAAGGTAAGAAATCAATGACACAAATGTTCTTGTTTTCTTTTCAATTGGAATGTTTGATGAATTTTATTTGGCCATATCATTATTTAGAAATTCCATGGACACTAAATAAAGAAAATCAAATGCGCATGGAGAAAGTCAATTCTTGTTCAAAATTACGGTTTTCCTACTCCACACCAAGAACCAATCTTGGCGGGGAGGCTTTTGTTACGCTATATATGCTTGTTAACACTTTGGATTTTGGTCAATTTCGAAGATGACAGTGGACCCACATGCGGAAGAAGAGTGTTCGACAAACAACATAAGCGGTCGGCTAAATGCTTGTGCGGTCGGTTATTCTGAAGGCGGTAACTCCATTCGGAAAGCGAAAGATGGCAAGCAAAGCCGATCGAAAAGATGAAAGTTGTAATAATAAAGGACTCGAGAGTTTGGGGCAAGGAATCGTAGTTTCCAAGTTTATTTAAGAGTTCCTTTGTAAATCGTAGTCTTTAGGACTCGTGTTTACGTCTAGGGTATAAATATTGACCCTCGACCATTGTAATAGGCGTTCACAACCAAATCAATACAACCGCCCCGTGCCAACTTTCGAGTCCTTTTGTCGTGTCGTCCGAAGTTCTTGAGAGGAGTCATCGATCCGTCGACCTCCGTAAGTTCCGACAACCTTGTTATCATGTTTAGTATCATGCGGTGGATTTAGACGTGATGCAAGTAGTCTTGTTTGTTTTCAATGATCGTGCGTCGGCGGATCTTTGCTTGACAATCAAGAAGTCTTTGCTTATACTTTGTTTATGAGTAGATACCGTCTGGCGAGCGTTTGCTCAATATGCTTAGTGGAAGCAAGATGCTTATCGACTCTATTAGATTACGGCAAAATCTAAATAGATTCATCAAGTTATCCTGTGTTGCATGTTTTAAATATTTTATATATTTGTAACACACTTTTGCCCAATCTAGATTGATATTGTTCGGCCCTCTTCTATGGTTTTATTCGAGCTTCAATGATCATTACTTTCATAATACCTTTGCAAATAGATAACATGCTCGTAATGGCTGAATTATTTTAATCTAGATTGTCACATGTTGTGGGTTCATGTATGTTAATCACGTTTAAGTTTTTGACGAAACTAGGTGTCGTCTCAAGGCGATGCCGCGAGTTTTAGATTGGCTTAATCGTGTTTATCTACACGTTCCTTCTTCATGGACCCCAACTTCTAATTTGGATTGTTGAGCTTGGATATGCATTAACGCATAATCAATTTCACTTGTTCAAACATGTCTTCCCATGCATATGCATTCGGCAATCAGATCTTTACGTATGTCCATCCTACGATTAGCCAATGATTTATAAACTTGTTGGCGACTGACTTCCTATAGGCGTATGTCGTTGTAAAGTAACCGAGGGCGTATATACGGGCTATCTGGGTCTCACCCGACATGTTCCGGTTTGACATTTAACTGTTTTATCCCTTGTCGGGTTTCTTTCGAGTCAAAGCGACCGCACGTTCCGGATCACGAAGCACCCGGGCACCGATTGAAGCTACGCTTTTCGCTGTGTCATGTGCGCGCACGCAGTCGTCACATTTTGTGTCAACACACTTTTGCTTGCACGACGGTGGGACTATCTGCTAGTTCAAGATGGCATCTGAGATCAACAATGATCATGTTCGATGTAAGCATGGCGTAATTGCGCGATAATTACAAGGATTTAGTGCTACAAGCGTGTGAGCAATACCAACGGAAGTGCTTGATGTCTTTTTCAAAAACAAGAGCAATAAAGTATTTCAAAAGCAGTCAATGCCAAGGGTTCTTCTTCCGCATCAAACTGATTACATCAAGAGGAGGATGCTCGAAGATGGCAGCCTGGTTTATAAAGCTATGGGAGAAACCATGACAAACCATCACACGACTTTTTCTCGAATACCTTTCGGGCAATCATGATCGAGTACTTTTGGCCCAATGGTTGATAAATACTTGAGGAAAATGTTGGACCACTTAGTGGGCGGCGCTTTCAATGTTCCAAAGCATCAAGAGAAGCACTGTTGGAAAGGAAGTAGCGTCGCCTTCAAATATAGGTGGATTGACTCACACTTTGAAAAGCAATCACATCCCACCTATGGCGGATGACATTTGGTACCACAGGGAGAAGTGCCACTTTCAGCTTATAGAGTTTCTCCGGCATCAAATAGATTACGAGAAGAATATGTATGGAGATGGATATCAAGAATTTACTTGATTACTGATGCTATCAATGCCGTACCAAACCCGAGGTATAGAAGTGTTTGAGATTGCCTTACGGAGTGCAAGTACAAGGAAACCAGGATCCGAGCATTGATGTTTTGATGCACAGGATGGGCGATATGATGCAAAATCAGTTCGACTTGAAGCCAAAGAATCAATCCTATTCATACAAATCTCCTTATCCGAGAATGGTACAGCAGAGTGGCATTGCCTCCAAGGGTGAAGCCTCCAGCAGATTTGACCAAGTTTTACGGTCAAGATGATACTAGTACCATAGAGCACATCGATTAGGTACTTAATGCGACTTGGAGAAGGCGCTTGATGAAGCATGGAGGATTCGATATTTTCCTTTGTCTCTTACAGGACCGGCTTTCACATGGTTCACGTCTCTACCGACTCATTCCATTGGTGCGTGGGCGAAACTAGAGCGAAGTTTCATTCATATTTCTATATGGGTACCAATGAGAAGAAATTGGTTGATCTCATGAGTCCGAGGATGAGAACAAATGAAACACCATTGGAGTATCTTCGCAGATTTAGGGAGACCAAGAATATGTGTTATTCTCTAAATTTACCGGATGATCAACTACACGGAATTGCTATAGTAGGAATGTTGCGAATATCGGGGAGAAGTTGTTCGGTTTAGAGTTTGATGATCTTGGTCAACTTGCACAGCGTTTAGCGACTATGAGTAATCAAGCCCAAGGATTCGGGAGAGATAATCGCTTTCGGAAGAACAATGCCACTAATGAGGTGTATCGGGGCTTTACGGGCGGAAGCGGTGAGTATATTGATGAGGATGAGATAGGCTGCAATTGAGTTAAATTGGGACAAGGAACCCACTCAAGTTAGTCATACGCTTGGTTGAAACAACAAAAGGAACCTATGATTTTGATGTTACTAAAGGCGACGGACTTTTGCATTGTTGATAAAGGAAGGGCGCATCAAGTTACGAAGGACATCCTATGTTACGTCTGAAGGAGTGAAAGACAAAAAATATTGTGGCTTTCATAACACTAATTCTCATTCTATTAATGATTGCCGAGTGTTCGAATGCGAATCCGTAAAGCTATCCAAGAGGGACATTTGAGGTTTGATGGCAAGATGAAAATTGATGATCGGCCTTTTCCACAAAATATGATTTCTTTCTCTGTGAATGTGGTATCGCCAATGATCTCAAAGGTAAAGGCAAGGTGAAAGTATTGACTTCTAATAGAGCAAAGGAGAGTGGTGCTTTTGACCCGGATCGACAAATCACCGATGAGAGAGTCAAGACATCGAGTTCGGTTTGAGAATAGCCAACCGAGAAAGGTCAAACTTCAAACCCGAGTTACATCACGTATTTTGCTAAACAAGTGGCGAGAGAGAACAAGAGAAGGAATCTTGAAGAAACAATGGTTTATGGAAGAATCTTGGGAGGTATGAGGAAGAAGTATACCAAGGGAGCAAGAAGAATACATGATGAAACAGGAGCGATCTCATTGGGGTTGTTCGTTCTTTAGGCATTGTTGGAATGAAGGTTTGAGGTTGCTGCAAGAAATAATTGTCCGGGAGTGTAGTGCTCGATTACTCAGAGTATAGGCAATCTCGAGTCAACCGCCGTCCGTCTATGAAAAACTTGGAACGAAGATTCCTCAAGATGATCGGTAGCTTAAAATAGGTGGCTTTGAGAATCAACAAAGGAAAAGAGTTGCGAGTTCAGGTTGGATTCATGATAGAGTGCATAATGAAGAAGTGACTTTTTGTAAATCGTATGGCAAAAAGGACAATGGTGTCCTCGAGCCTAAGGAAAAGCGAGAAAAGAAGAGTACAACGATTGAGGAATAGGGAGTTGGAACAAGAAGTTGCGAAACAAAGCAAATTTGGCGTCCTAAAAAGAAGCTGATGGATGTGGTCCTTGACTAATGCTTGCATGGCTTTCTTCCTCCCATCGAGTTTATAGCTCCCGAAAGCCAAGATTTCCAAGAAGAGGTGTACTCGATTTTGATGAAAGTGAATGTCAGGATTTGATGGCTCAGCTTGTATTAACACACAATGAAGTTGTTTTTTGATAAACCAATCAAGAATCGTCACTTGAGGCCACTCTATTTAAAGGGATATGTCAATGGCAAGCCTTTAACTAAGATGTTTGTCGATGGAGGGGCTGCTATCAATATCATGCCTTATACTACCTTCAGGAAACTTGGGATGACTAATGAAGAATTACTGAAAACTGACATGGTGCTTAGGGATTTTGCTGGCAATCCTTCCGATACCCGAGGTGCTATCCATGTCGAGCTGACTATTGGGTCAAAAACTCTGATTACTACCTTTTTTGTCATTGATGGCAAGGGGGCATATAGTCTACTCTTGGGCAGAGATTGGATCCATGCTAATTGTTGCATTCCTTCAACTATGCATCAAATTCTCATTCAATGGGTTGGAGATGATGTTGAAGTTGTACATGCTGATAATTCGGTAAGTGTTGCTGCCACGGAATCTACCTATTGGGAATATGAGGGCGTCGATTGTTTCTCTGGAAAAGTGTGGAAAGAAGGTCCTGTAAATGTTTTTAGCGAAGGCCAACAATGATCCAAGCGATCGGCTCTCATAGCAATTTTAATGGGAAATCCCGTCGATGGCAACAAAGGAAAGTTGGGGCGTGTGGTTTTATGTCAAATTTGATAAGTTGGAGGAAATCAATGTTGGTGATGGTTCTAAGCCAAGGCCGATGTATATTAGTGCAAAGTTAGACCCGAATATAAGTCAAAGTTGATAGATTTGTTGAAAGAGTTTAAAGAAGCTGTTTTGCTTGGGATTACGGAAATGCTGGATTGGATCGTTCCATTGTTGAGCATCGATTACCCATTAAACCTGGTTTTCGTCCTTATAAACAACCTCCAAGGAAGATATACAAAGAGGAGGTATTGGCCGATGTGAAGAAGGAGGTTGAAAGGTTAATAGAAGCAAACTTTATTCGGCCATGCAAGTATGCAGAGTGGATTTCAAATATAGTACCGGTATATAAGAAAAATGGAAAATGAGAGTTTGCATAGATTTTAGAAATCTTAATAAAGCTACTCCCATGGATGGTTACCCAATGCCGATTCTTGGATTCTTTGGTAGATCTTGGCAGACGAGTTATGAAGTCATTAGTTTTATGGATGGTAATCTTTGGCTATAACCAAATTTTTATGGCGATAGAAGATATTTCAAAAACTTTTCAGATGTCTGGTCATATTGGTTTGTTCGAATGGATAGTCATGACGTTTGGGTTAAAGAATCTTTGGTGCAACTTATCGAGAGCTATGAATTATATTTTTCACGAGTTGATCGGCAAGATTGTAGAAATCTACATCGATGATGTAGTAGTCAAGTCTAGAAATCATGAAAGACATTTAGCCGATTTAAGAAAGACTGGAGTGCACAAGAAAGCATGGCTTGAAGATGAATCCAAACAAATGTGCCTTTGGAGTTTTAATTTGGTGAGTTTTTGGGATTTTTAGTTCATAAAGGAGGAATTGAAGTTGGGAAAAAGAGCATGGAGGCAATAGACAAAGTTGTGCCGCCAACTAATCTCACGAAATTGCAATCATTGTTAGGCAAAATCAACTTTGTAAGAAGATTCATATCCAATTTATCGAAAAGAGTTTTACCCTTTTCCCTTTATTGAAGCTCAAGAAAGATCAAAAATTTGTATGGGGTGACATACAACAAAAGGCTTTTGATGAGATCAAACAATATATGAAAGCACCACATCTTTGGTACCTCCACAACTTGAAAAGCCTTTTTAAGTTGTATGTGGCGACCGATAGCCTAACGATAGGATCGGCCCTTATGCAAGAGTTTGAAGGAAAAGAAAGAGTCATAGCTTATTTTAGCCAAAAGTCATTGAACCCGGAAACAAGGTATTCGCTCTGAGAGAAACTTTGCTTGTGTGTATATTACTCCTGTACCAAATCACGGCACTATTTGTTGAATTCAATGCGTGGTGGTTTCTAGTTTTGATGTAATCAAACATATGTTATCAATGCCGATTTTGAATGGAAGAATTGGCAAATGGATTTTAGCATTGTCGAATTTAATTTAAGGTATGAATCGGCAAAAGGCGGTAAAGGGTCAAATTATTGCTGATTTTATTACCCAACATCGGGATCTTTCTGTTGAGGCGATAAACATTGTGCCTTGGGCCTTGTTCTTCGATGGATCATCTTGCAACAAAGGTGGTGGTGCTGGTATTCTTTTGATTTCCCCACAAGGAAAAGCTTTTGAGTATCAAATCCTATTGAATTTCATGTTACTAACAATCAAGCGAGTATGAAGCATTGCTTAGAGGGCTTGACTTCTTATAGAAGTAAAGGTCGTTCTTGTTGAAATCTTTGGGGATTACGAGTTGGTGATTAATCAAGCTGAATGGTCGATATGAATGCAAGAATAATGTGTTAAGAGAATATTATGAGGAGTGTAGAGAACTTTTGAAGAATTTTACGATAGTAACCTTGCATCATATCCCTAGAGAGTACAATGAAGAAGCAAATAAGTTAGCTCAAGTCATACGGATATCGAGAGAATCGGGAAGTTTTACTATAGAGGAAGATGTTTTAAATCTTGATCCGATGAGATGGTGATTGGAGATCTGAAGTTACCAATTATCTGAAAAATCCATCTCAAGGGTTTCCGAAAACTTAGGTACAAAGCTCTCAAGTTTGTGTTTCTTGATGATCGGTTATATTACAAGTCCATCGATGGAGTATTGCTCAAATGCTTGAGTCGAAGAGGCCAAGAAAGTGATGTATGAGGTTCACGAAGGGTTGTGTGGTGCACATCGATTCGACTTATCGGATGAAGTGGATAATTAGGAGAACTGGTTATTTTGGCCAACTATGTTGGAAGATTGTTTTGAATATTACAAAGGGTGTCACAATTGTCAAAAATTGGCAATATTCAAAAAGTTCCAGCGTCTCGCTATGAATCCTATAATCAAGCCTTGGCCGTTCGAGAGGATGGGGTATAGATTTAATTGGTCGATCAATCCTCCTTCTAGTAAGGGACACAAATTTGTACTTTTGGCCACAGATTATTTCACCAAGTGGGTTGAGGCTATCCCTTTGAAGAAAGTAACGTCGTCGAAAAATATGATCGGTTTGTTAAGGAACATATAGTTCACGATTTGGGATTCCTCGGACTATAACAAGCCCGATCGGGGACTCAATTTACTTCTTGAAATTTTGTGACTTTGCCAAAAGTATGGGGATTAAGTTATATAATTCTTCTCCTTATTATGCACAAGCTAATGGTCGAGCGAGGCATCAAATAAGATTAGGATTAAAATTATCCGAGAAGAAGATTGATGAAAACCAAGGAAATGGCACTTGGTTCTTAATGAAGCAACTTGTGGCTTACCGAATGGCTTGTCATGGATCCACTCAAACGTCTCCCTATGAAGCTGGTTTATGGGCATCATCTTTGTACTACCATGGGAGTTACTGAAGTTAGATTCAAAGCGGTTGTGTTCTGACAAAAGAATTGGCAAAAGAAGATTATAAGAGTATGATGATGGATGAATTGGAAGATTTACATTTGATTCGTCTCAAGGCATTGGAAAATATTGAGAAAAAATAAAATACAGCGTTGCGGTATTATAACAAAAGGTTAAATTTGAAACAATTCGCGAAGGAGATTTGGTTTGGAAAAGCTGTATTGCCGCTTGGGACAAAAGATAGAGCGTTAAACAAATGGTCTCCAAATTGGGAAGGTCCTTTCCGAATTGTAGAATGTGTGCTGGCAATGCATATATATTAAAGACTTTATTAGGAGAAGAGTTTACGAGCTATTAATGGAAGATTTCTTAAGAAATACTACCCAGTGTTGAGGTTGGTTCGTGAATATAGATCGGAAAAACCGATGGAAGGAAAATCGCCTTTGGCCTAGAAGATCGGATCTGAGGACTAAAAAATAGCCGATATTGTTCATATCGCCTTTAGCCTAAAAAATCGAATCTGAGATTGGAAATAGCCGATATCGTCTATATCGCTTTTAGCACAAAATAGCCGATGTAGTTTGCATCGCCTCTAGCACAAGAATGTTTATCCAAAGCTGGGATGTTTTCAGCATTTTTACGGCAATCATGGCCCGGGATTCTACCAAGAGAATCAAAGAAGTAAATGTCATTCCAAAGGATGAGATTATTTATAAAGTTCGTCCTAATACAAACTACTCTTCAAATAACTTGTTGAGGACGGATTGGGGGTTTGTGATTTCGGCAAGGCGTGACATGATCGTCGTCGAGGCCTCCAGACGCTCATCGATGTCATGTCGTCAACTTCGTCTGGCGTCCTCCAACAAAGCCAACCGGTTGGGAGGAGTAGTCTTCGTTGGTTTGGGAGGTCATTGCCGCCACCCCAGAGAAGCGCCGAGGTGCACACCTTGGATGACGGCGATCAATGCGGCCGTCCACGAGATCAAGGCGTGCCTCGGATGTCTCCCCTTGAGCATTCACCTTGTCGGCAATCTTGTTCGCCGCCGTCTTCAAGCGGTCATTCTCCGCGGAAAAAGCTGAAGCGAAAAAGAAGAAATGGGTCGACAAGCAAAGGAAATCGGGTGACAAAACTAAAATGAAAATATCAAACCGGTGATGGCGTCATGCAGAATTGTTTCATTGGTTCTCCCATTCGGCTTGATCAATGCCGAACTTCTTGGAGACGTCGCCTAGCTCCTCCGAGCTTCGTCCCTCTCTGGCGAAAACTTGAGCGCCTCCTCGTGAGAGTATGGATGGTGTCGTCTGTTGGCTCTGCTTTGAACCCCAAGGATTGGAGTGGTAGGAGCTTGAGGAGCTGGAAGACCCGAGGAGCCGGATGATGGAGTTCCCGATTGAGCCGCCATTCTTTGGAGGAAGGAGATGGTATTGGTGGGTGATGACCCTTATCCTCGATGAATGAGAAAGAGGAAATCGAAATTAAGAGATGAACAAGGAAGTTGCAAAGGGGGCAAAAGCGAATCATACCCACAGACGCCGTAAATATGATGCCTGCTTCCTTGACTTCCCGTCGGCGGGGCGCTTGCCACGGTTGCCACTTGTCGTCATTTGCTTTGATGGAGGTTAGGGTTTCCTTCTAGAGTGAATCGGATGAAAGAAGCGGAAGAGACGGATGTGAGAACGCTGAGGGCGAAGATAGTGATGAAGGCCAACGGAAAAGTCTATTTATAAGCCGGGCGAGGATCGTGGCGAGTTCCACGGGGTTGTGGGGCGAGAATCGAACAATGGAGTAGGTTTTCTCCTTTTGATGGACCGTTCTTGGGTGGGCCAGTCTGAGTTAAGTCGACGTCGCTTGAATATCTCCATGATTTATTGAAGCCAACATTGTTCGGCTATACCTTCACAGTATTTGGATTGGATTCGTTCGGTTATCGGAAGAATGGAGACAATCGGCTATATTCTAATCGAGTAATTTAAGGAAAATGGCCGATTGCTTTTTTCCAAACGAATGAAAATAAGTGAACATAAAGTTGTTTAATCAAGGAAAAAAGGTATCACACTTAAAGTTTATTACAAGCCTAATGTCTCTTGGTTCGAAGATGATTGATTGCTTCTATGGCTTGATCTGATTCTGCTAACATTATCTAGCACTTTTGATCTTCATCTTGAAACTCGGATCTTTGGACAATTTATTTTTGATCTGCTGGTCTTCTTTGATGGTCGAAGCTATCTTTAGTGAAGTTGCTTCTATGTTCTTCGGCAGATTGGCTATGTGGGCCCTGTGAGACTGAATTTTGGCATTCAGTTCGGCTAGTTGAGCTTCTAGTCTGATTTTTCATCCTCCATGGATCTCGATTCGAGCTCCAAGGTTGCCAAAGAATTTCTCGTAGTCTGGATATGAGAGTGAAGATCTTTAATCTCCACTTTTTCAAAGATCTATCCTTCTGCAAAGCGGCCCTCGAAGATATGTTCTTGGTTGCCCTTCTCACCATAGCAAAGTGATCATCAAGATGGGCTGCAGATTCTAGGGGAGCCTTGAGAGCAGAAGGGATATCTTGATCAATGAGTTCAAGGAGGTCTTTTATCTGGTCTGCATCCTGAACCAGACTGATGGTATCCTTATTGACAGAAATAATCACTTCTTTTAGCCGAGCACGATTCTCCGGTGACAAAGTTTGATGAGAAGTGATCTCTTCACCTTTCTCAATAATGTAGTCCTCAATAGAGAAGGAGTAGGCGGGTGGTCGGTTTAGTGATGTTCTTCTAGACAAAGAGGAAGAAAGAAGGTGTTAGCCGATTGGGTAATTTTGCTAAAATATAGTATGAGACAAGGCATTACTGTTGGGCTGATTGGTCATCGGGATGGGTTATACCGCTTCTTTGGAGGACTTGATTGAAGGTTCGGAGGAGACGGATCTGGAGATTGATCGGAGAAGTTTCCCTTGCCGGTTCATCTAAAATCTCATCTATTCTCGATAAAGTAAGTGATAATGAGCATAAGAGATAGATGTTGTTAAAGAAAAAGGAGGAGAATTGGTTGAGCAATGTTACCTATAGTCTCATCGGTTTTATGAGCCTTTGAACCTTGACTTCATGGGTCTCTCAAATTTCGCTATCATGGATTTCTTCATCTTGATAGAAACTTGAGGGGTTGGTTCTACAGTATACCGAGGTATTACCCGGTATGGGAATTTCGACTTGTGGCTGCGGTGAAAGGAATGAATGTAGAGATAGTCGAACTTCTTGCTAAATGAAATGGTTGACCTGATAAGAAAATAGAAGGTTCATGCCTTAAGGGATAATCTGGCTTTCTTGGTCCTTGGTTTCTTGGGTAAGAGAAAACTTTCGGTGTTTTCCTTTTGCTTTTTCCTCTGGAAGATGCAAAGCAATTTGAAGTAGCGGGGAGTTCTTATGAGTGCCTTTAGAGGTCTTTGAATCCAAAGTTGCGAAGTTTTCATGAATTCCTTTAAGTTTGGAGCATCAAACCCCGAGAAAGAGTTTTGGGACCAAATGGATAATCTTGAATTGCTTTGGCGAAAGTAAACTCAAGATAAAGGCATTGGTAGCGTCGGACCAAAAATGAGAAGCTGCTATCGAGAGGGAATCATTCACAGGTGTCTCTGCTAAAGATAACTCCGGACAATGACCGATGTCCCGACTTTCCCCATGGGCTCTTGCTCTTCTCCAACATTCTCTGTGCAGTTCGCCCATCCGTTGATTGGGGAAATGGCCAATTCTTGAACGTGTTTGGCCATCGGTTTGGTGAGGTAATTCCAGACTTGAAAGGAATTCTTTGAGTTTCCTTCTCAATGATTTCAGAAGGGTCAGGATTTCCCATTGGGCCAAGGAAATAGGAGTCGGGGTTGGCAGCGTAAGGGATCAAAATCGGCTCTTGTACTCCTTTAGAAGATGATTGAAATCGAGAGGGAATAAGTCAAAAGAGGAGCGGAAGGATGGGATGAAAGTTGCGAATAGAAATAAAGTTTACCTCTGGGACTTCATCCCGGGTCGCCATTGAAGATTTAAAGGAGGTTCAAGTTGCTTGTTTGAAAGATTGAAATTTTGGGCGGTAATTGCGGTTTTTTGAAGCAGTGATGACCTAGGAGGATGAAAGAGCTTGTGGTCAATTTCAGAATAAAACAACTTTTATCCCGAAATTGAGGGGGCATGTGTTAACACTTTGGATTTTGGTCAATTTCGGAAGATGACAGTGGACCCACATGCGGGAAGAAGAGTGTTCGACAAACAACGCAAGGCGGTCGGCTAAATGCTTGTGCGGTCGGTTATTCGGAAGGCGGTAACTCCATTCGGGAAAGCGAAGATGGCAAGCAAAGCCGATCGAAAAGATGAAAGTTGTAATAATAAAGGACTCTGAGAGTTTGGGGCAAGGAATCGTAGTTTTCAAGTTTATTTAAGAGTTCCTTTGTAAATCGTAGTCTTTTAGGACTCGTGTTTCGTCTAGGGTATAAATATTGACCCTCGACCATTGTAATAGGCGTTCACAACCAAATCAATACAACCGCCCCGTGCCAACTTTCGAGTCCTTTTGTCGTGTCGTCGAGTTCTTGAGAGAGGAGTCATCGATCCGTCGACCTCCGTAAGTTCCGACAACCTTGTTATCATGTTTAGTATCATGCGGTGGATTTAGACGTGATGCAAGTAGTCTTGTTTGTTTTCAATGATCGTGCGGCGGATCTTTGCTTGACAATCAAGAAGTCTTTGCTTATACTTTGTTTATGAGTAGATACCGTAATGCGGCGTGCGTTTGCTCAATATGCTTAGTGGAAGCAAGATGCAGGTTATCGGCTCTATTAGATTACGGCAAAATCTAAATAGATTCATCAAGTTATCTGTGTTGCATGTTTTAAATATTTTATATATTTGTAACACACTTTTGCCCAATCTAGATTGATATTGTTCGCCCTCTTCTATGGTTTTATTCGAGCTTCAATGATCATTACTTTCATAATACCTTTGCAAATAGATAACATGCTCGTAATGGCTGAATTATTTTAATCTAGATTGTCACATGTTGTGGGTTCATGTATGTTAATCACGTTTAAGTTTTTGACGAAACTAGGTGTCGTCTGCGAGCGCAGTTTTAGATTGGCTTAATCGTGTTTATCTACACGTTCCTTCTTCATGGACCCCAACTCGGCTGGATTGCTGAGCTTGGATATGCATTAACGCATAATCAATTTCACTTGTTCAAACATGTCTTCCCATGCATATGCATTCGGCAATCAGATCTTTACGTATGTCCATCCTACGATTAGCCGAATGATTTATAAACTTGTTGGCAGACAGCTTCCTATAGTTGTATGTCGTTGTAAGTGGCTTCAGGGCCGTATATACGGAACTGTCTGGTCTCACCCGACATGTTCCGGTTTGACATTTAACTGTTTTATCCCTTGTCAGTTTCTTTCAGGTCAAACTGACTGGCACGTTCCGGATCACGAAGCACCCGGGCACCCGATTGAAGCTACGCTTTTCGGCTTGCTGTGTGTGCGGCACAGTGTGTCACATTTTGTGTCAACAATGCTTGTGTCAAAAGGATATAATTTTTTATAAAGCTAAGGTACATTATGCATGCCGGTGATTTTCAGGGATAATTCAGTGGATTGAGGTCCACTACTCACTACTGCAAATGGAGGAGGATGTGTGTGCATCCTATGTGGTGAATGCAGCCACCTGATCGATGGAAACCTTCGCAAGACATGCTAGGGAGAATGGTTTAGCAATAGGATTTCAGTTTAATTGGTTTATTTTTAGTCCTGTGGTGATTGACTTAAGGTTGAAAGCCCCATTCATTTTGGCTTTTAAGTGCTTGTATGTAATAAGAAACAGCCGATGCACCCCATGGGTCTCTAGGCTAGACATATAATTTTCTTATGTTCTATCTAAATAATGTATACAACGTAATAAACTCACTGGACAAACCCCAAGATGTGTGTGGGCTGTGCTCCCACATGTTGCTAGCTAGGATGATGTCAAACATACCTAGTTTTGCAAATATTTTTTGTTCTTCCATTCCATTTGATTAACATGGTTCTAAACTAGTACTTCTTTGTTGCGAGGTGTTGTATTAGTACTATGGATATGCACCATGTTTAATTAATATGTAATCCTATATATGCATTAACATTTACTTGTTTGCAGTTAACGATCCTATATATGGAACGAATTTGATATCCTGAAACGCCGTCGCGATGACGGCTACTGATTGAGCGAACTGCTGGTCCGCCTAAACTTATGCTCGACAGTTGAAGCTAACTATACAATAATATAATATAGCAGCATGATTTTGGAATAATGCAGCTGCTTGCATTTGCGCTTGACCGCTTGAGACCGAGAGGCATTAATTTTCGGTTGGTGGCTGAAGACATAGGCACCCACTGCGCAGCGTGCACATACCTGTGCTATAGCTTATCTAACAAACAATTGAAATAAAGGGCTAAGATTAATTTTGCACGCACATGATTTGAGATTTGGGCGTGCCGCTCTAAACTAGGGAAGACTTAAACCAACATTTTCATTTTGACTTTTTTTCCTATATATCTACTCAACTGAGAAGGACGAGGTCCACATCGTCGGCACATTGACCAAACCAACCCCGGCATCACCACCCTCCCTGTAGTGCCATCACCGTCGGACGCACTGTCCACCCCCCCCACCACCACACCATGTACTAACCGAGGATGTTGCTCGCTCCTGTTGCCTCCGTCGTTAGTCCTAATCATAGCATCCTTCTTCTCCCTATCAAACTAGCGTACTCATCACCTGCACCACTTAACTGGCCTCTCTCACTATTATGATGGGTGGCAACCCCCTTGTCATGCCCCCACCCCCACTATGGCACTATCGTCTCGACTACTATCATTGCTGCTCTGATGGCCTCCTTAAAGACCCCTTTACAATCGAAGAACACTGCAACCTTTGTCCTATAAAACCAAAAGGAGCAAGGTTAGCGCCCGGACGTCCAGGCCCGTGTCTCAGACGCAGCTCTCGACGCCTACACCAGTGTCGCATTGGACGCCCGCACCACAGTAAGGTCGAGATTGCGGACTAGAGGGGGTGAATAGTCCTTTCTAAAATTAATCGCGTCGGCTAACCAAAACAAGTGCGGAATTAAGACTATCGGTCTAGCCAAGACTACACCCCTTTATTTATGTTCTCTAGCACCTTCCAAAGATACTAATAAAGCAACAAAGGTGCCGGGCTAGCTAGAGCTCGCCTAACCAATTCTAGAAGCAAGGTCACACAAACCTATGCTACTAGTACTTTAAGCAACAAGGGAGCTCCTACACAAACTAGTAAGCAAAAGCACAAAGCTACCTAAGCTCACTAGCAATGCTCAATAACAAGGCAACCAATGCCAAATTAGAGAGTGCAATTACTTATCTACACAAACTAAGCAATGTGACTAACAAGGTTACACAAACCAAATTAGTCATGCAAGGGAGCTACTTCTATGCTACACAAACAAGAAGGTAACTAGTAAGCTACACAAGCTAACTAATTACAAGAGCAACTACACAAGCACAATGTATATGAAATGTAAATACAAGCTTGTGAAAGGGGATTGCAAACCAACGGGAAGAACAAGGTTGACACGGTGATTTTTCTCCTGATGTTCACGCGCTTGCCAACACGCTAGTTCTCGTTGTGTCGACCGCTCACTTGGTGGTTCGACGGCTAATTGGCATCACCTGCCAAGCCTGCACGTCGGGCACTGCAAGAACCTACCCCAAAAGTGAGGGTAGCTCAATGACACGCTCAACTAGAGTTGCTCTTCGTGCCTCCCGCGGGGCGAGCACAATGCCCCTCACAAAACTCTTCTCTGGAGCACCGCACAAGTTTTTTGCGGGCTTCGACAGAGACCACCACCAAGCCATCTAGGAGGTGGCAACCTCCAAGAGTAACAAGCACCACCGGCTTGCAACTCGATCACCTAGTGCCACTCGATGCAACCTCACAATGCAATCGCACTAGAATTGCTCTCTCACACAATCGGATGATCACTATCAAGTATGTGTGAGATGGAGGGCTCCCAAGCACTCTCAAGCATGGACACAAAGTCCCCCGAGGTGCTCTGCACCGGCCATGGCCGAGAAACCCTTCTATTTATAGCTCCACGGGCTAAACTAGCCGTTACCCCTTCACTGGGCAAAACTCGGAACGACCGGACGCTCTGGTCGTATCGACCGGACGCAGGACCTCAGTCCGGTCAACGGATGCTCGCCACTGTTCAACCTCAGTCGCTTGATCTCAACGGTCAAGTGATGACCAGACGCAGCTGCTCAAAGTGACCGGACGCAGCAACCCCAGCGTCTGGTCGTTTCCAGTAAGGTACCAGTCGCGACCGGACGTGTCCGGTCAGTCACGATCAGACGTAGCATCAGCGTCCGGTCCTTCTCCAACCTTTCTGCGTCGCCTACATCACCGTTCGTCAGCCTGACCGGACGCACCCTGCCAGCGTCCGATCACTTTTAGCGCCAGCCTCCGGTCGAAGACTGACGCCTGCACGCTCTCTGCCGCCACTGACCGGACGCAGGACATCAGCGTCCGGTCACCATGTGACCAGCGTTCGGTCCACTCTATGAGACCCTGTCTTTTCTGTATAGGGCGCTGGTGGCACCGTCAGACTGTCCGCACTCTACGGGCGGACACTCCACCGGTGAAGTTCCTAACCCTTCTCGCCTCCGTTTCATCGCCGAGTTGATCCACATCAACTCCAACTTCATCTCCTTTATAAATGTGCCAACACCACCAAGTGTGCACCATCATGTGTATGTGTGTTAGCATTTTCACAATCATTTTCCAAAGGATTAGCCACTCAATTTGCCACGCCACTCAATCCTAGCGACGATGTAAAGTTAGATCACTCGAGTGGCACTAGATGACCGATATGCAAACAAATTTGCCCCTCTTGATAGTACGGCCATCTATCCTAAACCCTGTCATCAACTTCTCTACACACTTATGACCGGTGAAATGAAATGCCCTAAGTTATACCTTTACCTTGCGCATTCCATTCCATCTTCTCCAATGTCGATGCAACACATGCACCAACATGATCAACAATGATATGATCCACTTCATATCATCACGTGATCATATTGGTTCATTGATCTTGACTTCACTTGCTTTTCACCGTTGCCTTCGTCCATCGGCGCCAAGTCTTGCTCAAGCTTCACCGCCACGCGGTCCATCGCTCTAAAGCCTCGACTTGCCCTTCACGCTTGCAACCGGTCCATCAAGCCAAGTCTTATCTTGATCTTCTCCACTTTGATCACATGACTCAATGTCATGTCTCATGTGCAATGAGCTCCTTCATCATCACATGTGTGAGCTTTGCAACATCTCCAAGTCATTTTCGCCTTCATGGCATATGTTGCTCACACACATGTACCTGTGAGCTAATCACCTGTGTATCTCACATAAACACAATTAGTCCACCTAGGTTGTCACTCAATTACCAAAACCACACAAGGACCTTTCACCCGCGCTCGCATCAGATCCCGCGCCAGTGAATCACATCTGGTCGCCCGCGACCCATCCCGCACCAGCCACCACGTCTGACCACCCACGACTCAATCCCATCTCGACTGCGCCCCGACGTCAAGCCCGCCGCGCTCCTTCCCCGCCCACGCCTCGCTCCTCCCCCGCCGTGCCGCGCTCCTTCCCCCACCACGCCGCGCTCCTCCCCTCGCTGCGATGCCATCCCCGCCGCGCTCTGTCTTGGTAGCGCCCCTTCCCCCGTCCTAACGTCTCATCTCCTCTGCATCATCCGTCCGACCGTTGCAACATATGCAATTAATATATTCTTGAAACATACCTGTCTAGTCATTGCAACATCCAAATGAAACATATAAAACATGGGTCTAAAACAGCTGAAATATTTGGAACTACATTTGCAACATACGTCTAAAACATATGAAACATGTGGAACATATACTTGAAACATACGTGTGTAGCCATTGCAACATATGCGACATCAGATCCTTTTGCAACATCAAGATGAAACACATGAAACATACAGATAAAACACATGAAACATACAGATGAAACGGGTGAAACATACGGTTGCAAAAGGCTCATTGACACGGAGCTTTACGCCGATGCGGAGTTTGATGCCACAGAGTGAAGCGGAGGTCACCGATGCGAAGCCCATCAGCGGCATGAGCCTCGACAGTAGCCGCAGCAGGCGGATGGGCACGCAACCATGGGTGGACGGCGCTAGTCAGGGTGGGAGGCGCACGACGCAGGGCAAGCGGGCCGGTCCCCGTCCAAAAGGACGGATGCTCTGAGGGTATCATTATTGAACCTAAAACCTTAACCAATAACCTTTCTTGAGCTACCGGATGTCGCTCTGCTCGAATCCTTGGAGACCTTGGCAGCCATGAATTATTTTTTTTTTCTAAAGGAAAAAGAGAGCCAAGTAAGGCGGAGAAAGACAAGACATAGTACAACATGACTTCATAAGAGATACGACCACCACCCATCAACCAAAGTGTGTTAGGATGCGTGCGTGTGGTGTGAGTTGGTGCGTGAGTTCAGATACTACAGCTTGTAATCGAAGGTTGAGGCAATAAAAAAACCACCGGTCAGGCCCACATCCGCGTCACGTGCAAACACGGCCTGAAAGAAGCATTCTCGCTAAATAATTCACAACCTCTTTGTTTTCCCGGTCAATCGTGTGATAAGATAAGATAATTGTGCAACAAAATCATAAGATGAATCAGCATTATTATATACTATATGCCCTGTGTTACTTCGTTTTAACCACAAGCCACAAATTAACTGCATGCTTCTAGAGAACACACAAAACGTTTAAGTTGGCTTGCATCCTTTCCTAGTTTGTTTATTATTACTTGTAGAGAACGAAGTGTGTGTCTGAAGTGTAAAGTGCCCAATACGTTGTGCAAGTGCAAAGATCTGACCGGGTCAGTTCAGCTCAGCTCAGCTCAGCCGTGGAGTGTAAGCTCCTCAACTTAACGGTCCAACAGCATTGAATAATGCTTAGAAGCCGAAGAAAGGGAAACCCATCCCTTCAAAAAATGACACCACAACTAACAACCACGGTGTACACTTTCCATCCCAGTCCTTCCAATGTTCTTGTTTAGCATTATTACAAAAATATGCATGCTCCATCTGTTTCATAACGCCTGGTTCTTTACTTCTTTTAACGTTCAACATTTTTTAATTAAGATTATTAAGAGAATTTTACCGTAAATTACTACGAGTATGTACCATTTAAATGCTTACCATGTCATTCTCAGAATAGGTTACCTCATGTTCTCTTACCTTGATTTTACTACTTTTATTTAAAAAAAATGCAGCAGATGTGTACAAGGAGTGTTTACATATATCATTGTGCTTTAAATTTGGGATAGATTAAAGATGTTGGCAAAAGACGCATCCGTTTCTTTCGTAGAAAATATCTCTTGGATTTAGCAGTTATTGTTTGTATTCACGTTTCACCATGATTAGCTTCCGCACCAGGAGACAATGTTCTATACTTTTATGTTTGTGTGGAATGTTATTGTTTTCGGATAAATTTTAAATCTTAGAAAATTATTTATTTTCAGAGTGAGTATTAAGCAACTTTTTTGATTTTTTTTTACCAAAGACCATTTACCATTTCTGTTCCATTATAATTTCACGTTAAAACAGCAAAATGCTTCTTCATGCGAAAATTTTTATCAGGTCTTTTGGTGAGACTCGTGAAAGAAAGTGAAGCCTTACTGCAGACATGGGCCCTTTTCGCTTGAACTTATCAGCTGTACCGTTTCAGCGAAATAGTAATATTTTTCTCTCACAACAAATCAGCATCGACATCTGCATCGGCTATTTTTCCAACCAGCCGAACAATGCCAAGAAAAGACGTGGTCCTCATGGTTTGTCTACATTAGAACATTAGCTGGTGGTTGACGTTAGTGTGGCCTGGTGGGGAATAAGATTTCCCACTCTCACATGTTTGTTTGAGGAAAGACTTTTTTATATCTTTTTTTTCACTTTCCATTCAAGGGAATAAAAAAACAAAATTTTGTGCGCATCCATTTCATTCCAAGTAAAGGGAGCACAAATGAACTGTTTTTTTCCTTGTAGAATGCAAGAGGTTCATTCAGCATACATACAATTTTAGAATACGAAGAACCACAGGATGATTTTGCACAAAAGTTGTGTGGATTCAGCAAGATTCAGGACTCTCTCTCTCTCTACCAGTCTCTCTCTCTGCTGCGCTGTATCTGTCTGTGAGCCCCCTGCTCCCTCCCTCTCTCTCTCTACAGCACTGCACTGCTTGTCCCTTTCTCTCTCTTAAATCTCATCATCACATCAACCGTTCCTTCCTTGTACTCCCTCCTCCGCTCTCTCATTGCTCGCGTTCGCGGCATCTACTGCTGCTCCTCTTCCTCGCACCGCCCCCCCCCCCGTCGCCGCCGGGCGATCTCTCCGGCCGCCTCCGCTCCGCCGAGATTGATTCGACCCACCGCTCTCACCCGTCTCCGCCCACTGTCCCCGCCGCCGCAGGATTCGCTCGGTTCCTTCAGCCCTCCTGCCGGTGCGCCGCGCCGGCGCCTGCCTACTCACCTGACCAGGCCTTAAAAAAATCCACTTTTTTTTCACGGTCTCCGGTTCGGGTGCCGCCATGCGCCGCGGCGACGGGAGGGACACTGTGATGCCGCGCCCGCCCGCCTGTCGCCGCACGTGAGGTGAGATCTCGCCATCTCGGGGTGGCCATCTCGCGGCGGCGGCGCCATGCCGTCTCTGCAGCTGCTGCAGCTGACGGACCGCGGCCGGGGGCTTCTCGCTTCCAGGAGGTCGGTCGGTTCGGATCACTCACGCACTCGCCAAGTTCCCTCTTTTAACTTTCTCTCGCCGTTCTTGCCAATTGCATTCCTCACCGTCCTCACTTGTGCGCCACCAACCAGGAGGACGCTCGCCGTTGTCTCCGGCGCGGTGCTTGCCGGCGGAGCTCTGGCGTACGCCCGCTCGAGCCAGAGCCGGCGGAGGAGGCGTCTGGAGGCGAATCGCGGCGGCGAAGCTGGTGCATTGGCCGCGAACGGGGACGGGTTGAGCCAGAACGGTGCCGGCGGTGGATTGGCTGCAGGAAAGCAGAAAAGGAGTGGCCTCAAATCTCTGCATTTCCTCGCTGCTATCCTACTCAAGAAGATTGGTCCCAGTGGCACGCGCTACCTTCTCGGCTTGGTATTAACAGCGGTAGGTTCTGCCATTTTTCTCTGAGTAATGTACTTGTTTCAGAGATTTCAACTTTTTTTGGAGCTTTTCGCTCTTACATACTGTACACACAAGTGGTCCCAGTGTTGCTATTGGCCTACTACTGCTATCATATAAAGGAAGCATTAGTGAATTGTACACTGTATTCGTTGTAATTTCTTAACGAGGCAAGGAGTTTAATAATCCTATGCTTATGAAGAAAGTTAGCAAAAAAAATAGTGAAAAAAAAACAGAAACAAACAATTTAAGTCTAGTGCAGTATCATATGTTTCACCGGCTAAATTTTGAAGGCCTAAAAATGTATACTGATGGTTTAATAAAATGATACTACTGTCGCTACAAACTTCAGTTTTTTATTATTGTCATCAAACTACCTTGGGGGGTTTTAAACTGTATTTGAAGCTACTATACTATGATCTAGAAACATTATCCTCACTGCCTTATGCTTTTCTGCAGGTGCTTGCTATTTACAGCTGTGGGGGCATAGATTAGCAAGAGTTCAAGGTTTTTGTTTAAAGCAGCATTTCTTCGGCGCGTCCCAACATTTACACGCTTGATCATAGAAAATCTTATGTTATGTTTCCTCCAATCCACATTGTATCAGACCTCAAAATACTTAACAGGCTCTTTAAGTCTGCGTTTCAAGAAAATTTTAACAGATATCACCCATGCTGATTACTTTGAGGTACATCTGTTGTGGTTTTGCTTTTGCCTCAATTTCATTTTGTCTTCCTTCCTAGCGCACAGTTCTTAATTGCGTCATTTCCTCAGAATGATACCATGAAGAGCATTGTAAAATTAAACTCCAAGAAAAGTTATTTCCTAAGTTTGTATCTACCAGTGCACTAATTTGGTTCTTGTTGGTATTATGTTATAGATAGTGACCATTTATAAGACTACAAGTAACCATTGCAGCAAAGGTTTACATGCGATAAAACACTAAAGCTGTTTATATAGTAGAAAAAAATCCATAAAATACAGCAGGCAGGGGATTCTGTTTCGTCGCCTACTCTTCTGCTAGATGTATTTAAGATGAATTCCATTTCTATGATAGTCAATTACAGTATTAGATTGGTTTTGTGAACAAACGTGCATACTATTTTTTTCCTAACTGGAATCAGCATGCTGTTTGCCAGTAATTTTTGCTCCCACTCTTTATAGTGTCCTCATTTTCTTTATGCTAGTTGAATTTGCCCACCACTATTTTAGTGCGTGCCAGCATTAATTTCTCAGTAAGGCTCTGAAGTTTATGTTGTTTTCAGTCTTAGCAGCTAGATTGTTTCCTTCTCCTACATGTCTTATTATGAGAATGCAGTTGCTTAAACTCATGCTTTCACTTTTAGCACAGTGTGGAGGTTAACTTTTTCATTAATTTAATGGTTCTCCTTTTAAGTATAATCTTAACAAGACATCCTGCACTCTTGTTTGCTACAGAATATGGTTTACTACAAGATCTCACATGTGGATCATCGGATATCAAATCCGGAGCAAAGGATTGCTAGTGATATCCCAAAGTTCTCTTCTGAACTAAGTGAACTTGTACAGGATGATCTGGCTGCAGTTGCAGAAGGGTTAATATACACCTGGCGTCTCTGTTCTTATGCTAGTCCAAAATACGTGTTCTGGATTATGGTAAAATTCTTGTTACAAAATTTCAGCAGTGATACTTCATTCACACATATAATATGGCGATAGCCCATGATACCTCTATCGAAGCTGTTTCGTTAGTGCTTTTATAATGTATCACGACAACAAGTTTCTCGCCCAGTAACTGCTAGGTACTAATAATATGTAAATGCTTTCAGGCATATGTGCTAGTTGCCGGTGGGGTAATAAGGAACTTTTCTCCTGCTTTTGGGAAGCTGAAATCTACGGAACAGCAACTAGAAGGAGACTATCGTCAACTTCATTCACGATTAAGAACACATGCTGAGAGTGTGGCATTTTATGGTGGAGAACAGAGAAGCATCTCATATTATGCAGCGGTTTGAGGCTCTTGTTGAGCACCTGAATCTTGTGCGTCATGAAAACTGGTGGTTTGGCATGATTCAAGATTTCTTTCTGAAGTATTTTGGCGCCACTGTGGCAGTTGTCCTTATTATAGAACCTTTCTTCTCTGGCAACCTTAGACCTGATTCATCTACCCTTGGAAGGGCTGAAATGTTGAGCAATCTTCGATATCACACAAGCGTGATCATTTCACTGTTTCAGTCTCTTGGGATCCTTTCTATCAGCACACGACGTTTAAATATCCTGAGGTACAGTTCTCCACCTATTTTAGAAATTGCTACCCTATAGTTCTGAATTGTTGAAGGTGACACTTTGCTTGAAAAGTTACTGGATTATGCTGCATGTCATCCAATTAAGTTTGATTTTGTTTTGTGCCCATGCAATTGGCAATGTGACACTTCTTGTTCCATTATTTCTGACAAATGCAGACTGAGAATAACTTTATTTCATGGAACCATTTTAGTGCTACAATCCATTTTTTATGAAGAAGGAAGAATCTCACTTCTATTTTTTGTTGTTTGATGGTTTAATATTGTTCCAAGAAGAAGACACATTTTGCCACTTTGTGTAGTGCTTTTACGGAGACTGGAAATCATTAACATCCTCTCCTGATATGTTACCAACCTGCACTTTTAGTTTTCAAATCCTGCCACTTATGACATTATTTTCTATATGATTTGAGTTTGACCTGTTGCACGCTGTGCTGTGTTAGGTGCCTTTTCTACATTCTAGTATATGAGAATTGCCATGTCATTAAAGTTTTGCACTGATGTCCATCACAGATTTATGATTGTTTTGGTAGGAACCATACTTGATTTATGTTTGTTTTGGTAGGAACCATACTTTAGGCATAGTACAGCTGGAGAATGTTGACTGACATGCAAAAGACATTGTAACTTTGATTTTCTTTGGAATACTTTGGTGGAGTCCTGTGCTCCTTCTTTTGTGTTCGGATGCATTTTCTGCTCATCTGCTTTTGAGTTTTAAACTTTGCACCGTCATGATTGTGATGCGTATGGACTTTCAATGTAATTTCACAGTGGCTATGCAGACCGGATTCGTGAGTTATTGGATGTTTCACGTGAGCTGTCTGGGGTTCGTGATAGATCACTGAATCACAATTCTCCTGGAAATTATGTCAGTGAAGCAAACCATATAGAATTTTCAGATGTTAAGGTAATAACATGCCGGTTGAGTCATATTCATTTTTATTTGCTATGTATTTCCTACTTCTGATGTCAAATGGTTGCAGGTAGTCACACCTGCAGGTAATGTTTTGGTTGATGATTTGACTCTCCGGGTAGAAACTGGTTCTAATCTTTTGATCACTGGTAATCTTCTATAAAGCATTCGCTATTCTGAATTTAGACTTGCGACTTAACTATCACTTTGGTTTCTGTGATGAAACTTGAATGTACTTATGGGCTGATATGCAAATTTATGCAACTATGTATCCTTAGCTTGATGTTCATTTCTATTTAACATGTTGTAGACCATTTGGGAATCATCTACAGCTATTTGATTGTGTGATAATGAAGTAGCAATGTTGGATATGATGTGATGGAAGTCTTTACATGTCTTGCACCCTCTTGGAGGATAGTGTTAAAATGTCTTGCGCGTATTCTTTGACCTTAGATTCTTTTTTTATGTCTTGTTACGATCTCAAACTCTCAATATGTATACATCTTTGCACAAAATATCTGTTTGAAAATCTGATGTCCCACTGTGCTAACAATTTTATGGATTTACACTCCTTCCAGGTCCCAATGGTAGCGGAAAAAGCTCCCTTTTTCGGGTCCTTGGGGGTCTATGGCCACTTGTATCTGGCCACATTGTTAAACCTGGTGTTGGTTCAGATCTAAATAAGGAGATCTTTTATGTTCCGCAAAAGACCATACACAGCTGTTGGAACTCTCACGTGAACAGCTAATCTATCCTCTTACGGCAGATCAGGAGATTGAACCACTTACCTATGATGGAATGGTGGACCTTCTAAAGAATGTAATGCTATTCAAGTTGCGTTTTACATTTGATATTGTGGCTTCTTGAACTACAACTTTTGAGTATATGAACCTACTGGAATTTTTAACCATGCTCCTTTTGCAGGTTGACCTGGAATATTTGCTTGAACGCTATCCTCTTGACAAGGAAGTTAACTGGGGTGATGAGCTGTCCCTCGGCGAGCAGCAAAGATTGGGAATGGCCAGGTTATTCTACCATAAGCCAAAGTTTGCCATCCTTGATGAGTGCACTAGTGCCGTGACAACTGATATGGAAGAACGTTTTTGCAAAAAGGTTCGAGCTATGGGTACATCCTGCATAACAATATCTCATCGACCAGCTTTAGTTGCATTTCATGATATTGTTCTATCCTTGGACGGTGAAGGAGGTTGGAATGTCCAGCATAGAAGGTTAAAACTTATAGCCCTTGAGATAAATTGTCAAACGTTTGTTCTTCCAAAATTAATTCACTAGAAATTAGTAACACACCTAATTTTGCAGGGATGACTCATCCTTTTCCACCGAAGAATCTGATTTTTCATCATCAGAAACTGATCGTAAATCTGACGCACTGACTGTTCAAAGGGCTTTTATGAGCAGGGCAAAGGTATATGATTCTGGTCTTCTGAATTTCTGTTCCAATTTCCATCATTATTAACAGCTTTTCTTATGCTGCTGTTTTATGGGGCTTCCTTACCAGAGCAATGCTTCATTGGGGTCCAAGGATCATTCATACTGTACAGAGGTTATAGCAACTTCCCCTAAGGTGGAAATAGAACATGCAGCACGGACATCTCGAATTCCACATTTACGATGTCACTCAAGACCCTTGCCTCTCAGAGTAGCTGCAATGCTAAAAATACTAGTATGTTCTTCTCCTTTGTGCTTCACAATTCCTCTTTAGATTTGTGTTTCCCAATGATTCGTGTTCAGGAAGGGCGGGCCTGGTGCAAGCGGTAGAGTCTTACCGCCTGTGACCGGAAGGTCCCGGGTTCGAGTCGCGGTCTCCTCGCATTGCACAGGCGAGGGTAAGGCTTGCCACTGACACCCTTCCCCAGACCCCGCACAGAGCGGGAGCTCTCTGCACTGGGTACGCCCTTTAATGATTCGTGTTCAGCCTTCACTGTAGAATTCAGATAACTTTGCTTGTTGGTAACAAGTTGCTCTCTGTTTGAACAAAAGCTATATATGCTATAATAATTAATAACCTTTCGAGTATACTAATCAATTAATGTACTACAAACTCAGTAACTATTAGAAAAAAGAAGGTTGCGCAAATAGATCTGATGAAGTACCCTAAACTATCTCTAGGAACTTTGTCCCCTGTGCTGATACAATTTGAAATTCTTATTCTATTCTCATTTACTTTGCTCCCCAGGTTCCTAGACTATTTGATAAACAAGGCGGGCAGTTGCTTGCTGTTGCTGTTCTTGTTTTCTCTCGTACATGGATCTCTGATCGTATTGCTTCGTTGAATGGTTCTTGTTTTAACCCTTTGATATCTTTCATCGTTAGAAAAGCTGCAAGTGTAATTCTCATATGATACTTCAAATCTTACCAGGGACAACTGTGAAGTTTGTCTTGGAACAGGACAAAGCTGCCTTTATTAAGCGCCTGATTGGTGTCAGTATTCTACAAAGTGGTGCAAATTCTTTTGTGGCACCATCTCTTAGGTAATTATGGTTGACTCTATATTAAGAGATTTATCGCTGGGTAATTGTTACACATGGAGGCCACAGGGCTTGTTGCTGCAGCATTAGTGCATGTGGGGCATCAGCCATTTAGCTGCAAGCACCAAGAGACATAGCTTGAAATGCAGCAAGATGGCAGCACCTCCCATAGGAATAGATAAGGGTAGGAAGTTGTTGATTATTTGGATCATTATCACGTTATCTTAATATAAGGAAGTTGCATTATTTGCCATGTATCGGGTTTTGGTGTTAATTGCATGCACATCACCTTGGTTGATTAGTGCATGCATATCAGGTGGTTAGTTACTTAGTTTCCATCTAATTGGGAGTCCTGTGCTTGCATATCAAAGAAATTCTCTAGTCCCTCTTTCTCCAACCAGCCTCAGAATGTTGACTAATGGCATGGGAGAGCCCCCCAGTCAGCTGGCCAATGTGATCACCCTAACTTCGGTCCTTGGACCCATTCCCAATTGTTCACATAACAGTGAGTAATAAATAATCATCGTAGATTTCAAACGAAGCACATGCAGTGTTCTAGTCAGTGACTTGTAATAAATTATCACTGATTCATCACATTTCAGTAAACAAACTATACGATCAAAGTTTTCTTTAGTGGGGAGCATTTAATGTAGGCTTTGAAATACATTTTTGGGGGCATGCAAGTTTAAGCTTGGGGGGATTTAAGGTCACTTCTGTACATGTTTAATTTCCAGGTCTCAAATAATATGTATCTGTGCAGGACCCTTACTGCAAAACTTGCCCTTGGATGGCGAATTCGCATGACCAATCATTTGCTTCGATATTACTTGAAAAGAAATGCATTCTACAAGGTATATCCTCAAGCAAAAAAACGCAAACACATTATTGCTTTATTTTCCTTTTTTGGTTAATCTGCCATACATTATTGCTTCTCTATATACTAGTTATGGTACCAAAATACTCTGTAGGTGGTGTGGCAGCTGTTCTGATATTCATTTTGATACGCCATTTATTTATCTACACAGTCTGTACTAGTGGAGAGTTGGAGACTATTTTGTTCAGAATGAAATGCTGGGGTTGTTAGGCATGCTTATTTGATCAAACTAGCCTACTGAGTAATTGTACGGGTATGGCTTACGGAGCCAGCAGTTTGAAATTTGACTCTTGGGTTTTCAATGGCAAGGTAGCCAAGTGCTTGAGATTTCTACTGAAATGTACCCAGTATTGAAAAGTACACATTTAAGAAGTGCTCCTTTTGGCTAAACAATAAATAGAAATACTCCAAATTTGGAAACTGTACCTTCTCAAAATGCTTTAGAAGTTGTAATATGAATGCTCCACTCTGCATTATGGGATAAGATGCTTGTGGCTCCAGCACTCCAGCAGGCACATCAACGTTGTGTTGGCCCACGCTGGAAAAAGTAGGGTGTAGGTAACTGGAGGAAAAAAGATGGCAGGGAAATATGTCTGACAGTTTGATCTGGGACTTGACCCCATGTCCTGATTCCAATGCATTTATTTGTTCCTACTATGTAAAAATGAAGATACTGGGAGATGGCCAAACCATCAAGCTGTCTTATGGTGGCATTAGTCGTTGGCTAGTTGCCAAAGGTGACAACTGCGTTAGGGTTGGGATGGACAGGAAGAAAGAAGTAACAAGCCTTGAGAAAGTTGCATGACACTTCTAGGAGCAAAGATAACCTTTCTTTTGTTGGCCTCTAATATTCAGTGTACATTATGCAACCAGAACACGAGTATATTCTGTCAAATTACATCGCTTTATTGTTATTGGGACTGAGTTTTGGTCAAATGATATTTTGGTGTTTTTCCTAAATGTGTCCATGCCTAGTATTATCTTGTTGTGCTGGGGTTCTGGCTGTGAGAATAAGATTGCATATCACACGACAGTAATACTGTGGGTGACTGAAGCTAATAAGTTATAATGGTGTATGATTTCAGGTATTCAACATGTCAGGTAAAAGTATTGATGCAGACCAAAGATTAACACTTGATGTAGACAAGTTGACCACTGACCTTGCCGGCCTAGTTACTGGAATGGTAAAACCGCTAGTTGACATTCTTTGGTGAGTTATCCTTGTTCCTACTGCTAATCATGAACTTGGTTTGAGTTTCGGTTAGAATCCTAGAATTCATTGTGCTAATTGCAGCTGAATTTCACCAGGTTTACATGGAGAATGAAGCTCTTATCTGGACGAAGAGGAGTTGCTATACTGTATGCTTACATGTTACTGGGTTTGGGCTTTCTGAGAGCTATATCCCCTGACTTTGGTCGTCTCTCAGGCCAAGAACAAGAACTTGAAGGAACATTCAGGTAAAATACTGCATATGTTGTTGCGTCTTAGTAGAGCTTTTCATGCCATTTAAAGATTCTAGATGTTAATCTGGTGAACTTTTATAAGGTTCATGCACTCGAGACTGCGGACACATGCTGAATCAATTGCTTTCTTTGGTGGTGGTTCAAGAGAAAAGGCGGTGAGTTCCATCATGCTAAATGGATAATGCCCAAGTTCATACAATGAGAATTGTTTAGGAAAAAGTCCAAATTACTCCCCTCAAGTTTGGCCTATGTCCAGTTAACCCTCTAAACCAATGTTTGGTTTGATTTGCTCCCCAACCATTTAAGTTGGTCCAATTTACCACCTAACAAGATTTTTTATTTTGTTTCTCTGCGTACTAGTTGAGCCTGATTTGCGAGATGAGAGATGACATCATAATTTATGTATTAAAAAAATATATCATAATTTTTTCATCATTATTTTGATAGGTTAGGACATTTAATAATAAATTAACACTAGAGATACAAAATTGTAAGAAACATAATGATAAAAAAATCGTAAAATAATTTTTAACATAAATATGATGACCATTAACGTCTCACAAAAATTGACGTTAAAACTTAACTTGTACGTGGAGAAACAAAAAAGATAATTCTTGTTAAGGGGTAAACTGGACAAACTGAAAATAGCTGAGGAGTAAATGCCGCGGGGGGGGGGGTGGCCATAATGTGGACCATGACAAGGCTCTTTCCTCTCATACATGTATAACAGCAATTCCATTTTCTGATGCATCTCTATGGTACTTGCAGAGATCATTTATTGTTTTCAAAACTGTTATTGTGTTTCCTAAATTTTCCATTGTATTTTCAGTTCAATGCACATGTTATGTTTACAGTTTCCATGTTAAAGATTTTTTCCCCCAATAGCTTCTGCTACCTTTATTTTGTTAAATGAGATGACCTTAACTTTTCTGCTTGTTATCTATTCTTCTCATATTTCAGATGGTTGAGGCTAAATTCGTCAAGTTAATTAACCACTCAAAGATTCTTTTGAGGAAACAGTGGCTTTATGGTATTGTTGATGATTTTGTAACAAAGCAACTTCCGCACAATGTAACGTGGGGTCTGAGTCTGTTGTATGCTTTGGAGCACAAGGGAGACAGAGCTTTAACCTCAACTCAAGGTTACTAATCTTCAAAACTCTTACCATTTTTCCAAACTATATTAGTTCCCATCTTATAAACATCCTGAAATGCATTTTTCTTTTGCTTCTCGTGCAACAGGAGAGTTGGCACATGCCCTGCGGTTCTTGGCTTCAGTGGTGTCACAGAGCTTCATAGCCTTCGGCGACATTCTTGAGTTACATAAGAAGTTCCTTGAACTTTCTGGTGGGATTAACCGGATCTTTGAGCTTGAGGAGTTTACACGCTTCGCTCAAAGAAGTAAGTTCAGTTTGCTAGGACTTAATAGACAATAGCAATAAGCAATCATGTTAAATTCTCTAATTTCAATATTTTTCATTAATGATTATATAGTTGGTTTGTCATGTGTGCATATTAGTCTAACACTAAACATAATATATTAGGGTAGTAAGTATTCCTGTTGTTGCTGACATGTCAGGTTGCCGCAATGTTTGCTCTAAAAACTCTACTGGCATTTTTGTACAGAATGTTTATTATGGTTGAGCTTGTCACCTCCTAGGAGTTTTCTACATGTTCGCTATAAGAAAATATTCTTATAGCAGGTTTTTTACCTTTTCATCATGCCAAGTTTAATAGTAATGCTGCATAGCAATGGGCTGAAAACCGTGCAGTGTTCTTAAGGTTTTGTCAGCTGTTGTGGGTTTGTTTCAATGCTAGGAACTGGCAGAAAAGTTAATAATTGCATTTCAACCACCCTGAGAAAACTAAAAATGATATGGCCATTAGTTAAGTTTTTGCAACCTCTTCTTACTTCCTAGATGAGGTAATGGTTGCCTTATATGGGCTTTCTTCCCCCTTTTCTCTCTCTTTAATATAAAGATACACAACTCTCCTGCATGTTTGAGAAAAAAGTTTTTTTATTCTGAACTTGCTTTTGAAATCAATGTTCGCCCAGATACTGCGGTGTCTACCAATGCCATCAGTGTAGCCTCAGAAGAAATTATTTCATTTCATGAAGTGGACATTGTAACACCATCACAGAAGCTATTGGCTAGAAAACTCTCGTGCAATGTGGTACAAGGGAAAAGCCTTCTTCTGACTGGTATTCAGTCTTTGTGCAGGCAACCTTTTTTTTATCTTCTGCTCAGCAGTGAGCTTATATTGTCATGATTCATTTTTTGTTTTGCTGAAGGTCCCAATGGTAGTGGAAAGAGTTCTATTTTTAGAGTGCTCAGGGATCTGTGGCCCACCTTCTCTGGGAGAGTTACCAAGCCCTCAGAAGGGATGTTTCATGTTCCTCAACGGCCATATACCAGCCTGGGTACTCTGCGGGATCAGATCATATACCCTCTCTCAATGGAGGAAGCGAAGATAAAAGTTCTTTCATTACATAGATCTGGTAGGCCCACCTCTTGAAATAGCTCTGTTGAATTAGTAAGAACCTTGTATTATGATTAGCTAGGAGCATGCCAGTTGATTGGAAGTAATAAGTTATATTGTTGCTTGTCCTGGTAACGGGAAAACTGTGGTAATATAGGTAGCAATTCTAGTGCCTCTGTACTGCTGGATGATCATCTGAAGACAATTCTAGAGAATGTCCGGCTGCTGTATCTTCTAGAAAGAGAAGGGTGGGATTCTACACCAAACTGGGAAGATGTTCTGTCGTTAGGAGAACAACAGAGGCTTGGGATGGTCAGTATTAACTGGCAGACCACCTTTATTTGTTCCTTTTTCATTTTCTTCGCTATTGAGTTAATTGAAAGTCGCTCTCTTCCTTTTGTCAGGCTCGTTTGTTTTTCCATCATCCTAAGTTTGGTATCCTCGACGAGTGCACCAAGTACGTGTTCTGTCACAATGCTCTTTTGGTTTCTTTCATTTCCTTTTCTCTTTCCTTATCAAATACTGTGGGTCCTAAATTTGTACTTGATTGCAGTGCTACGAGTGTTGATGTTGAAGAGCATCTGTACAGACTTGCAACTAGCATGGGCATAACTGTGATCACTTCCTCACAAGTAAGCATTTGGACAATCCCTGCGATAAAATTTCTGATGGTGGTGAACCGTCAAAAAAAAAAAGATGCTGAATTTGTTGTCAATTAATTGACAACTTGCTTTCCAAAATGAATTGGTCGTGTTGCTGAAACTTTTGTCCAATTACAGAGGCCTGCTTTGATACCCTTCCATGCCTTGGAGCTGAAGCTCATTGACGGCGAAGGGAACTGGGAGCTATGTGCGATCCAGCAGTGAATGATAGTACCCATTAGGAGTTGATGCCATCAAATGCACTGTCAGCTGCATGTACAAAAGCAAGCAGCTAGCCCATTGCCATTGTG
Organism: Miscanthus lutarioriparius; assembly: GCA_904845875.1. Classification (NCBI taxonomy): domain Eukaryota; kingdom Viridiplantae; phylum Streptophyta; class Magnoliopsida; order Poales; family Poaceae; genus Miscanthus; species Miscanthus lutarioriparius. Next base: position 78,762,764 of record CAJGYO010000016.1, on the reverse strand, counting down.
TATAGACAATGTTGGAAGATGCTATATATATCCTTGTCAGAATCTGCCACACGTTTAGCAGCAAAGCATTGTTAGTGAAGTGAGGGGGCATGTGATTGTGAGCCATGGTATGTGGTAGGGGTTCGCTTTGAGGCGTTTTGGACTTGAGTTCCTATAGTAGCTGGATAGCAGAGCAGAAGGGTTGTGAGTTAGTAGAAGCTGTACCTATTGGTTCATTACATTATATTGATCCTGTGTAGTAGATGTATATGACAGGCAAGGCAATAAATAAATATAATGTGGAATTGTGGATGCTACTGCTCTTCATTCTGATGAATTTGTGCTATCGGTTGGGCATGTCGGTCTTGTGATGTATATATGCATGTCGATATGACAGGCCATCAGAAATTGAATCAGGTGTGGTTGGGAAATTGTTCAACGTTAAGCTGCATGCAGCGTAGAGGCTGTATATCTGCATGTAAATGACAAATTGACAATAATTTGTTACAATGCTATTTGAGCTCTTATTAGTTTCGTTAGAAAAAAAACATATCTGTTTTTTTTAACAAACCAAGCGGTAAAGCTCTATTGATCAAGAATTGTTACATCGTTTGATAGAAGATCAACAATAAAGCTAGGGGGATCATCGTCCTAAATACAATCATTTTTCGAAAGCATAGCCCGCCTTGCCAGTTCATGAGCCACTTGGTTTGTTTCCCTTCTGCAGTGCTCTATGGAAATCTCCTGGAATCCTAACCAGATAGTTTGACATTCATCATATATGGCTGCTCCTGAATTAGCTGTGAATCCTCCGTCACCCATAATGTCAACCACTTCCATGCAATCAGATTGGACGATTATCCGGTTGCAGCCAACATGTTGAACTAACATCAACCCTTCCTTTAGAACATATGCTTCGGCCATTGGTGCGTCAACCACATGAGCAATAAAATTGTTTGACGCCACCACCATTCCGCCTGAGCTATCTTTGATGATGGCACCCATACTTCCGCATCCCATATCCTCATCAAAAGAAGCATCAACATTTAACATCACCACATCTTCCGGTGGTTTTCGCCAACCTTGTCTAACTGTGACACCCTTTTTTTTGCAGCCAATTTATAATTTTTTGTGAGAGTACCAATAGAGAGGCCAGACCTTGATGGTCGTTGGGTGCTTTCCCCATGCACCCGCTGCCTTCTTTCCCACCAGAGATACCAGCCTCCTGTCAAGATTAGCTCTGGAAATCCAACTCCCAGTGATTGAATTTGCTCTCCTCTTCTAATGCTTTCTTCTAGAATGATGGATCCCGAGCGATCGGTACCAAGTTTGTTCTATCTTCTCCCACATTCCTAGCGATCTCCAGACTACTCTTGCTCGATCACATGTGAAAAATATATGCCTGATATCTTCCGCGCCGTTCTAACAGACCGGACAACCAGACACGTTGGAGATGTGTCTGTTGGCCAGAATAGCTCGGCATGGAATCAACCCAAGCAGTGCTCGCCAACCAAATATTTTGATCTTCCCCGGCACGTCCAGCTTCCACAGGCGTTTCCAAACTTCAGTGCTGCTCACACCGCCCCCTTGGAGGGCCACCATTCGCTGCCCAAACCTCCTTTTCCATTCACCATGATAAGCGGATTTAACCGAGAAGATGCCATTTCTATTGTAGTGCCAGGCAACAAAATCTTCCCTCCCTGGTGTGACTGGAATTTACAGAATCCGGTTTACATCCACATTCCAGAAAATAGATTTTACCAGCTCAACATCCCATGTTGAATCAATAGGATTGATGAGTTCATCAACTGTTGTAATAATATTATTACCTTTGGGCGTTAAGATCTTCACATTATGACTTCCTGGAATCCAATTATCCTCCCATATATTAATTTGTGTGCCATCTCCAACTCTCCAAATATATCCTTGCTTGAAACACTCAAGTCCCGTCAGAATACTTTGCCATGTATAAGAGCAACCGCTTTTCATCTTGGCTTTCAGAAGTTTGCCATCAGGATAGTAGCGCGCCCTAAGAACTCTCGCACATAGAGAGTCAGGTTCACTAAGAAGTCTCCAAACTTGCTTTGCTAACATAGCAGAGTTGAAGGATTGTAGATCTCTGAACTCCATTCCTCCTTTTTCTTTCGGCATGCACAACCATTGTTGCCAATGAATCCTTTTCTGATCATTGCCATTACCCCACCAGAACTGCCAAATAGCGCTTGTTATTTCTTTGCATATGTTTTTAGGAATTTTAAACACCATCATCGCAAATACCGGCACAGCTTGAGCAATAGATTTTATAAGGATCTCTTTACCACCCATGCTTAGAATTTTCTCCTTCCAGCCATTTATTCTCATAGCAACCCTGTCAATTAAGTGACGAAAGCAATCACTTCGGTCTGCTCCCACCAAAGCCGGCAGCCCCAAATACTTGTCGCTTAGAGGTTCAGTCATGATATTCAAAGTTTCACATACCTCCGCCTTTACATCAGTATCTGTGTTGCTAGAAAAGAATATACTAGACTTCGCCTCACTGATTTTGTCCCGAGCTGGCACAATATTTATTCAGAATATCCATGAGACAATCTACGTTTTTCTTATCTGCGTGCATAAGTACGAGGGAATCATCTGCAAATAGGAGATGAGAAATAACTGGTGCTCCCCTGCATACTTTGATGCCCTCCAACTCCCCTCTCCTTGGCTCCCCTCAGCATACATGAGAGCCCTTCAGCTACTAATAAGAACAGATATGGTGACAATGGGTCACCCTGACGTAGCCCCCTTGTTGGTAAAAAAGTTTCTGTTTCAATAGAATTGAATCAAACTTTGTAACTCACCGAGATGACATATTGAAAGCTCTAGTTTGGTTTTGGTGAATTGATAAAACCCTAAGTGCTAACCTAGTTTATCAAAATAATTATGAGATAGGTGGCACATTCCAAGTGGTGGAGCAAATGAAGATCATGACATGATGATGGTGATGCCATGGTGATGATCAAGTGCTTGGACTTGAAAAGAAGAAAGAGAAAACAAAAGGCTCAAGGTAAAGGTATAAGTGGCAGGAGCCATTTCGTTTCGGTGATCAAGACACTTAGCTAGTGTGATCATATTTAGATTCGATAGCCGTACTATTAAGAGGGGTGAAACTTGTATCGAAATACGGTTATCAAAGTGCCACTAGATGCTCTAACTCATTGCATATGCATTTAGGATCTAGTGGAGTGCTAACACCCTTGAAAATGTTTGTGAAAATATGCTAACACACATGCACAAAGGTAATACACATTGTGTTTAGCACTTGGGAGCAAGGGTTCGAAACTTCACCGGCGCCCTGTATAGAAAAGACTGGGTTTTACAGAGTGCACCGGACGCTAGTCACGTGGTGACCAGACTCTGGGGAGCAGCGTCCGGTCAATTATAAAAGAAGGTGGTACTCTCGGCCTGAGACCGGACGCAGGTGACTGAACTCTAGCTGAACACTGTTCAGCGTTCGGTCCTGCTGGTGTGGCGGCGCACAGAGAAGAAGGTGAGTGATCGAACGCTGGGCGAGTCCGATCGGTCGTGAGTCGTGACCAGACATGTTCGGTCGCGACTAGAACCTTACTGGAAGTGACCGGACATTTGGGTCCTGCGTCCGGTCGTGATCAATCTGACGCATCTGGTTGTGAATGGAACCTCTCTGGAAACAACCGGACTCGGCAAAGGTGCGTCCGGTCTTGACACTGTGCTGCGTCCGGTCATCACTTAACCGTTGAGATCGGGCGCTCAACATTTGAAGCAGGGGACATGTGGCGAAAATCTGAGGACCGGACGCTGGGTCCTGCGTTCGGTCAATACGATCGGCGTGTCCGGTCGCCCCATTTTTCAGTGAACAAAGAGCCAACGGCTCTATTCATGGGGGCTCTCTATTTAAGCCGCATAGCCGGCTCAAGCTCACTCTCTTGGCTATTTGCATTGATATATCAACCTTGTGACCTTAGCCAAAACCCTCCTGTAACAACCAAGAAATCCACACACCAAAAATCACAACTACAATTTTTTTTTCTTAAAACTCCCATGTGATGATGAGTGACATTGTAGGAGCCAACCCTAAGAGTTGCATTAGAAGTAACCCAACCTAAGTCAACACATAAGCATGGCATATCATTTGATGATTATGATTATTAAATTTCCAACAAATAACATGTTGCATACATTGTTAATTCAAGTTGTGAATCGGAATTCCATTTGCTTTATGTTATGCCTAACAATTCCATTAAAATAATAAATCATAAAGTTATTATTAAACAAAATTCTCTAAACTCCAATAAATAATTTACCTCAGTTTTGAATTCAAATTTCAAACCAAATTTGAATTCAAACAAATGGAAAAGAAATGAAAAATAGAAAAGGAAGAAGAGAAGAAGGCCTCCCACCCATTGCTTTCGGCCCAACCATACGACCGATGCAAGCCCGACCACCCACCGGCCAGCCCGCCACCTTAACGCTGCGCAGCCCGCCCGCTTCGCTCACGGCTCATGCCCAAACTTATGGCCCAGCAGTACCATACAGCGCCCCGTCGGCCTACGCTGTGGTCGGTCGCCACCACCTTGGCCTCAAGCGTGTCGACCAGACGTTGCCCATGCCCATGCGTCTCCCCATCTCCGCCTGCAGCCGCTGCCTGCTGGACCCCGCACGTCAGCGCTACTGTGCTTCTTCCCCACGCCACGCTCAAACCACCACACGACAGAGCCCCGACAACGGTGGTAGAGCGGGCCAGGGGTCATGCCCGGGGCATGGTCCTGTCTCCCCCTTGGCGCCGCGCCCACGCAACCCCTCGTGACCGTAGGATGCAAGCAAGCGCCGCGATTGCCCTTGATCCTCGTCCGCCGATCACCGAGCTCCATGGCCGAAGCTTGGCTATAAAGGCCATGGTCCTCGAGAGCCCTAAGCGCTCGTCTCCGTTGCCGCCACCACCTCGGTGGCCATCCACTACGCACCCAAACCTAGAGAGAAGAGGAGAAGAGGAAGAAGGGGGAAGAACGCCGGCCGCCCGTGGGGAGGAGATCACCGAGCCGGGGCGGCGTCGTCGGCTACATCATCGACGCTGGTCGGCACGGCATCGCTTTGCGCGGCTTCGGAGCTACGGCCTCGAATTGACACTTTGCACCGCCATCCTATCTCCCACAACACCTACGGTGAGCCTTCCGATCCTCTCTCTGCGTCGAACCTCATCCGTCGGCCATGGCGCTCCACACACAAGCGCGTGGGCGATCGGCTCCTTGCCTCGACCACTTGGAACACATGCACCCACGCTTTGCACCGAGATCACCGTGACACCCCACCGGAGCCCATAGCGCACCAGCGTGCGCGCGCGCCGTCGACGCCACCGCCATGGCGCACAGCACCACCTTCGAGCATTAGACCACCGTGCCGAGCACCAGACCACAGGTCCGAGCACGCGACCACCGGTTCGAGCACTAGACCATCGGTCCAAGCACCAGACCACCGGTCCGAGCACCAGACCACCGTGCCGAGCACCAGACCATCGGTTCGAGCACCCGACCACCGGTCGAGCACCGACCACCGTGGGCGCGATCTGCTGGGGCGCTGGCGCCTCCTTGACTCGCCCATCCTGTTTCATGAAGCCGCGGTAACTCACGCGCACGCCGTGACCACCACCTCGCCGAGTCCCGTGGTTCACCCGCGTGCCTCGCCGTCGTCTTCACCGTCGCCGTACCACCGGATGTCCCCACCGCCACAAGAGAACCGAGCCTCGCCTTGAGTCTCGATGACCTCGCCGCGTTCCCACGAATCCGTGAGAAGCGTGCATGCCCGCAGAGACGTTTTACCATGACCGTGAGACACCTCACCGATACCGCCCGTCGAGCTCGGAAGAGGCGCCGCCGTGGCAAAAGCCACCGGAGGCCCCTGGAGGACCCTCGACCTGCCCAACATGCCCGTTAGGGCGTTGTGTCATACCACGCACCACAAAACCGGCCTATGCCGCAGCCCGCGCCATCCCTTGCACGCCGGTGGAGCTCGAGCCGCCCGCCACCACAGCCAACACCTTGGGAAGCTCTGCCGCCACTTTGACCCCACCGACACGGTCGCATTGTGGCCTAGGGAAGCTTTTCCCCTCCCCAATCAGACACCAGCGCCACCGCGGGGGCTCACCGTGAGCTCGCCGTCGGTAGGAGCAGCACCGCCGTGGAAAGCAGGGGAACACCTCCCTCGCCGCCACATGCCCATGCACCCGGTGCACGTGGACCACAGAGAGAGAGAGGATGGACTTGGTCCACCATGGACTTGGTCCAGGTCCATGGACCGTGAACTTCCGTCCACCGTGGAGAGCCCACAAGACGCCACGTGAAACCCACGACTATGGCGTGGTAGAGCCACACCACGCATCGTGTCCAATCCCCCCCGAACCAAAATTCGAAGCCCAACCGGCCCGTTTGAGACCAGGCCCGTGAGTGACCGTTGACCGATCGACGTTGACCGTTGACCTGGCCCCACATGTCAGCGACACAGTATTGCTGGACCCACACGTCAGATGGTGACGTCATGTTGACGACAGCTGGACCCCACCTGTCAGCTTGGAACCGCGATGATGACGTCATGCTGACATCATCAAGCCACGTGGACCAACCCCAGCGTGACACTGAAAGGTCCTAATGGCTAGAGGGGGGTGAATAGCCTAATAAAAATCTACAACAACACTTAACAAAATGTGTTAAACAATTTTGCGGTGAAGCGAGTGTTGCGCTAGCCTACTAAAATGCAAGCCACCTACCACAATTCTATTTCGAATAGTGTATATCCACACAATAGCTATGACACTTAGCTAAATTAGTGTGCTCTCAAAGACTAACTAAAGAGCAACACTAATCAAACAAAGAAGCTCTCACAACTAGCTACACTAAAGAGCTTGATAACTAGTTTGCGGTAATGTAAGAGTGAGCAAGAGAGTTATACCGCCGTGTAGTGGTAGGAACCAATCAATCACAATAATGAATACCAATGTAGACCAATCACCTCGAAATCAAATGATGAACACACTGATTTTTACCGAGGTTCACTTGCTTGCCGGCAAGCTAGTCCTCGTTGTGGCGATTCACTCACTTGGAGGTTCACGCGCTGATTGGCATCACTCGCCAAACCCTCAATAGGGTGTCGCACAACCAACACAAGATGAGGATCACACAAGCCACAAGCAATTTACTAGAGTACCTTTTGGCGCTCCGCCGGGGAAAGGTCAAGAACCCCTCACAATCACCACGATCGGAGTCGGAGGCAATCACCTCCTCCACTCAACGATCCTTGCTGCTCCAAGCCGTCTAGGTGGCGGCAACCACCAAGAGTAACAAGCGAAATCCATGATGAAACACACAATCACCAAGTGCCTCTAGATGCAATCACTCAAGCAATGCACTTGGATTCACTCCCAATCTCACTATGATGATGAATCAATGATGTAGATGAGTGGGAGGGCTTTGGCTAAGCTCACAAGTATGCTATGTCAGTAGAAATGGCCAAAGATGTGAGCCACAGCCGGTCATGGGGCTTAAATAGAGGTCCCCATGAAATAGAGTCGTTGTACCCCTTCACTGGGTAAAACACGCTCTGACCGGACGCTCGGTCATCTCGACGAGACGCCGCCCTCGGCGTCCGGTCGCCGATGGACGCCACGCGTCACCAGCCTTCAAACGCTGTTTGTCGATTTCAACAGCTGCAAGCCGATTGGGCGCTCCGAAATCGACCGACGACCTGAAGCCCAGCGTCATCCGGTCGTTTCGATAAGCTCCCGAGGCATGTTTTTTTTTTTAACCGGACGATCCGGTCCACCTTGACCGGACGCAGCAGTCATCGTCGTGCTCAACAACCAGTCATCATGCCGTCGACATTTCGATCGGACGCAGCCTTTCAGCGTCCGGTCATTGAGTGACCCAATCCGGTCGATGAGACGGACGCCAAAGATCATTTCGATCAACTCCATTTCAACTTTTACTTCTTCACCCTTGCTCAAGTGTGCCAACCACCAAAATTTTGCATCCGGCGCAATAGAAAATAGACATTTCATTTTCCTGAAAGCGCCGAATCCCGCCGAGCTTGCAATATAAAATAGGCGGGATTCGGCGCTTTCGGGAAAATGAAATGTCTATTTTCTATTGCGCCGGATGCAAAATTCTTGGTGGTTGGCACACTTGAGCAAGGGTGCTCGGCGGGAGGGAGAGAGGGACCCAAACCCATCTCAACCCTACAAACACCTTGTGCACATGTGGTAGCATATTTACACAAATATTATCAAGGGTGTTAGCACTCCACTAGATCCTAAATGCATATGCAATGAGTTAGAGCATCTAGTGGCACTTTGATAACCGCATTCCGATACGAGTTTCACCCCTCTTAATAGTACGGCTATCAAACGTAAATGTGATCACACTCTCTAAGTGTCTTGATCACCAAAATAAAATAGCTCCTACAAGTTATACCTTTGCCTTGAGCTTTTTGTTTTTCTCTTTCTTCTCTTCAAGTTTAAGCCCTTGATCATCTCCATGCTATCACCATTGTCATGTTATGATCTTCATTTGCTTCTCTACTTGAAGTGTGCTACCTATCTCATGATCACTTGATGAACTAGGTTAGCACTTAGGGTTTCATCAATTTACCAAAACCAAACTAGAGCTTTCAGACACGTGTCAGCCCAGGATTAACTCAGCCTTTTTCCATTTTCAGAAATAGATTTAATCTTCGGAAATTCGTAACTAATTCATACGACCTCGGAAAAATACGAAACCAGGACCAAAATTCATCTAAAATCAAGCTCTACGCAATGGACCCATGTTTGAGTGCATTTGGATCTTTTGAATTTTCATTGCTTCTTTGTGCTATTCTATAGACGTCGCTAACACGACTATAATGCGGTCGTTTGTAGACTCGGAGGAAAACCGGACGGACGAGGATCATGAGTACCGTGAGGAGTACGGAGATAACTACACTGAAGGTGCCACATCCCACCTAATCTCGTAGCACCTATTACGCATGGCTAATATAGAAATGCTAGCGCTTACTTTATTGTCATGATCACATTATGGTAGGACTTGCATGATAGTATGCTTTCTTGATGGCCTTTACCTTGACGCAACCTTACCCCTGCTCACCCTGCTGTTAGGCTAGTCACACGCTTGCTAATATATTTCATTGCTTACTACTTCTACTACGCTTGCACTATATGGAGGCGTGGTGGAAACTGGTGTTATCTGGACCATGGGGAGAGTGCTGCGTGTATGACTTGGGTGCGTGGAGGGTGAGGATTGTGTCGACCAAGTTGGAGTATACGACGAGCCTGGGGCAAGTCATGCCGTGGGGTGCTACCTAGGCACCCCTGGAATGGATACCTGTGGTGGGTAAATGGTATATGAGGTGGCCTTGGGTGTGATCCTATGATGGGAGGAGCCCAGGGTGGAGGTGCTGTGGTGGCACGGTAAATAGAAACCCTGATGAAGATATTCTGGCTTGGTCATCCCTAAGGACTTACTAGTACTCAGATTCACCGGGAAGCCTTACGTACCACTCGCCCTATATGGTGCGGGACAGTCGGACTACTTGGTAGGATATTGCCACTACTGCTAGGTTGTTAGCGGACAGTGTAAGGAGGTACGGGGTGCGGAGGATTTCCCCCACACCCTTCCGAGACTTCATGGAGACCTTGTGGACCCGGCTCATGTCTCACAGTTTCAGCCACCCCAGACCGGACTTAGGGTGTACCAGGGCTGAATGGTAGAGTGGCATTATCCTAGGCTAGCAAGCGGCCGGAATCAACCTAGTTGACGACGGTCAGCGAGGAAGGCGGATCTTGTGGTTATGTAAAACCTCTGCATAGTGTATGGTTGATCGATCGATACATATGCCGACTTGTCGGCTATGGACCTTTCCTGGGTTTCGCTTAAACTAGATAGTGAGATGAGTCTTTCTATTCTCCCCCGGGAGTGAGTGTTCGGACGTAGCCAGGGGCTACGGGCCTTGAGACAGTGCCGAGAGGGAGTTGGCCTGTCGACTGAGCGATGGTATGGCTGTGGTATGGTGATGGTGTGGAGATGGTGGTTTATCGATCCCAGGATCGAAACCTGGCTCTGGAATGGGAATGGGGTGGAATGTGTGTGAGTGGTGTTAAAACTTGACCAACTATTATTATATACTTGGTATGTTAATGCATAGGAAACCCCAGCCTTTTAGGTTCCTCTTGATTATAACCAATTTGCATCCAATTTCCACAAAGCAATGCTCATAGGGTTGGGAGTGGCCAGTACAAATCGTACTGATAAATTTTGGCACACAGGTTCTACTGAGGAGTATAGCTCCGAGGAGTTTGACGGTTGAGGGGTTCGTTCCTACGCTCGAGTTTGGCGATCTTATCTTCAAGCTGTTCTGAATGAATGCTACTTTTGATTCCGCCAATGCGGCGATGTAATAAATTATGTAATTCCGCACTATTTGTACTCTGATGATATCGTTGTATGGAAGTGATATTCGACTGGAATTTGGGTAATATGATCTACAACGGTCTTATTACACTTTGACTCTGTGGATTCCCCTTCGTGGAAATCGGGGTTGTTTCACCTCCCACTCATCTCTATCATTGATTCATCATCTTTGTGAGATTGGAAGTGAATCCAAGTGCATTGCTTGAGTGTTTGCATCTAGAGACACTTGGTGTTCGTGTTTCGCTACGGGATTCACTTGTTACTCTTGGTGGTTGCCACCACCTAGACGGCTTGGAGCAGTGAGGATCGTCGAGCGGAGGTTGGTGATTGTCTCTAGCTCCGATCGTGGTGATTGTGAGGGGTTCTTGACCTTTCCCAGACGGAGAGTCAAAAGGTACTCTAGTAAATTGCTCATGGCTGTTGTGATCCTCATCTTGTGTTGGTTGTGCGGCACCCTATTGAGGGTTTGGCGTGTGATGCCAATTAGCGTGTGAACCTCCAAGTAAGTGAATCGCCACAACGAAGACTAGCTTGCCGGCAAGCAAGTGGATCTCGGTAAAAAATCATTGTGTCATCATTTGATTCCGAGGTGATTGGTCTTTATTGGTATTCATTCTTGTGATTGATTGGTTCATTTCTTGACTCGGCGGTATAACCATCTTGCTCTCGCTCTTTACATTACCGCAAATTAGTTGTCAAGCTCTTTAGTGTAGCTAGTCGTGAGAGCTTGTTAGTTTGATTAGTGTGGCTCTTTAGTTGGCCTTTGAGAGCACACTAACTTAGTGTAGTGACATAGCCATTGTGTGGATAGAGACTATATAAACTAGAATTATGGTAGGTAACTTGTATTTTTAGTAGGCTAGCTCAACACTCGTTTCGCCTCATATTTGTCTAACCGGTTTTGCTAAGTGTTGCTGTAGAGATTTTTATAGGCTATTCACCTCCCTCTAGCCATTAGGATCTTTCACACATGTCATTATCAATTTGATCCAGCGCTGGTCAAACCCCATCTTCTTCATAATTCTCTCCAGAAAGGGCCATTCAACTCTATCATAAGCTTTGTGTATGTCCAACTTCACAGCACACAACCCTCTCTTCCCCTTCTTCTTCTTCATAGTATGAATACATTCATAAGCCAAGAGAATGTTATCTGTGATTAACCTCCTGGGAACAAAAAGCACTCTGGTGGTGACTAATGATATCGGGTAAGATAACTTTGAGTCTATTTGATAAGACTTTTGAAATTACCTTATACACCACATTGCATAGTGAAATAGGCCTGAACTGCGCCACTTTTTCTGGATTGTTCACCTTTGGGATCATACATAACAATAGTGGTCTCGTTCCACCCAGCCGGAATGGTAGCATTGTTAATCGCCTGCAGTACTTCATCCACCAGATCATTGCCAAGCATACCCCAAAACCACTTAAAAAAATAGCATGTAACCCATCCGGACCCGGGGCTTTTAAATCTCCAATACTAAACAACGCTTTCCTGACCTCTTCGCTATCAAAAGGAGCCAAAAGCAGATGATTCATATCAGTTGTGACCCTGCGGTTCACATCTGATAGCACACTTTGCTCAATATGATTAACCTCCGATGAAAAAAAGTTGACAAAATAATCCTTTACCATCGCCTTCATCGTGTCATTATCCTCATGTTTTACCCCTTGATCATCAATTAAACCGCTGATCCAATTTTTCTTCCTTTGGCCTGACTCAAACTGATGGAAAAAAAAATTGTGTTTCTGTCGCCATGTTTGAGCCAATTGGCTCTCGCCCTTTGAATCCACACAATTTTCCTCCTGCTCAAGTAGCAGCTCCAGCCGAAGCAAAATTTCTTTCTGAGCTGCCAACGACTCATCAGACATTGGCCCTCGTCTCAGATTTTCAAGTTCTCTCCTTAAACTTCTTCATTCGCTGGACCGGTTTCTTCAAATCATCACGGTCCCAAACATGCAGGTCGGTGTGCACAGCATTCACCTTCGCCATCAGATCCGGCCCTTGGCCTTGTGCTGCTGCTCTTGCCCACGCTGCCTGTACAATCTCGTTCACCGTCTCCTCTTTCAACCACCTGGCTTCAAATCTTCGTACTCCCCCTCTACTTGGTACAGTAGTATCTCCGCTCACATCTGTCGTGTCAAGAATAAGTGGACGGTGGTCAGACTTCACCATCTCACCGTTCACTAGTCTTGCATTGGGGCACAACAAATTCCAATGAGCATTAGCTACCCCACGGTCCAAACGCTCTCTTATCTTTCCTCTCTGCCAAGTGAAGAGATCACCTACATAACCCACATCTTCTAGGCCACAGTCCATGAGAGCACCCTGGAATGGTTGCAAGTGAGACTGTGTTCTTGCCCTCCCCCCTTCTTTCTCATGGTGATACAAAATTTCATTAAAGTCACCTAGAACCAGCCATGGCAGAGCTAAGCTACCATGCAGAGAACGCAAAGCAGCCCAAGTCTGATCCTTGGATCGCCATAGATGCCCGTAAGTCTCCAGTCTTCCACACCTTTAATCACCACGTCAATGAAGTATTGTGAAACACTTTGACAATGGATCACAAACTCCTTCCTCCGCAACATAAGCAAACCACCGCTGCGACCATCACTCTCATGAATAAAAAAGTGATCACACCCCAACTTTCGCTTTAAATTTTCTGCCTTCACATTCCCCATACGTGTCTCTGACAGAAAAAGCACATCCGGTTTCTCTCACCTCTGGATCTCCAGAAGCGCACGAACTGCCCAGGCGCTTGCAAGGCCCTGGCAGTTCCAAGCTAGTATTTTCATTATGCCCGGTCACCCTCCTCATCAGAGGGCGCCGATTCAAATAAAGGGTTGTTTGTAACTTCACCACCTGCCTTGCTTCTCCTCATTCTCTTCTTCTCTTGTTCTTTCTGTGGACTGGTCGCTGTTGCACTTGGAACAGCGCCTTCCAGGAGTTGAACATGCTGTGCTACAAGTCCTTTGCCATCAACCTCTGTAACCTCCCTTTTTCTAGAATTTTTTTCAGCATCTGAATCCCCTCCTCCCCATTCGAAGTATCCATCTCCTCAATATCTTCTGCAGAATCAACAGCCTGAAGACGTGCATTTCTGTTACTATTATGCTTTTCGTACCCTTTTTTTTTACTCATGAAAACGTGCATTGCTCATTCAATGGACAGGGTGCCGAAGGTTGTGGGGCACCAAAAAAGAGAGGGCTGCTATAGCTCGTATGGAATTAGGCGCACCTAATAAAATGAAGCAGCTGCAGAGAACATCAATGCAAAGCCATCCTTTTAATTTGGGTCCTAAATTATTTCCCCCCTTTTTCTGATCCGAAAACTTCGTAGGATGACATAAAAGTAGCATTGAAAAGGCTGATGGAAATGTGCAAATAAAAAAGAAGAAAAACAAGGATGGAAATGTGCACAAAAAAGAAGAAGAAAAATAGCATTGAAAAGGCAGGTGCAAACAAAAAATATTAAAATATAATAAGGATGGAAATGTGCACAAAAAAAGAAGAAAAAATAATGACATGGAAATGTGCAAATAAAAAAATAGTAAAAAAATAATAAGGATAGAAATGTGCACAAAAAAAGAAGAAAAAGTAATGACCAAGAAAAAATAATAAGGATATAAATGATCACAAAACAAGAAGAAAAAATAGTGACAGCTGTGGGATTTGAACCCACGCCCTTTCGGACCAGAGCCTAAATCTGGCGCCTTAGACCACTCGGCCAAACTGTCTTTGTTGATATTGATTGTACGGCTAGGTATATATATGAAAGACTAAACTAACAAAAGACAAATAGAGAAGATAACGAAATAGAAAAGGTAACGTGTGGCTTTAAACGTACAGAGACATTTGTGAGTTCATTTCATGCTATAGACAGAAAAAAAAAAAGTGGAAATAAAGATCAGCACCTATATATGTTCATTAGCGTTGAAAAATTGAAATAAAGACGTTTCAACAACGGAGGTCTAACAACAACAGACAATTTGAGTTTGCTTGGCTTAACCGATGCACCGTGTGATGAAAGGTCCTCCTAATCTCTTTCATCTACATACATTATACATTGTTAAAATCCAACTCATATCTTTCAGTGCCCTTCAAGGGAAGCACTCTCCTCTTATGGCCTGTTTGGAATGCGGGATTTTTCCCCATTCCTGCATTTTTCCTGTAAAATTGATGTGTGATTCCTATAAAATTCATGCGTTCAAACAGGCCCTTAGGGCTTCTTCAACGCGCCATGTTGACATACTGCCCTAGCCTTCATCTCTGCATCAAGATTCCATGTCATATGGGCAGGTGGTTTCGCACTCGCAGATACTCCTAGTAGCTTGTAGAAGAACCATTGCCCTCAACTGACACACAAGAGAAGCAAGTGTCGAAGAATGCATTGTGACCACCGATGTGAGAGATGAGGGAGAGTAGAAAAGCTGCTACATGCGACATGCATATCCTTTTGGAGGGCTAAAACAATGGAGGACATGATTTGCATGAAGATGCAATGGTGAAATGAACAGCTGGTACTGTGGTTAGCCTTAATTTTTTTTCTTGTAAACGTGGAGTCTAACTTCATGTATATCCTTTTGCTCTACAGCAGCAGGACATGGAACCATGCATGTATGAACAGCTGGTACTGTGGAAGCCTTAATTTTTTTTCTTGTAAACGTGGAGTCTAACTTCAGTATATGTTGTACTTAAACTAAAATGAGTTCGTTGTCCAAAAAAGAGAAAGTGTATGCCTGTGTTGTACCCTTGAACCGAGTCTTTCAAACTCCTAATAGTACCTTGTATACTTGAAACAAAATGAGTTTGTTGTAAAAAAAAACGAAGTACCAAAAAAAAAATTGGCTACTGCTATCCATATTTATGAGAAGGAAAATTAAAAAAAAACAAACAAAGGGCCCATCCGGGTTCGAACCAGACCTATTGATCTGCAGTCAATTGCTCTACCACTGAGCTATGGACACCTGTCGGTTAAATGTCGTCTGCACACGTACTAATCAGATCCCATGATTCAACATGGCCAAAAACAGACAAGAAGACATAGGATTCTACATGCCGGAAACGCATAAAAAACATACTCCTCTAAAGGAATAGTACGTAGCTTTCACGTGGGCAACGAGATCCATCCCTTTTGGCAATGGCAACAAGGCATGCAAAGGACGAGCTTTTCACAGACACGATTCCGACAGGATAATCCAGGAAGCAGAACCACAAACTACATGGTACCATTAGCAAATCTCAACATGTTATTGCTGCTACAAGAATCGAATACCTCATCTGCAACAGCTCAACCATCCACTCCATGCCAGCAGACTCCGGATATCGACACGAATCCACCAGCCTAGTTACAGATTACAACCTCTGCCCTACCAGGTTGTGGCAGGGAGATTAAATCGATTAGCTCTACCATACATTAGGTAAGGAAAAACATGGCATCCACACTCGCAACATATGCACAGGACAAACAACAATTGCTTCCTTCTCCTTATATAAATCCCAGCTGGGTGAGGTCATCGTCTGGGATTTCCAGGGCGCCCGAGAGATCAATGTCTTGCAACGAGTCGTCAAGGCCATCCGTGAACCATGAGCTGATATCGTTGCCCTGCCCATCAAGCCCTCCTGGGACGTCCAATATGTCATCTAATCCAGGCAACACTGGCAGTCCAGCATCCGCAGTAAGTCGCTGGGTGGCGTTGCTGGAAGTATTCCTAGTTGGATGTGAATTCGTTGGATGCTGGGTCTTTTTCTCGCTTGCAGGTTCAAGGGGCTCTTGCACTGTCGGAGATGAAAATGGCTCAACCACTCTACCCAGCACGTTTCCAGAAGTTGATAGTTGTGCCAGCTTTTGCTTTGGCTTTGTCTTGTTTTTGCGCTCGCCGCTCCTCCCGCTGCCGCCTGATGAATGGCGCCCTGATTTCAATCCAGTGCCCTTTGCGGATGCATCCCTGTTGTGATCCCGTTCCCTGTCGCCCTTTTTCCATTTTGCGCCACCTGTGATAGGAAAAGCCGCAAGTTGGATATACTTGGTCAAACAGGAGGTAGTCTTCTGACATCACCCAGTATTATCATCAAGAGAATCGCTAAGCTACCTTGATCAAATGGAGTTCTATCAAGCTTTTGATGCTTCAGCCTCTCTACACCTGAAGCCCAAACAAAAGCAGGTAAGAAGTTATGATTTTGATAAAAGAATTAGTTTGACACAAAAATGTGCTCTCAAGTACACAAACATAACAGTCATTTCTGTCTGAGCAACAGTATAGCACATAAATTACCCTCTGTGGATTTTGCATCACTGCTTGGCAAGGGTGCAGACAGCACACTCCAAAGAGAAGGCTCACTGAAGCAGCTTTTCCCTGTTTCATCAAATTTGTGGCATCGAACAAGAGTACGCTTGGCAAAAGCCAAGGCAAGCTGCTTTGCAGCTTTATTGGCAGATTTACTGACACCAGCCTTATGACTAGAGCCAATCCGCCCACCCTACATATCATAAAGAAGAGATGCAATCAGGATCAAAGTTAATGCAGCTAATACATATTACCCCTTTTTTCCAGGCAAAAAAATATGTTAAGCTTAAAGGGGCAAGGATCATCCAACATTGGGAGACCAAAATTTCATTCACCAACTTAAAAAAAACAAAAGAAAAGATAACGGTTTTTGTTAAAGCAATGAAGGACGGACATCTTATATTTCCCCAGACCACAACTAAAATAGCAGAGCCAGGACATTTGTAATCTCATGTGGTGCCAACATTGATTTAAGAACAATCATGTGAAGACACATGTCAACTACCTTGAGTTTTCTGTATGCCCTTTCAACCAGTTTGTTCATAGCATGTTGCTCCAAGCTCCTGTCAGGTAGTCTTAAAGTTAGCCATTAAAGTAACTTCATGCACTAGCATTTAAGATATAATGTATATATAAATATAATGCATCACTTACCTCTCCTCAATATTCTTTGTATCTTGAATTGATTTATCTAGCTTATGTAATCTGCATTTCTTTTGGTTCACCTGCAAAAACAAGAATGGTACCATTTTAATACACATTAGTGAAAATCTAGTGAGAAAAAAGCAATTTAATTTTTCAGAATATATGCATGTAAAGTTATGAAAAAACATCACACAGATGTATCAAGTGAGACGGTTTTAAATTAGTACAATAAGAACCATTGGTCTTAGTCATTAGATTGAATGCAGATGGCTCAGATAAGCCACCTAAAACCACCAAAACTTTTCAAATGGCCCGCAGCTATGCCACCTCGCCTTGGTACCATTCCACCTAGCGATATAGGCAACCATCTTGATCTATAGCATTCAAATCTGATCGAGAGGCTTTCCCTATATACAGACCCTAGTATAAAATAGGAATAAATCTCTGATTTCCATGATTTCAGACATGTATTCAAACCATTATGAAGAAGGGGTACAAAATGACAGTGTTTTTCCCAAAGAAAATATGCTGGTCCTCTCTTAGTCCTTATTTGCCAAGATGCCACTCGAATATGTAGTTACTATGAAACTTACTCTTTAAACAAATAGTGATGCCAGATGGTCAACATCAACTTTATATATTAAAATTTCAAAAATAATTATAATATTTGTAGAAAACGAAATCCTTACACAACCAAGGTTCCAAAACATGATAGAGATTATGACACTTTACATTGATCTGGTGAAGTCACACATTAACAGTTAACACACTGAACCCATCCAAGTTTAATCAAAACTGAAGACATGCTATTAGGAGGGGACGAGGGCTTGTTCACGTAACCTGATCATGCAGCCTTTTCCTCAACTCTGAAATCATTTTATTAATGTCCTCATCTTCTCCATCATCTAGCTTTGGCTGAAAAGAGTAGTGTTGCAAAGATAAGGCAAGAATCAAAACCAGAATGTATGAGGGGGACAAGCACAAATTCTGGTTATTACATACAGTTCGACTTTCTAGGGACTATATAGATTATAACAGAGATAAAATAGCATCCAATATAAAAAAACAATAGCATATGTGCCCCTGGGATGACAGCGTATCTGGGCACATCAAATACTTCCTCACTTGTTCCTTCTTTTTATCTGATGTTTCAGGAGTGAAGAAAACTCTTCAAGACACCAAGAACATAGATAACTAAATCTACCTATATTGCCTATATCTCATTCAGTGTGTGCTTTTCGGTCTCTTTATTAGCAGATCACTGAGGCAAATAGGGGTGCTTGTAAGAAAATAATGAGGTTGTGACTCGCAAGAGACACAAAGGGCAAAGTAATCAAAACCATATGAGCGCCCCTCCCTCCCTCAAGAAACATGTCAGGTTGCCCAAAATCAGAGACTATGGTTTTCCAATTATTTGACATGTTTCCTGGTAGGCAATGCATATAGACTTCCATTAAAAAACTGTATAAAGCAACACCAGAGTTTAAGGGACATACCACTGTCTCTGGACAAATGCCAATACTTTGCAGCTCAATTAAAATCTTATCTTCCACAGACATCTGCCCATATTGATACTCATATGGAGATAAAGGGAAATCTTTCCCTGGATTTTGACATTGCCGTGGAATCGGTGGTATCAAGTCATGCAAAGGGCCACTTTCTGGGTATACTGTAAAATTGAGTCCATCTGATAAATTCTCACTATGAACCGAATTTTCACTGTTTGAATTGATGAAATTGCTTGAAGCTGTAAAACCATTGCACATGCTCTGATGCACCACAGAAGTACTGTTTGAGTGCACAAAATCCATACTCAGCCCAAAATTAGATGTTATGGCACTAGCTTGAAGTTCATTTTCTAAGTATCTGTTGACAGTGTAAGGGTTGTGGCTATTTGGAAATTCAACAAGTATATCTCTTTGCACCCCATTGGAATCAGGTAAGTCATCTTCCATAATTAAAGCCGAAAGGAGTCTGTGTGCCATTGGAGCCATTTCATTAAACCATTTATCAGCTTCCAGCTTTTGTGGCCCAGTACGGCTTTCGTCACCATGAGAAAAACAGCCGATAGATCCTTTTGCTCCGACTCCATTAGTTTTACTTTGCTGGGATGACGGAGAAAAATTAGATGGAGCCAATCCCTGAGATGAATGCTCCTCCTGCAGTTTTTTCAGACATATGACAAAGGTCATATATAGGCAATAAATTTCCATGAAAGGAGAAACATTTTATTGGAATAATTTGGAATTATTGATGTCATGAAGTCACATACCATCTTTGACATTCTTCTGTGATCAACTGATGCTACAATATCATGTTCACTATCAGACATGCAGGACATGCTCATCTCAAGCTCTTCAACAAGGTTGATCTGACCACAAACTGACACATCAGAATCCATCCCAGCAAACAATAAAAGTACATTCAATCATGATGTCTAAAGCAAAACTTGCACCAACCTGGTTTTTTAAGAAAGACAAATTTTCTGAGCTCATAAAAGTTAGCATGGGTTCCATTTTCTTCCAAAAAGGGCCAGAATAGGCACTAACTGCAGAAGAAAAGAAGTTATAAACCATCAACCCAAAGGGATGCCTGACAGAGATCGCCAGAAGAGCAGGATAAGACAGCATACGCACCAATAGCGCTGCGAGCAGCATTAACAGCAGCTAAAAGCTCCTCTTGGTCATCTTCTGGTTCACCTGCAATGCACAATTATTAGTTATTATAAGAGAAAGGATAATGGCGAGAGACATGAGTAATAAAGGTAAAGCATCTTCGGAAAACCTGTTATGTCTGTAATATCACTATTTAGAGCCTGTGAATGCCAGGATGAAGCTTTGCGGTCAGAGCCTTTTTTCATTGGTGGCCGCCCCAACTTACTGCACAGATGATTAAAAGGTCAAATCAAGTTTCATATGCAAAGCCATGATCCCCAATGCCAGCAAAAGATGACAGTTAAGTACCTCTCATTCTTTTCAGTTCCAGGTCTTCCACCTTTTATTGGCTTTCTTGTTTCTGCAGTGTCCAGTTTTTCTTTTGGTATGGGAGAACACCCCTTGACATGAATAGCACCCCTTCCACTTCTCCCTTGACGACGAACACCACCATCTTCCAGCTCTTCTTTCAAAGGAATCCTATTTTTATTTGACGAAAATATCAATCCCATTGCATTATGGGCTGTGTTTGCACCCTCGTTCCCCACTTCACCACTATGCATGGCTTTCTCCTTGGACTTGCTTTCAGTCACAGCCGATCCCTCACTTTCTGACAACCCAGCAGGAGATGAGATGCTATCCATTTTGCTTGTTGATGTGTTCTTTGTCAGCAAGACACTGCCAGACTCTATAGGTGCTGATCTAGTGGCAGTGTCAAGTGGTGATCCTTCAGATAACGCTTCATCAAAATTTGACACTGGAGAAACAACATTTGCTCTTCTTGTCCGTGACATCTTCTGTGGGCGTTGCCCAACCCAGGTAATAGGAGGTGAGGAAGCATTTGAATGTGTGGAACGTTTGCGATTTGTCATGCCTCCCAAAGGTGAGGCTTTATTTGGGTAAGGTGCTTCTTCCCATTCATCACTTCCTCCGGTTGAACGTTGGAAATTAGAAGACGAGTTCATAGCAAGTGAACTGGTTCTTGGTGCCCTGCAAGCTTTAGCCTTGGGCAAGGGGCTTAAGCTTCCGTTTTGCATATCATCAGAAGTATTTGCCCTAGTTAACAAATTGCATATCATCAAATAAATGTCAATTTTGCAATACTCTTTCACATATATGTAGCAAAGAAAAAACGTGAATTGTCAGGACAACAGAAGTATCTTAGCTTACTTGTTTCCTTTTACTGTAGTCCTTTCTTTTTCAACTCCAGCATGACGTTCTCTTCTTTCATTTGGCTGAGCCACATAGTCGACATCTGACTTGGACAGAATGCGGGATACAATGTTATTCTGCTGAGAAGTACTATCCAACTTGTTACCTGCTAGTGCTCCAGCAGAAACTCCATGTCTGCAATGTGAGAATTAAGATGAGCTCTAACAAGGATAGACAGGCAAAGAAGGTTTCCACATATAGTGCTGGAAGAGGATTCAGGTGGAACTATAAATAGCAGACATCGATTGCGAACAACAAAAAAATGTGTTGATCAAAGAACACAGTTTAGCACAAGCAAGAGCTAGAAACACAAGCTGCCAAACACCACTTTTCTGATGATGCACGTACACAGTAATATCATTCTACTCGGTGATGTTGGACCCTTCTATCACTATTTCAGGGTAGCAGGTGATATCAATTTGTGAACATACCACATATATCTTCTCAATGTTTAAGTTTTCCCAAGATTACATGTTTTAGTTCAGCATGATGATCAATCAGACATAATCATTTCAGGGAGTCAGCAACCAGAAACAAACTTAGTTCTAACTCAAGGAACAAAAAATAATGGCAAGCACAAGTTTTTTACCTATATCCAAGGCCATCACTAGATCGTGGGCGTACTTCATTGGCTGGTCTATGCTGGCCCACGGATTTGACATCTCGATCAGCATCACTGCCTCTGCTGAGCATTGTTCCAACAGAGCGCTTACGCTTCATCTTTTTCTCCCACCCTTCACTGCCAGTAGATAAACCCCGCAATTTGTCATCAGAAAGCCCTGAGACTGTAGCAGATATTCTTGTACTGCTCTTTTCCTTCTCCACAGGTGATTTTTTCTCATTACTAACCAAAGGGCCTTGCCTTGTAGGAACACTACCACGTCCTTCCACCTGAAACATGTATAAACAACAGAACCAAGATTTTTAAGTGAAGAAATGGTAACACGGGAAATTCACAAAGAATGTGAAAACAGTATCATGGTAAAAAAAAAAAATTGTGACTGAAGTTCAGAAGAACACATCATACATGAAGCGCATTAATTAAAAGGGTCATATTTTTGGGGGTGAAGCAGCATTGAAACTAGGTCAACCAGAGTTGCAGTAGTTTCAAAACCCAAGAACAATAAGACTAGGTACAGAGGACTATGAGTGACATGAGTGTGAGAATAAAAGGCTATTATATCAGTTGACTGCAGAATTTGTCCAAGATCACCATTTTCCCACACTTGTCCTGCATGCTCTTAATAAGTGAAAATGAGGTGAGAACAGGGTGGTAACCAGGTCCCCATGCAACTCAGCTTACAAGAAGGGCAAGCATTCTGGAATCACACTGGTTTCCGCCGATACGCGACAAAAGAACATGAGTAGCTAGCTACACTTGCTTGAGTTTAATTAGCTGCAAAGACTGAAAAGGTACAACCTTTTCAACGACCATGATCCAGATTCCAGAATCTGATGGAGACTATTAACGAAACAAGGAACATTTCGTTGCAGGCAAAACAAACTAAGGAAGGTAATAACAAGTGCAAACGCTGTAAGCTGAGACGAAGAGTGGGTCGAGCACACGAACCCGGGCATCGGCGAGCGAGGAGCGCACGCGCTTGCTCAAGACAGAAGAGTTGTTCTGCGCGCCCATCCTGAGCGCTCCCGAGGACGAGGAGGAGGGGCCGGCGGGCCCGAGCTTGTCGGGAGCGGACGACGCGTCGGTGGCGCGCTGGCGCTTGCGGGTGACAATGTTCTTGTACTTGTCGAGCTTCTGGATGGCCTCGTGCAGCGACCTGACCTTCTCCCTGCGGGGACCGGGAAGGGGAGTCAGCGTCAGCAATGCGAGATTAGACAGAGGAGAGGGAAGGGAAGGGTACGCACTTGGCCTTGCCCGCGGAGTCCTGGACGCTGGCGCGGATCCGCCTGAGCTCGTCGGCCTGGTCGTCGGAGGCGAGCGCGCGGCGGAGCTCGGGGTGGCGCCAGTGCGGCTGCTTGGGGTCGGAGCCCCAGGAGGGGAGCGCGTCGAGCGCGAGGAACTGCGAGAGGGGCGGGGTGGGCGTGGGCGGGGGCGCGTGGGCGTCCCCCGGCCCCGCGCCCTCGCGGAAGCTCCCCGCCATGTGGGGGACCGGATTGCTAGGGCTAGGGTCCCCCTCCCTCTCCGCCTCGTCGCCGGCTCGGCCGGGCTATCTGAGCGGCGGCGGCGACGCGCATCGGATGCCGCGGGAAGGGAGAAGGGTTCCGGCGGCCGATTGGGGGGCGGAATTGCTCCCTCGGCGAGGGGGCGGAGAGGGGAGGGGGTAGTCGGCGGGGTTGCTGACGTCGTCGCAGGCTCGTGGGGAGGAAGCAGAAAGGGGCAAGAGAGAACGAGACGGGGAGAGGAGAGGGGAATTTGGAGTCAACTTTTGCCGCCTGATTTGGTCAACGCAGCCTGTGATTGGCCCAATTTGGTAATAATCCTAATGCCTCCCGTGTTCGTTTCCGAGCTCCTTGGCTCGAGGCACACTAGTGTGTGCGTGCTACTGATGTAATCATGATATCTCCGGATCTTCCTGATACTAACGGAATCCACGGTGATTTTGGTAGCGTCCTGTTTTTTTAACCAACTGACAGTGTTTCTTGATATAAGAAGAAAATATAATCAAATAAACGTAGAAGGCGTGAAAGGGCACGTAACCTAGCGGTAGCATCTTAGTTTACCTGCTGAAAAAAAAAACAATATACTGAAATTTGATGTTTATGTTGAAATGTTGTGAGAAGAAAACAATGTTCCGTGACTAAAAAGTAGCTCAAGCGAACAGACAACTCAAACTTTGTGGCCAGTCGGCAACAACAACCATGCATAACGAGGGCACCACAAACTCAACAAACCTCTATCAACAGCGCTCGTCGCTGCAACACACCTCAAGTCTTCTATACTGTGGACATTGAATACCCTTGCTCTGGTTTTCTCAAATCAGAAAAACGAGAGAGAAGCAAATTGCGCCGCACCGACAAGGCCACTGTTATGCGGGACCCATCGCCATGGTGCCATTGTAGCTCCACAACCCCAAACCGACGTTTCGGACTTTCTCCGAGGCTACTCTATAGTCACCACCATGGAAACACAACACTAGGGGATCTCGCCACATACGTTGTTGGACTCCACACCTCACTCTCGTCGCCTTGAAAGAAACCACAATATATGGGGCCTCGCCACATTCGCCGCTAGACACCATGTCACGGATCCATTTTTTGCACTGACATCGGAAAGGATTATAGCATTGCTCCATAACCTCAAGAACTCCACCTTTTGTGCACCCGCCATGGGCACCACTAGCATGCTGGTACGCCATCCGTTGACGATGCCCCACACCAAAGTAGTTGTAGCCATGACGACTACCTGCTATAGGCCACTTCAAGTTGAGTTGCCACACGTTGTTGTTGCTGCAAGCTTCGCCTTCCAAACATGGTGGTCGTGCATTCCTCCCGCACCACCGTCTATCGTCACAGCCTCGGCCTACGCCCAACTCTAACATTGCAGCCTTCGCCCAGTAGGCTCCCTGAAAGTACATCTAGCCCTTTAGTGGGTTTTTGATGATTGAATAACAACGTGATTAAAGGTCTAACCCGTTTGCTAAGTGTGGACATGTAATAGGTTATCTCACAGGTACTTAATGAAAGCCAAAATGATGTGTTGTTGTATAAACAATCTAGTTCAAGCACACGACAACAATGCAAATGTAATTCATGCAAAGACTTATTTATTGTGGGATTTCCATGTACTATGTGAAAGCAAGCCCGGTAAAAATTAGTTGATGAGACATGAGGGATTTGCATATGGAATGGTCTCATATTTGAAGCTCGCTAAATTCAAATGAAAAAGATAACAATACAAATGAATGGATGATTCAACATAAGATGTGACTTGATGGCTTGAGATGGTGAAGATAGCAAGGAAAGGCTTTGAGGTACTAAGCAAGGGTGAAGGGCAAGCGACGGCTTGGCGGCCGAAGAACCTAGCTAGGATGAAAAAGAAAGTACTTGCATTTAGTTGAGGTACTAATCAAGCTATGATGGTCATATTGATGTAGAGGATCAAATCTATAGTGGACAAAGTGTTGGAAGTGACTTGATGCATTTGGAGTTATTCATATTTAATGAATGGAATCAAGTCACGTGCTCAAGATGGCTATGCTCAAGTGATAAAGATCATAGTTGACATGTTAACACCCTCACTTTATGAAGATTGGAATACACGGCTTCAGTTGAAAGAGATCAACTCAAAAGGTTTAAATTCGTTATACTCTTTAAATTTGAGTTAATAAGAATGTCGTACTATTAAGAGGGATGCATCATGTTGATAGATAATGTTTCATAAGTGTTCAAGCCAACCCATGTGAGTTTTGAGTATTTGAGAGACAAAAGAGTTAACCTGTTTTTGCTGGTCTGCCGTATTGATACCGGACGTGTCCGGTATTTGTCCAGCAATGGTAAAGTTGTTGTTCTCGGGTTGGTTCGTCGGGAGTTCCAACGTGAGTCGGGAGTTTCGACGGTCGGGAGTTCCGGCAATAGTCGGGAGTTTCGATGTCTCGTGCTTAACTGACTTGGAGGGTTCACTGTCCTGGTCATACCGAACGTGACCGGTATGAACGGCCAAAGGCCAACGGCTAGTTTTCAAAAGCCTTGAGAGTCGGGAGTTCCGACGTGAGTCGGGAGTTCTGACGGTCGGGAGTTCCGGCATGCGTCGGAAGTTCCGACACCTCACATACTTTAACTCAGTTACCATAGTTTTCAAATGTGCTGAGGGTCAGGAGTTCCGACGGTCGAAAGTTCCGGCATTCATCGGGAGTTCCGACGCCTCACAACTTCAATGTAACTCAGTTACCATTGGCGCAGTGTAAGTCCGGTATGGCAACGACTATAAAACGGCTAGTTTTTCCAATGGGGCTATAAATACCCCCAAGCCTCCACCTTTGAGGCTGCTGATTCTGCTGGTTGCAATATACGTTTTTGAGCCTTGCCAACTCTCCCAACCCCTCTCTTAGTGAGTGTGTGATCCAAATCGCAAAATCCATTTGTGGGTTAAGAGAGAATTTGAAAAAGAGAGCAAGCCACCACTTGAGCACTTGTGCATATTGTCTACTTCGTGATTTGCATTTGTTACTCTTGGACTCTTCGGTCCTAAACGGTTAGACGTCGCCGGAGAGCACCCGAGAGATTGTGGTGTGCCTCGAAAAGTTTGTAACGGTCGATTCCGCCACCTCGGAATCAACTAGTGGAAGGAGAAAAAGGAGTTGAAAAAGACTCCGGCTAGAGTAACCTTCGTGGTACCCTCTAGGGCTGACCTTCGCTGGGTCGCCCGTAGCCCCCTCAACAGAGATTAGGACTCGAACGAGTCTGAACTTCGGTAAAACAAATATCGTGTCTCAATTCATATTTCATTTGATATTTGTGTTGCTCTAGCTCTTGTGCAGGTTCTCTGTGTATATTGTCATCTCCAGTAGATACCTGCAGTTTGGTTTGAAGATAGAAATTGAAAGGAGTAAGTTTGGGGCTGCTCTGCAGAAACCGTGCATACCGGACACGTCCGGTATTTCTTGCCTGTGCTGAATATATTTGTTCTTTGTTCTAACTTTGTGTTGCAGGGTTGTAGCTTCTAGATATATTCTTTATACCTTGTATACTCTGTGTCTAACTTGTGAGGGGTGGTATTACTCTTAATTTAGAATTTCCATTTTGGAAACTCCCTTTAACTAATCATTTCTGCATTTAAAGGTGTTAATTTTTAGAAACGTCTATTCACCCCCTCTAGGCGGCATCCTAGGTCCTTTCACTCCCTCGTCGCTCTTTGCTCCCACAAGCGCCCACCATCATCCTCACACCGTAGCCTCAACCATGGGGACGCTTCCAACAACGCTACGCTCCGCCGCTCGCCCACAAGCCACAACAACCACCCTGTCGAGATCCTCTGGGCGGCCGCGATCTACCACAACCTCTCATTCACCTGTCCTACCCCCTTAGTTGATGAGTCGAGCAGGCCACGGGAGACCTTGCCAACTCCATACGTACGCGACACTCGATGTCGATCCGCTGCATCCTGCCCTCAAGCACATATTGACTTGCAAATAGGATAAAGAAAAATGAGGCCGCCAACGGATGTATTGGATGAAGAAGAAATGAGGCTCCCTCCCCCTGACGTGTGAAGAAGAAAAATGAGGCCGCCAACGATAGAACATCATGCGGACTACATAGGTTGTTGGGCCCTTAAAGCAGCAAGAAAAATGAATTGCCAAAGGGAATGATGCAAGGAACCCCCAAATTAGCTAAGCTAAACTTAACTATCAACCAATTGACTGGCTTGACTTCACATGATTAACTTAGTCGCCCCTAGGCCACACCACCCATGTGCCCCCCCCCAAGCATAGATAAAACACAGGCTGGATATCAAACATAGTCACAACCAAGTCTTCATTAAGCTTTACAACACATGTTGTTGAAGCAAATTGAGTTCACATATTACACTACGGAAATCTAGATTTTGGTACGATAGGTTATATTACAGGGATATTTGGATTGGTGCCATTACATGCCAATATAATCCCCCTCCCCTGAAATATGACGACTATACGCCAGATGAGACCTTGGGCCCGTTTTCAAGCGCACATGATATACGGTCAATTTTGTATACGAGGGAAAAGGCACCCAGTTTGCCCGTGTTCGTCCTCCTCTCTCAGTCTCTCCTCCACTCAACTCCTCCAACTCTCATCTCGGTGAACTCTAAGTGGCGATCTCCGATGGTGACCCCATGTAAACAAGGCCCGTGTCAATCTTTCTCACATTTTGCCAAAATGCTCAATAAACGATCGGCATGAGTACTAGCATCTTACTCAGCTTGTCATTCCCATACATACACGCATGATACGTATGTGGTAATTAAGTACGAAATATATGCTCAAATAAGCTAAATCTTTCTAATTTTTATGAGAATGTCTATGGCATTTTTTCTACTAACGTGTCCCGTAAGAATTAACATGGAGATTCTATTATTAGCCCGATTGATAATGGTAAGAAAAGAGGTATATGCTCAGAAAAAAACTAATTAATCACGTTTGGGTCCAACGATGATTCTGCTTATTCTTAGAGAATACGTACATTCTTTACTTGATAATATGCTCCTGAATTATTTCTCCTTTTTCATGTTATTATCATATATATTATTAAACAAGCTGGTTTGAATCTATATTAACCACCGATACAACACCAATAATTAGGGCCGGGACACTTACAAATACATCAGTACGTACGATACAACAGCGATTTATAGTTTGGGTCTCAATTCGTTCTCTGAATCAGTAGGCGCGTCGTCTACAGGTACTTGGCGTCAGTGACCATGTCGATGCCGGCGCCGGCGGCTGAGGAAGCGGCGGCGGTGTTGCGTCCGAACCTGGCGACCGCGCAGTCGGCGTCGAAGAGTCCCGAGGAGCGGAAGGTGTCGGCGCCTCCCATGACGGGCATCTTGGCAGTGACGTTGAGCCTGTTGACGTAGTCGGTGCGGTAGGTCTGCCCCAGCACGCCGTGGACGTCGTCGGTGAGGTCGTAGAACTTGAACCCGATGTCGAGGTGCGCGAGGCAGTCGTCGGCGCCGACGCCGTACCCGTGGACCCGCGAGTCCTCGGCGGTGATGGGCACGACGTTGGCCACGACGCGGAAAACGCCCCTCAGCTCGACGACGACGGTGTTGACGCGCGCGGTGCGGGTGACGGACAGCCCCGGCGCGGCGGGCGGGGACCACCGGGCGCCGATGGAGGCGGGTAGCGCGACGTCCTCGTCGTCGAAGGCGAGCGCGAGGTGGTCGGAGGCGGCGTCCCACGTGGCGGCGCCCCTGGTGGCGCCGACGTAGAGGCTGTGGTGCGCGAAGCGGATGCCCAGCGCCTGGATCCACGTGAAGTCGCGGTTCGTGGCCGGGTTGTGGTTGCCGATGAAGTGCGCGTTGATGTGGAGGCCGGCGTCGGTGACGATGCAGAAGTCCTGGTCCTTCTTGCCGTGGAAGTAGAAGGTGTTGCCGTCGGCGCCCGTGAAGCGCGGGTCGCCGCACGACACGCCGGGGTAGAAGTCGCACACTGCACACAGGTCCCGAACGAATGAATAATTTGGTTGTTGGTCGAAGGAAGAAGAAGCACAGTGTATGAGTAGTACTTACAGCAGAAGGTCTTGCAGGTTGGGCAGAGGACGAGGCACTTCTTGGGGCAGCGGGCGGGGCAGGTGGCCGTGCACCCGGGCCGCTTCGAGTTCTTGTTGGTGTCGGTGCAGGTGAACTTGCTGTTGCGGCGGCCGTCCAGGTTGATCACCTGCATGTTGCCCGGCCCCGGCTGCTGCGCCGACGCCGTCGTCATCAGAGCCATGCTGTAGAGCAGGCTCGCGCCCACCACGGCGGCCACCGTGGCAGCGGTCGACGCCGACCACCGCGCCATTGCTGCTGCTGTTATTGAGTCACTACTGCAGCAACGCAAGCTAGCACACGCAGCTGCTGGTGAGCTGGAGGCTGGAGGCTTGGAGCTCTTGCTCTTGATGATGGATCTTTGCTAGAGCGCTGCTGGCTCTAGCTCTAGGACTCTAGGTGATGGATGGAGGGAGGGCGAATTGAAGGGGCAATGAGGGTGTGTCTTATACTAGTACTACGTACTCTCACTCATGCACGGCAGCTAGCATGGCAATTAGCCAATTAGCGAGCAATGGGTTAAGCTAAGCATGCATGGCCGGCGTTGACCGGCCGGCCCTCAGGTATAGTCAGGTGGACGCTAATAATGCTGGCTGGAGCCTGGAGGGAGAGTACGTGCCGGATCAGCAAGGCAAATGGCCTTTTCTTTTCCTTGCAGTTGCAGCTGATCAAAGCTTGGCCTAGTTTAATTTTTTGTTTTGGCTGAATAATAATGTGTATTACGAAGTGCGTGTCTGCGTATATATAGCTTGGAAAGGTGAAAGTGGACTAAATAGGATCTGTACTATATGTAGCTGCATGTGCGTGCTATGATTCATGCATGCATGTGTTTTCTTTTCCAACATTTATCAGTGCTAATTAAGCTACCTGATCGACACTAGGTGCAAGCAATAGTGTCGTACCGGCCTATAGTAAGTCCGACGGGCTGTGCCAGCCCGGTAATGGTAACATATCTCGGCAAAAATAATCGACAAAAATCGAAGTTTGTATTTTCCATCTTCATAGGTCAATTAGATATATACTAGTGCATCTCAGGTCAATCAAACTACCAAAGATTCAATCAACCCCCCCCAAAAAAAAAAAAAGTCATCGTAGATCTCGCCATTGTCGGTTGTTTCATTTGGACGTTGCAAAACTAAATTGGGATGTTGCACATATTGCATATATATATATATATATATATGCAAGTGTTTTATGTGTTTTATACATATGTTGCAAGTGTTTCATATTGATGTTTGCAATAGCTACACACGTGTTTTTAAGTTTTTTTTTCGTGTGTTTTGTAAGTGTTTCAGACATATGTTGCAAGTGTTTCAACTGTTTTCGACGTATGTTGCAAGTGTTACATCTGGATGTTGCAAAAATAGATCGGGTGTTGCACATGTTGCAATGCGCGTGAGAAGGGGATAGGGCGCGAATGGTCCCTGCGCGAGGTCTAGCGGTGCAGGCGTCGTCCTGGGGCGTGGGCCCACATGGGCACGCAAAATGCAGGCTCGAGTGGGGGTGTGCTGGCCTGAGCACGGGGGACGGAGTGCAGCGCGGGCGTCTGTCCGGACGTCCGGACGCTAGCACCGCCGTTGACTAATTGAGGCAGTTGGATGAGGTTGATTTTAGAGTAAAATGCATGCGGGGTCCTCAAACTTGTAGGTCATTCCTATCAACGTCCTACAACTAAAAAAACAACTACCTAGGTCCCTGATCTATTATCGTTGCGCACCAAAAGTCTCAAACCTGCCACGCCAGCGCAAACAGCCGACGTGGCCGTGCCACAGTGGCAACTGTACACTGTGGCCTTGCAAACTTTCCAAAAACCTCCTATCTTTCATGTCCTGAGCATGGCGGCCATGACCCGCTCCAGGAATAGCGCCGCGCGTGCCCTGGACACCGCTGCCGCCGTCAGGACATGCAGCGCCGCCTTTGTCGTAGAACCAGCGAGCGCGGGCACGCGGGGAAAAGGGCCCGAAGGCGGAGCTGGTGGTGTCGTTTGTTGTCGCGGGGAGGTCTGGAGGTGGCGGAACGCGGGCTGGAGCTCGGGCCGGCCAGCAATTGCGACCACAGCGAGAACGAGCAAGGCACAGGAAGGGAGGGCATGCGGCGAGGTGGCCATGCTCTGGCCGCGGCGCACGGGTGGCACCACAGAAGCGCAGGCTGCGGCGAGCAGGGTGCTGGAACCTCGTCGCGTTCCCGATCTTCTCCTGGCGTTCCGTGACGAGGGCGCTGCCGCGCCTGCTCTTGAACGCATCGAGTCAGCTGCTGCCGGAAGGTGTTGCACGATGGGGAGGCGGACCGCACCGGCTCGCGCAAATATCGCACCGTCTACATCTGGTCGCGATCTATAAAACGCATCTCACAAACGCCACAGCTCTCGCCTCGCCTCGCCTCCCTCAGCGTCTCCCGCGGTGACATCGTGCTCAGCTCTCCTACCTCAACTCTCCGGGAGAATCTATTGCTGGATTCCGTCGAGGTGTCCGTGCGTCTTTGCCATAGCGTGCCCGACCATGTACGAGATGCACCGAGGGTGCCCATGAGGCGGCTCAAGCTCGTCTTCGCCCGACGAGCTTGCCGCTGGTCCGGGGCGTGTTGAGGCAACTCCGCGGGGGCATCGGCGCGCGCGTCGTCCCGTTGAGGACCGCCATGAGAAGGAATTCACCGCGACGCCATCCGGGATCTTGGCGTCGCGCCGCCATCGCGGCGCGGCAGGATCGACCACATCTCGCGGGCGTGCTCATCATGCTCAACATCCCGGCGGCCGATGATACCGCTCAACATTCTCGACGGCGAGGCCAGCCATATCTTGTGTCGTCGGCGGCGAGCATGGCCGAGGATAGTCTTGTAGAGCCATGCCATCATCGCACGGCACGGCTGCTTGCCGCCACCACGGCAAGCCGGAGTGCAGCGGCTACCGAGGCCGATCTTTGAAAACACGCCGCTCATTGTCTGCTCCACTTGCTTCAAAGCTGTCCAGTGCCGCCGACTTCGTGGTGTCGACCAGGGACAGTGTGCAAGCTGCGGTGCAGATTTTGCTCCACCGTCCTTTCCGGTGTTTCTTTCGGATGTGGGAGGGGTGCGTGCAAGTCGCGCGTGCGTGGGGATGGATGGGCGTCCTTAGTTTGGCCTGAGGTGGCTTGCATGGGGCGGGGACTGCGTGGTATTGGTGGCATCTTGCTGATGATGGCGCGCGGCGGCAGCGATTGCCGAACACAGGCGACCGGACGCCAATAATAGGGCGGCGACGGCAAGCGGCTTCGAACGGCCCGTCGTCACGTCTGAGTATGTATCTGTGTGGCGCGGCGCAACATCTGGTGCTCCCCCAATGGCACCTAACCCGGCGAAACACGCCGCAGGCTCGGAAGGAGGAGCATAGAGCTAAGCGCCTTATGTTGCTACTGTTGGCGACAAGTGAGAGAGAGAAAATGGGGCAGGGATTTTTTGGAAAAGTTGGCACGTTCACGTTGTCCAATTGCCACTATGGCACGGCCATGTCAGCTGTTGGCGCTGGCGTGGCGGGTTCTGGACTTTTGGTCCTTAATCGATTGACATCGTGCACCAAAAGACCAGCGGCAGCGTGCCCTCGTCATGG
The DNA here is from genome assembly GCA_904845875.1 of Miscanthus lutarioriparius. Lineage (NCBI taxonomy): Eukaryota > Viridiplantae > Streptophyta > Magnoliopsida > Poales > Poaceae > Miscanthus > Miscanthus lutarioriparius. The sequence continues at coordinate 78,729,756 of CAJGYO010000016.1, read as the reverse complement.
AACGCCAGGAGAAGATCTGGGAACGTGACGAGGTTCCAAAGCACCCCGTCTGCCGCAGCCTGCGCCCCCAGGGTGCCACCGGCGCGCGGCCAGGAGCATGGCCACCTCGCCGCATGCCCTCCCTTCCTGTGCCTTGCTCGTTCTCACTGTGGTCGCAATTGCTGGCCGGCCCGAGCTCCAGCCCGCGTTCTGCCACCTCCAGACCTCCCCGCGACAACAAACGACACCACCAGCTCCGCCTTCGGGCCCTTTTCTCTACGACAAAGGCGGCGCTGCATGTCTGACGGGCGGCGGCGGCGGTGTCCGAAACGCAGCTAGCGCGCTATTCTGGAAGCGGGTCATGGCCGCCATGCTCAGGGCATGAAAGATAGGAGGTTTTTGGAAAGTTTGCATGGCCACAGTGTACTGTGGTACGGCCACGTCGGCTGTTTGCGCTGGCGTGGCAGGTTTGAGACTTTTGGTGCGCAACGATAATAGATCAGGGACCTAGGTAGTTGTTTTTTAGTTGGAGGACGTTGATAGGAATGACCTACATGTTTGAGGACCCCGCATGCATTTTACTCTTGATTTTATACTAGGGTTGTCATTTGATGGGCCTTTAACGGGCCTATACTAATCGTGCCAGTATTACGGGCCAAAAGTGTAGACCAAGCACGGCCCAATGCATCGGCCTGGGCCAGCACGGCCCGTTAACTTTCATGTCATGTCGTGTTCGGGTTGTGTTTAAATGTAGCGTGCCTTGTGCATACCATAAAAGCCCAGCCCATTTGGCCATCTATCAGATTATCACATGCTTGCCAAGCAAATACTTTATACATGCAAATAATGCTTGATAAGTACTGTTGTTAGTCAAAATTTGATCAGAAGAGTTGAAGATGGAATGAAAAATCATGTGCAAACAGAAAAGGATTAAATTTGGATTGAATTGTCCAAGTTTACAAAAACATAGAAAAAATCAACCCAGGTCGGTTTGGGGTCTGCCTGGCTGAAGATTGCTAAAACCAACACAGACCGGTGTTACGGACCTGAGTCGGGACCCTGTGAAGCATATGAACTCACCAAACGCATTCGAGTCAGATGCTTTCTATATGAGATCAGTGTTGTTGACTCACCATGAGTTTGAGGAGGATGTTAGATGTATATATTGTAGTCACTAGAGTAGGGTGTTACTACACTTTCTACATCTCTCTATCTTATAGCCCTTTAGTCGTTGGAATACACCTGAGTTGCAGTTCCTAACATTGCTGATCAGCTATATCCTGATTCGTGAGTAGCCATGGCGGTGGCAATTTCCTGGCCACGAGGAGTCACGCCGCGACCACAAATTATTTCGCCTACGAGGTTACCGAATAAATAGGATCGAGGTTCAGAGTAGCTACACTCTGAAAGGAAACCAATACAGTAGAAAGGGAGTACCTACACTCTGAAAGTAGAAAATGATCGAGCACTAGTCCATCCTTAGAATCAAATAAACGCTTGTTTAGCAGAAGCTTTCGAAGAAGAAGATAGGATTTCCGTCAAAAAAGAAGAAGAAGAAGATAGGATGAGCGCACTCCTGATGAGTGATGATATCCTGCTCCACTTCCTGGAGCGCATATACAGTGTTCCAGGCCAGCGCACTCCTGGCCCTGGTGATGGGCTCATCTCCTCCCTCTCGCTCGCTCATCTCCTGTGCACCTGCACGGTGGATCAGGTATTCAGGTCATGACCGCCTACACAGCATCTCTCCCCTAAATTCAGTAACCTCAGAAATGTTTTGTCTCTACAACATTTTCGTTGAGTGTGACCTCAATTGGACTGACTATATATGTTTGTCCTTGAAGCTGAGCGTCCTTGTTGCCATCAATTGTAACACTTCCCTTTGCCTTCTGACTTTCTCAGACTAATTTGTGGAAGATGTCTCGGTGCTTTGTAATTGCCTAGAAAGAAATCATGGTTATCTATAGTAAACTGCAATGGTTAAATTTAAGCTGACCATATATTTCATTTGGTCATGCAATTTTATTCCCACAAAAGCATAAAAAGCAGGAGTATATTGCTGCATGATAACTTTTACCATATATAAATTGTTTCTGGAACATACATAAGCATATCCGTGAAAAGGAAACAGGAAAATAGGCAGTCAAAGAACCTAACCTACTACTTTGCCTACTGATGAATGCTGACCTAAAACAGGGTTTCGCTTCTCGTGTACTATTTGTTTCTTCGTCTATGTACAGTACGCCAAAACAGGCTGATGACATATATAGATAGCTTTGTGTTGTATCCAGCATTGTAGTGCCAATAAAATAATAATGGCTGCTGGCCTTTTTGCATCACCCAGTATATATGATCTTGTTGGATATGTGCTTCGTTTGATAATTTGCTTGTGGTGAGTAGTGATGCTGGAGTCTTGCAGTTTTCTACAAGTTCCATGATGGCACAGGTCAACCTCAAGTCAGTATGCAGACCGGGTTGAGGCTGCTGATGACACACGCTCAGAGCTCTTCACGTTGTATCGCTCATACACTTTTTCCCGGTTCTCATTCCACCAATTTTCCGCCTGATGCTCACCAAAACGTCTTCGGCTGCGAAAGGTAGATTTTAAGAAAGGCAAGAATTCAAATAAGTTAGACTTTGGAAAGAAATGCTGGCTTGTCAATGTCAGTCAATACAGCAGTCCTGGATAGCTATACAGTATTACTTGCTGCTACATGTAATGGAAAAGGTGCTCGTACGCCTGCTCAGAGAATAATAATGCAGTCTTTATTTCTCTAAAAAGAATGTGCGGTTTGGAACATTTTTGTGTTCAACAATTTAAAGACAAATGCGCTTTAGTTCTTGTTTGGCTGCATGTTCTGAAGTGCCCAGTTACTGTATAGTGTCAGGAAAAGTGAAGTGATGTGAAGAGTGCTAATTTAATAATAAAGCGACTAAAACAATGCAAATGTCAAGATTTGTATGCTGTATATGAAAAATGCAACTGTACAAGGGATTAGTCCACAAAACAGAGATAAATTATAGCTAAATCACCTGAAGCGAACCCTCTTCAGATCCCGGGTCCCATCATGGAGGGTTGTGAGTGTTATGTATACGCCGGGTTCATACTGCTCGATCCATTCGGCCTGAACTTGGTTGCATGGTAATGATATCGTGCCTCGAGGCTTGTAGCCATCCTCACCGCTTTGAAGGGACATAGCATCCATGCTCACATTATCATCCACTCTACTGCCTGCTGTCAGCATCTCATCGCTGCTGCTGCGTGCTCTTCGATTAGGAAGCTCTGAGTCGTGAGGACTGGTAATTCTTAGGCTGTGAGTGCTGCAGTCACTATGTTCACTCACATTACCCAGTAATTTATGTTGGCCTGAGATTCCATTGCAATGCGATGATCGTCCAGAGCTTGGACTATGTGCAATTGAAGCATTGAGCAACTCATTCCGTGTCTGGTGAATTCCATTCATGCTAGAGTAGCTAGCAACATGTGACTCAATGCCATTCGGAATATGTGATTGCTTTGTCTCATTGACACTATAGGCCCCATGATCTGGTGGTAATCTCTCAGCCATATCCTTCAGCTACACAAGTCAGAAAAAGGCACACGACAATAAGGATTTAACATTTGTTAAAACAACATACCCACTCATGTATTTAGTTATCTTAAATATACAAGTGACTCCAGTTAACATTTAGCAGGTTCTTTGTAGCAAAGATGATTGTGACAGCATATAGAAATAACACACATCCGTTCCGACACTGTTCTTCCCAGAAAAAGAAAAAAGGAATTTAACGACAAGACACTGTTCTAGAAAGCGATTTTCAAACATTGAAAAACTTGACAAGTTGAGTATTTTGTTAGTTGAGTCAGTAAAACATCACAAACCATGAGAAACTAGCAAAATATTAGATTTTACCTGAGCGGTTAAAGATTTTATAACTTCTTTTGCAGCTTTGGATTTTGCAGATTCTTCGGCAACCAGTGTCATGGCCTCTTGTACCTTTTTTGCTGATTTTTGAAGCTCAAGTTCTTGAAGCTCGCAACGATTTCTCAGGTTATCAACCTAATAATGGATAAAAGTACTAATTGTTGCTACATGATAAACATCAAAAAACAAAGGTTCTGCTGAATAATGAGGAATACACACCTGTGCACCCAGTCTTTCAACTTCCTGATTTAAGAGCTCATTTGCTTTAACAATATTATCAGTAGCACTTTTTGAGAGAGAAAGACCATGGGCTGTTGGAACTGGTGTAGTAGAACGTGGTGGACTGGGCTTGCGAGAGAAAGGGGAAACAGCTCTTGAAGTAGTAACTGACCGAGCTGCAGATATGCGTACTGCTCTCGGAGCTGATCTGTTCATGCCCAAGCCACCAGATAAAGCAATATCACTCAGCTGCAGGAGCGAACTAACTTGAGGATTCCGGAGAAATGATAGCCCATCAGTTTTCTTCCCTTGCCGTGCTGCCTTGATATCCAAATTTCGAATCATATCCATATTACTAGGCAAACTAGCCTTTCCTACTTTAGCATCACCATTGCTTTCAACAGGTTGGTAGGGAACAGGGTCTTTCCTCCGGTTAGCTGCATTAGGATCCGAGGCATTATTCAACTTCAAGAAACATGAATCACAAACACGGTAAGGTTTCCCAGGACTAGGAGCCAGTGCTGCTCTCAAAGCCTTCCGCGAGGTGCAGGCATTGCAATGGACAAGTCCACAATTATAGCAGTTACGCCTCTTTCGAGTAAACCCAAATAGCTGTCGACATGAGGAACACTGTGATTGGTCAGCTCCAGAAACCCATTTATATTGACAAATAGCAGCAGTGAAGTTTGCACCACAGGCTATGTACCTAACAGCTCTATCTTTCAAGGCTTCAACCAGTGTAGGCACCTTCCGATCCTCTATGTCTCCATGACCCAATCTTCCATTAGCTCCCTTTCCCCATGTAAAAACTTCATTCCTACCTGTCAAAACTGCGACATGGTAGGAGCCACAAGCAATTTGGATAACTTGCTCACCCACAATTTTGTCTTCAACTAAACAAGGTATCCTTCCATCTGAATGAGGATTTCCGAGCTGACCATAAACAGCATTACCCATGCTCAAGACTTGTCCAGAAGTTGTCAAGGCAACAGTAAGACTGTGACCACATGCTACCCTGTAAAAATCATGATCAATAAGCGTAGCCATGCAAGTCGGCTTAAGTCGAGTTTCTTTGTCACCATGACCAAGTCGATGCTTGTCACCATCTCCCCATGTGAACAGCTTTCCAGCAGATAGTTTTACACTTGAACTGGACCGAGTGACAATAACCTCCACAATAGCTGCAGTGTGCCATACACCACATGCCACAGCAATTGTTTTCAACCCTGATAGTGACTCTACCTCCCTTGGGTAAGAAACATTTTTCAGATCTCCGTGGCCTAATACACCAAATGAACCGTCCCCAAAGGTAAACAATTGGCCCATGGATGTTATCAAGGCTGTATGCCAGGTCCCACACGAAACATAAGCAACTTGAAGAACATCCAATGCTCCAGAAACCCTCTTAGGTATCCAGTGTCCTACATCATTGCCATGCCCGAGAAGCCCAACATTGTGAGTTCCATCTCCCCAGGTATAAAGCTCACCCGTTGTTGTAACAGCACAAGTATGAAATTCCCCACAGGCAACAAAATCTACATTGGAAACTGTCAAAGACTCAACCAGACGAGGGCGAACACAATCTTCTCGTGTTCCATGGCCAAGGCGGCCTCCAGAATCTTCACCCCATGTAAAAACCTCACCATTTTTCATGACCAATGCAGCATGCTTAACCCCACAATCTACATGATACACATCAAGAACTAAATTGGACTCCAATGGCTTCGGGAGGAGGATGTCAGTCCTGCCAGTTGAACTAATTACAGTATCAGAACCAGTTCGTAATGAAGTATCGCAGACAACCTCACCCCATACATACACATCCCCTAATGAATCACATTCATCTTGTGCAGAACCATGGCTAGATGTACTTGGGGCGCTAGAAATGCTTGCTCTGAGAACATCTGAAGATGATCCTTTTGTGAGCATATTGTTGCATCTGCTCACAATGCAACCATAAAGCTAGTAGAGTAGTACCAATGTAGAAACAGAATCACTACTGCCAGTGATGTAGCGCAACAATGCTGAGTTGATGATAGAGGTGCTAGAATAAAGTGGGCATGACAAATACCTACACATATTTAACAGAAATGCATAAAAACACTGCAGAAGAGCAAATTGGAGAACAGGTAAAACTTTATGCAAAAGAAAAAGGGCAGAAAGGTATGTGCACATTGAAGAGTACGGTACTACATCCAAACTAGGTGTAAATAAGAATAACAAGTTTTCCCAGCAATATCCAGGGAAAAATCCAAATCAATTATTAAATATAAATAAAGGTCGATTTTAGAATTGATTAACAATTATTCTGGATAGGACTTGACCAAGCTCGCACCTTTCACTGCCAGAACATATCATGAACAGACCACATTCAAATTGGATAAATCAGATAGTGCCCTATGACTCCATTGAAATTGGCCAAATAAAAACCACCATGTGTATAACTATTACCAACAGTTACTGGACAGAAACCATAACCGCCAGCTGACCAAGATTTTGTAAAAGCAGAATGAAACCCTGTCCCAGAACCATGATAGAAGAGTTCACCAAAAGGGATAAGCCTGCTAAATTTTACACATATATCTTTATGAAAATAGCTCCTCTGATATTTAAATGAAGTGACTCCTTGTAATCAGACTTGATGAGCATCAGACAAGTAGGTTTCACATTTTTGTATTAAAAAACTGGGTGAATCCACAATGTATGCCAACAAACAATTTAATGCTGGCAACTTGAAATACTCCACTACATCCTTTTATTCCCCCAAGATAACCATAATCTGCACACCAACAGAAGCCTAACTTCAATGAAGGTGTGGGCGTGTGGCAAACTGGCAACATGCCAACCGTCAGCATCACATTTTTTTTTTGTCTGTGTGAGCACTTCTAATGGCATCGTCTATTGACATGTAAATCCACACCACCTGGTGCAATCTAAAAAAAAACAAGATGATGCAAACAGAGAAAGCATTCCTCAGCCAAGTAGCTTAGCAGTACATTAGCATCGCAGCTAAAATCATCAAGTCGTGAAGACTGACAAATGCAGACCCGAACTGCATTCAGGCAACTTTCCTCCCAACGTTACCAAACCAAATCGGTATCAGGCGTGGCTGTAATATGTAAACTACCTACTCAAATTGCCGAGAAACATTAACGACAGAACCGCAGGGACTAGAAATCCGGAAAATCGACACACTAGATTCTGCCAGAAATGCGAGAAGGAGCCCCCTTTCTGGCGAAACAGCGAAAAGAACCAAACTTTGCAGAGGAACGAGAAAGATTCGCGTACCACACAAGCTCCTGGGGGTGACGAAGCGTCAGGTCTCCACGCTCCCAAGAGGGGAAGAACTCTCCTGCCCCTGACGGCTGCCGCACTCCCTACAAGATGGGATCCACCCGGCCGGAGGCCGGAGCGCCGCCGGAAGCCGGGAGGACGCCGGCTGGCGTGCACCGAGGATGGATGGAATCAATGCGCCTGCCAGCTCCCCCCTCTTCCCTCTCTCGCTTTCTCACCTTGTGTGCTGTTGATCACGAGGGATGTGCTCCCCCTGTTTGTTCTTTCTTTCCTTCTCTTTCTACGCCTCCTCTCCCATTACTCACCTCACCCCGTTCCTGCTGCTTTCTTTCTCCTTTTGGGTACTCCGGCTCACCCGGCGGAGATGTTTGTACTCATCTCCCCCACATGGCCATGCCCACGCCCATCCATCTTGTTTGTGCTCATGCTTTGGACTCTTCACTGTGCTTAGCTTGTTTTTCTAAGTGCTCACTTGACCGTATCTGCTGGCCTGGCTTGTGACTTCTCACAAGTAGCCAGCTGGTCGTTAGTCTAGGGAATAGTCCGTTTTTTATGCTGTTGGTATGATCGAGTTGCTCCTCCTGTAAATGCAATTTTATTCCTGCGACGGGCACTAGGCCAGGGGTTTGATTACTGTTGATCAGATCTGAATGAATGGTCTTGCCCACTCACTAACAGACAGACACATCTGCTTCTTTGCTTCTGAAGAAACTGTTGTACATTTGTACTATTATTGTTTGGCTTGATGCCAATCTGATGATGATAAAGATCTAGCAGCCTCTCTTTAGTATATGTAGAATTTAGAAAAGGAAAAAATGGTTTTGACATGTACCAATAGCTAGTATAGCTCGAGTCGGTGACTAGATAATTTTGTTTACACATAGAATGATTAACAAATGCTGCTGTAATTAATTACCTATCTGATGAGGTGGTGTTGCTTCTGAGAAGATTAAGTTGGTGTCGCACCGGTTTCAAGGACAAAACCAGATACACATCATATGTGAGTCTAGAAAGTCAAACCTCACATATAATTATAAATAAATGTAATATCAATATACAATGCTTAATATATAACATACTTAGTATAAAGGACGTAACCTTAGATAACAACAGCGGAAAAGACAACTCTGATCTTCGGATGAGGACTCCAATTCCACATGGACAACTGACTGGTTGATCACAAGCCTAATTCCTCCAAACTCTAGCAATCTGGTACCCATCCGGGATTTTTATCCAAATAATTGAAAAATAAAGCAAGCGTAAGTTCATGTCGTACTCAACAAATACAACATAGGGTTTATGAGGCTCAAAAGGCTGATGCTGGTTTAACTACGATTAGCTTTTAATTATCACAATTTTAGCATAGAAGTAGCAACAAGTTTATCACAAGCCCATATAAACACATGATCAGGTAAACATGAATAATGAATAGCATAAACAATAATCATTAATAAGCATCTTTATCATTAGTATCATCAGTGTTCATCATCTATTCCGTAAGGGTTCCAAGGCCGTTCGTGACCGTGAGAATGGCTGATATACCAGTTTTATACTATGCAGAGGTTGTACACTTTCACTATGAGTCGTGATTTACCCTTTCGTCCGAGGTGATCAGCCTCTTGACCCACTACCAAGGTAGGTTGGTAGGGTTCACTATGAAGCTTTTCAAAGGTTCGTCCAATAAGTTAGGGCTGTTAGGTTTCCCTATCAATAAGCATAAACTCCTCTCCAAGAAGTGACTAATAAAAGACTAAGAAATCAAAATGCACTCAACCTGACAGGCAAAGGTCATACCTGTCGGAGCCCTTCTTGCGCCATAAAGGTAACCACTAACAAGCTAGAAAAAGTCCTCATACTTGACTAAAGCCAGAGCCATGTGACCCTCACTGTTGTACTGTAAGTCCCGGATAATCACTTATAGATAAGTCCTTAGGAAGAGAAATCTAGAGCACCATAAAAACATCCCAATGCTCTAGCCCCTTATTCTATGTTGCTAAAAAGCATCTTTTAGTGTTTATTTCATATACCATTAGTCAAGTTACAAGATCGTGACTTTAGTTGAGCACTAGTATTATACTACCCAATGCAATACCCCATAGATATCAAGGTACAGGGTAATAAAGTATTAGGAAATCTTTAGTGGTAGTCAAGGTAGACACATGCAGTATGAATTAAATGATTAAAGGTATATAGGACAACAAGGAAGATCCCATGCTATACTTGCCTTAAACTCAGATCCTTCTTCTATTGAATTATAACCTTCAAAGGACTTCTTTTGGATCATCAACTTTTTTTATATCACCAACGCAAAGCTCATCGACTAGACATGATTATAAAGCACCACACAAGCATCTATGCAATTATAGACGAAGCAAACAATAGATCTAAATTAGAACACTACACCTAACATAAAATTCAAGATGAAAAGTTTGTAAAACGAATCTACGTCTCGCTACGAACACACATACGCGAAAAGCACTCTAATCGGAGCTATAACGAAAAAGTTACGAATTAAACAAGATTTCCTTTGATAAAACAATAGATTAAATCTAACATCAAATTTCAAAAGTTAAAAACATGTTTAATAATGGGATGAACATGTAGATTACCAAATTACAAATCTAACGTAACTTGAACGGGTCAAATTGGAGTTAAAACGGAGAAACTACGCATAAAATAAGATCAATGGTAATTCTGTAAATATTTTGAAATCAATTCCATATTAAAAATAATTAAAAACCGAATTAAAACAGTCGTGTGGACCGGGCGTCATTTTTGGAAAAGTTCAAGAGTCAAAACAGATAAACCAGGGCCATATTTTTAATTACTTTTAAACTACTCAGGACGGCGGGTTAATTTCTAGAAAAGCTGGGGTCTCTTTAGCAAAATTTTCGAGCAGTCAGCGCGGTCGCTGGCATGGCGCACACGTGGTGACAGGTGGCGGTCTCTGAGTGGCTAGACTACGGTGAACTACTGACGTGGCCTGCTAACGCGAATGGTGCGCTTGGTCCATACTGTGCTGTGCACCAGAGATGAATCGGTAAGCAACGATCTAATCCGAGCCGTCGGTGGAGAGATGGACAGCTGTGGGTATACTGGGAGAGATGGTCACCGGGGTGGCGCTCTGGCATGGCGGTGTGCCATGGTCGACGGCGAGGGAGTCACCGGCGACACTCGGGTTTCCAAACTAGACATCCAAAAACCACGGGAAAAACACGGGACGACGGCGGAGGCTACTACGAACTCATCTGTGAGGTCGACGAAGGAGTTAATGCACTGGAGACGGTGGTGATGACGACGGGTCGGGTCGGAAACTACAGTGGTACTCCGGCGAGCTCTAAAACGTGAAAGAGAGAGAGAGAGAGAGGAAGGATACAGACTGCACGGGCGTCTTGCTTACGTCACGCGCAGCTTCGGGAAGAGCTCTGGTCAACGATTGAGCAGTGAAGCTTTGGCCGGTCGGGCCACAGACGGCGACAGCTAGGGTTATGCGAGGGGCGACGGGTGCTCGGGATGGAAGCAGCGCGTGCGGCTTGATATTTATGGGGGCAGGGAACTTGGAGTACACGGCAAGACGCGAAGGCAGGGGCAGCGCGGTCTCCTCGGCGGCGGCGGTTTCCTAACCTAGGATGGAGTCCTGCTAGGCTACGGACAGGTAGGTGACGACACCGACAAGTGGGTCCCACTAGTCAGCGAGGCAAGAAGGCGGGGCCAGGGTGTCAGCAAGGGAGAGCGAGGGAGGAGCTCCACGCGGGCGGGCCTGGAGGGGAGCTGGGACTCGGGGTTGGGCCGTCTGCGGGAAAGAGAGGGAGTAGGCCGCACGGGCAAAAGGAGGAGCTGGGCCGAGCGGCTTGCTGGGCCGCGATGAGAGAGCAGGCCGGCTAGGCTAGAAGCCGAGAAAAGAGAGGGGAAGAAAAAGAAATTCCTTTTTAATTTCTTAAACACATTTTCAAACCAAATTCAATTCAAATTTAAATCCTTTTAAAATTTTGATCAAACCCAAGCATCACAAAAATAAATATGCATCAGCATGAATGCACCAACATGTTGCTACCTTATAATAAATTTTAATTTAATGAAAATTATTATTTCCTATGTTTTTATGAGCAAAAAATACCAAATTAAATCTTTTTAACCCTATTTAAAAAGAGAATTTTTTAGGGTGTTATGGTTGGGGAACAGGTTCACAGATTACTGGATTCTAGGTTGAAAATGCAGAGCAAAACCACTATAAACTTTCACCCACTTGAGTGTATAATGCTCCTTGTCAAACTTGACACAGAAGCAAGTTTTGCCTAGTGCAACAGATCATCTTGTGATCTCAACAGTGGTTATCAAATAATTTCTCCTTTATTGGACCCTGCAACAAATCCTACTCGTGTTGCATTTTCGTCTCCCTGCATAAAAGGTGAATGTTTGCAAGCATAGACTAGGCAACAAGGAGATATTTCCTAGTTTAGTCTTTTTCAGATTTTCCCTATAATATACACATGAAACATAATTTGTTTTCTGCTGCCCGTTGCGCAAAATACTCCTCTCCATTGAACAGTTACTCTGTAAAATGCTTTCATAATTGGTCATTTAGAGTTGATGGAGCTGCCGACATATTGAGTGCATATTGACACAATTAATTGAATGATATGACACTAACAGTGTGGTAGTACTATACTAATTGCAGTCACAAGTAATGTAATGATATGACATCTAATCAAATAATTAAGGTTTAGTAGTACTCCCTCTGTCCATAAAAAAATGCAATTCTTGCTTTCCGAGAAGTCAAACAATCTAAACTTTGACCAAAATTATATAAAAAAAATACGAACATTCATAATGCAAAATTAGTATCATTAGATTAGTCATAAAATATATTTTTATAATAAAATTATAAGCGTTCGGCTGGTCATGTACTGGCTTGTTTCAGCTTGTTTTAGCTTATTCTTTCTCACATAATACTATTGAATCATCCAGAACCATCCGAAATCTACTGTAGAGTCCACCAGCCAAACACACCGATTATTTGGAGACATAAATATGAATACTATTGACTATAAACTTGGTCAAACTTGAGCTACAATGACCGACACGAATCTCATAATTACATTTTTTTCTGTACATATGGAGTACTACACTACACACAACCACATTCCCAGGTCCCAGTGTCCATTCCATGTACGGAGTAAGATGCATTTTGATGGGATATCTTTGTACCACCTCTCAAGGTGAATCAACCCGTGTCAATGACATGTGGGACCACGGCCCCACAACATGCCATTTACTAGCTTGGTGGTAAAAAAATACCCTTCAAATCGTGGTATGGATGGAAATCTCTCATTTTTAGTAAACTGTTGTGTATTAGTGCACACGAATTGTATCACTAGGTTTGTGCTTAGAGAGATTTTTTTATAAAGCTTAGAGAGATTCTTAATCTAATATAATGCTAACTTTGCAGTGAACGGCAATGTGTAAACGGTAAAACGAATTAGAGAAAGTTTAGTTTGGGTATCATTTCCATACCGAAATATGCTTTAAAATAGAGGAGGGAGTAGGCACGGTAGGAGCGAGAATTTACGTACATATTTATATGCCGTTGTTCTACAAAAATTGAATTCCAGCATATATTTTTCACACAAAAAAAATGAAGTGGGTCATGGAGCAACAAGATTTGAATGAAACATGTAGACGCCCCTGTTTAATTATTTTTAGTGATGCCAATATGCTGAATACGTGTTGTTGCAGTTCACATGAGACATGGTGCGAATTTGATGACGGGATGCTTGCAACTCTCCTAAGACGATGGAGTAGCTTTGGTTGTTGACGGATAATTTTACTACCTTCGTCCGAAGAAAATTTACAATTAAGTTTTATGCTAAGTTAAACTATTTTATATTTTACTTCTCCTATGTTTCAGTGTCTGAGTTTTAAGATGATTTCAGGCAATTTTCTTATACTACCGATTAGTACAAGTAAATTGTCACTTTTATAATTGTTATTTGTCTTTGTGTTATAATATATCAAATTTTTGCCCTTGTCTGACTATATAAATAATTGTAAATTATTAAATTGTCTTTATGCCAACACATATAAAATTTTCTCAGGTTTATGGTTTGGTCTAACGGGTTTTTTTATTCTCGAAATAAAAAATTACAGATTATGTTTATAGAAATTGCAACGAACTAAAACTGCAATTTTAGTATAAAATACATGCAATCACCGTCGTCGGAAAAAAAACTAAAATTCAGGCACCTGAAATTTAGCAAATCTCTTTATCTTTATATTTGAATAGGTTTATATTGAAAAATATTTACAATAATATTATCAAATAAGTATCATTAGGTTCATCATAGAACATTTTTTAGATAAAGAATTTTTTTTATAATATATTAGTTTGGTGTTATAATGTTGATAATTTTCATACAAATTTAGTTAAACGTAAGATAGTTGATTTATTCAAACAGAGGTAGTATTAACTAGGACGAAGATGTGTACGTAGCCCAAATTTATCACCGCCGTCAACTTTCTTTGAAGACTGCTCTAGTACGTTTAGTCCTAAATACAATCTTGCAATTCCGTGATGTCGTCTAATTTTTTTTAATAAAATATATTGATGATACACCTACAACAAAGAAAAAAATATATACTACTTCTCATCTTCCAAATTATAAGTTATTTTAGTTTTTCTAGAGATATAATTTTTTACTATATATATCCGGACATAATGTATATCTATATGTGCGTGTAACAAAAGTTATGTATTACTGTAAAAATTATAATTTATAATGGAGAGTACATAAAAAAAGATATATAGTATAATGGAGGCGTGTATGGGCAGGGAGGTTGACGGAGTATGGGAACTCTCCGAGAGTAATCGAGATTTTCGTTTTGAACGCATCGAGATTTCTTGAGAGAGTGAAAGCTTCTTCGTAACCAAATAATGCTTTCTTTGAGACAACCAATATACGCCTTTGGTTCGTTTGGCTTATAAGTAAGTATTTTTCAAATAACAAATAATATTTTCTTTCATAACAAATCAGTAATATTACTTTTAGTCATGGTTTTATCGAACATGGCAAAAAACGGCCATGTCACAAGATTTAATTCCGAGTTGGACGTCCTTTTTTTTAAATGTCATTTTCACTTCAAGAAGTTAAACATACTCAACTTTAACCAAGAAAATATTAATATTTATAATACATAGTTAATATCATTAGATAAATCGTTAAATCTATCTTTATAATAAGCTTATTTAGAGATATAAATATTGCTAAATTTTTTTAACAAACCTAAGTTTCATTAGCACGAATGCTGTAGCAACATTTAAAAGGGGGCATATCACATCATGCATCTAGGAAGTGTCATTTTCTTGGTCACATCGATTGAAGATGACATATGACCATAGACGATAAGAGAGATTATTATTATTATTATTAGGTGTAGCTAGCTAGTTGAAGGCGCTCAACAATTTGATAATGCCCATGCCAAAGGTCATGTTCGCTTCGTCTTTTTCAGCTTGTTTTTTCAGTTGAAACAGTATTTTTCTCTCACAATAAATGAGTCGGAACAGTGTTTCGATTTTTTTTTACGAAGCAAACGGGCGATAAATTGGTGATTCCTTTGCCAAGGAAAAATGCCAATAGAAGAGCGAAGATGCTGGTGCTGTATCATGCATGGTGCTGTGCTCACACCAGAACCGTCCGATGGTTGACAATTTCACCCCCAGCGGCGTCCACGACTCCAGTCTTCTCGAACCAGCCAAACCCTGTTGCTACCTCCGCCGCCGCGTCGCCCCTGTTGCCCTGCCGTCGAGCGTCGTGTCGCGCGCCGGCCCGCGGCCGCCGCCTCGCGCGCCGCCACCTGTCGCATCGCGCACGCCTCCGCAGCGGCAGCGACCATGTGAGCAACAGAATCATCTATCACAGGCAGAATCATCTACTTGATTTGTACTGTACCATCACTTTGAATTTTCTAAAGCAGTGAGTTTCTGTACCCCGCTGCATGCTCAAGACAGAATTATGTAATTGGTCGCATCTCAGTTATATGTGCATTAATTATCACAATGAAAGTTTGCTTCGCTGACTACATGTTTCCTCCCAAAACATAAACTTTTTCAAATCATGAGGCACCAGACATTTCAATAAATCTGGCATCTTTGACAACTTAAATAATATTATTATGCTTCACAAAGTCTCCTGCTGTCCACTTGCTGCTTACCTCTTATGTTTTATGCACACATGCACATACATTTATCTGCCCGGTCTGTTACTCGATCAGTGATTATTCTTCATTGTGCTTTGTGTTGTTTGTCAAATCTACAGCAGTTTTCAACGTCATCGGTGCCTTCTTTTTATGCTCCATTTTTGTGCTTTCTATCCTGCTGTGTGGTGATCCCCTACATCTCTGTGCAAGGTAACAGCACCCCTCCTTCACAGTTTGCCATCTGTGCCGCCATTGTAACCGTTCCCCCATCATCAATACCATCCGACGAATTTTTATTTGGTCTCCGTCTTCTGACTTCCACAACAGCAGCATCTATTTCCAAATTCCAGCACATGTGCATGCCATGGACACAGGCCGCAGGCGACGACTGCCCTGTTCGCTTTGCTGAAGAGTCAGACTAAAACATACTGTTCGCTGATTTGTTGTGAGAGAAAACACTGTTCTGTTGCTGAAAAAGTACGGCCGATAAGCCAAGCGAACAGGACCAACGTGTTCATCTCGACAATCCATACCAGGGTAATGTTGCCTCTACCTATGTTGTGCATGCATGATCAGGTCCACCAATGTACCTGCGCCTTCTTTAAACTCTTTGGGGTCCCTACCTGCAGCTGCCCACACTACACCGACCACCACAACACTTATAAACGCAGGAGGTGTACATTAGCTGCTGCTTTGGAAAACGACGAAGGTGTCCCCTCTCGATTTGCACAAAGTTCAGTGCCCTACCTCCGCACTCGACGTTGCCTTGATCCATTGCTTGCTGCTTCAGTAGTGGAACAAGATAGCTTCTCTGGCTTTCCAGAGAGTTCAAATGCATCGCTCCGCACTCGACGTACACTTAACCACGGTCGACACCTCCGTAAGTCCGTACAACCCTGCTATCCATAAAAGTCTTCCCACATCTTATTTACAAAAGCCAAGGTTATAGATCAAACTTCATATTGTTAACAGGACACTAAATTTTGCTGTTATGATGTCCACATAAGCCTTCCCACATCTTATTCACAAAGCATGTTCCGAACCCGTCATTGTTGAGCCTTTACCCATGATTTTTTTTTAGAAATGGTGTACCTATGCATCAACCTGACCTCTTTTAGTTCGTTTGCTCTTAATGTCACCGCATGTAGGCACCATTTTCACTCCTCTCTATTTCGGGGGACCAACTTGCACGTGCCGACACTGCGGTGCTCACTTCTGGCTTCAGGAACGTGTACGTGTTGCAGAGGAGGAAGCATTTCCCTACCTGTGTACGAGCGCCTCCACAGCCTTTGCTGAGTCCTTCAGAGAGAGAATCCCCGTCGCTGTCGAGGCACTTCTTCGACAACATAAGGCGGTACAACTCCATGTTCGCCATGACTTCCATGGGACCGAAAGTCATAAACGATATTAACGATGGTCGTGGCCCTTATGTCTTCAAAATTAGCGGCCAAATCTGCCATCGAATAGGTTCACTAATCCCAGCCCATGGAAAAAGACCAGAATATTGTCAGCTATACATCTTCGACACCACAAATGAGATTAGCAATCGTATGGCTGTTGCAGAGGGGCAGGATAGAGACTTCCAGCCAAATGAGAGTATCATTACTGCCTTGGCAGCCATGTTTGATGCACACAATCCCATTGTGCAAGTATTTCGGACCGCCCGTGACAGACTGTCCGCGGATAATTTATCTGACCAGTTCGAGGACCGCTACTCTGTCAAGCTATTTTCGGCTCCCAGACAGCATGGTAACATCTACAGTGACCCAGTTGCATCAGAGGTCGTCGGTTTGGTGGTTGATGGTTTAGGTAGCAGCGAGGAGGCCCGGGACTTAATAGTGCAAGACCACTCATCTCAGCTCCAAAGAGTAAGCGAGGCACATTGCAAATTCATGGCAATGCAGTATCCGCTGTTATTTCCATATAGAGAAGATGGATTCCATGAGAACCTTTACTACAGATCAAGTCCTCACTCTAACAACATCAAACGGAAAAAGGTCACCATGGCAGAGTATTATTCATACCGGCCGCATGACAGTTGATTGTGTAACGACCCGAAAACCATTACAATGTAGTGTGCATGTCATAATCACAATTAGAATCTGACTTGGCGGATCGTCCGCCAAGACATCTCACAGACTTAGAATAACCTTGGCCAATCCGTGCACTGACGGAGTGTCCGTCGTCACGGCGGAGTATCTGTCGAAACCCTTGCACAGCCAATCAGTTTGTCAGACACGGTCGGGCACTGGCGGATCATCCGACGACTCTGGCGGACTGTCCGTCCAATTCGACCGACACATGTAACATACAAATGTTGCTGCGTCACACACACCACTCGGCCCCACATGTCAGCACTCCATCTCACAAAACCCATCAGCCCTCTCTCTCTCGTCCTCTTTGCCATTCACGGGGGAACCAGAGAACAAGAGAGGAAGAGGAGAAGGGAGAGGAGGAGAAAAGGAAGGAAGAAGAGGAGAGGAGGATGACGCCCCCTGCTGCAGCCACGATGGAGGTCGTCGTCGGCAAGCTTCCCCACGCCACCACCTCGCTGGAGTTTAAGGAGGCAGCCCCAAGCTTCGTCATCTTCTTCCTCAAGCCATGGAGCAAGCCCGACGTCGATCTCCCACCACAATGCGTTCCGGTCCGAACTGCTGTAGATGGAGCTTCCCCAAGACATGGTGAGCACATCCCCAAAGCCTAACTTCATCTTCCCTAACCTCCCATGGCCAATCCATGAGCTTCACCTCTCATCCATGGCCACCACCACCATGGATGGGGTCGAGCTCACCACAGCCCATGCATGACACATCCATCACTTGTAAAAGCTTTCCTACATCACTAGAAAGCCATAGGAACAAACCGCACTCGATTTTGAGCCCAGATGTCCCGAGCCATCTCCAACGTTTTTACACCCGAGCTGTTCATCAGCACCAGTGTTCGTCCCAACGAAATGCTCCGGCGCACGCGTTCGTCCCTGGCGGACTGTCTGCCCGAATTCGTGGGCTGTCCGCTGTACCACAACATCACAACCCCAACTTGTAAAGGTCGTAGAAGATGCGTTTGAGCTCCAAAAATGGTGAAACGAGTTTCGTTGTGCTCCATAGAATATCCTCTATCAACTAGACATAACTTTGGCATCAAAGGGGATATCTCATTTTTGACCACCGGATGAGGCTAAGCCCTTATTATTTACCGGAGGCTCCGCCACACGCACCGGAGTGTCCGATAAGTTATAAATCACAGACAGAGGAGTTTCCTGACAGCACAGAATTCATACCGGAGAGTCCGATCTTAGTTCGGAGGGTCCGATGTTCCCAGTATGTTCTTTTCCCACTAAGTCCCAAAACCACCGGACTATCCAACATTCACGCCGGACTACCCGATGACACAAACCGACAACCCTTCAATGATTACCTGAACACTCCCTCATGCATGTTTAATATAATGTCATGCATACATAAGTATCTCATACATGGACATATATATAGGTACGTGTTATCGGATAGACGTCCAGCGATGTTCCAAGCTATGGGATCCTTGCTCGTCAGGCACCCCACTATTATGAACCCTACTTTGGATACTTACCAAGTTGCATTATGAGTTATGCATTATATATAGTCTTGGATAATGATCACCTCTACACCACACCTAGAGTAGTCTAATAATATGTAGAAGCCTCTCATCTAAACAATGGGAATGGGAACGCTTAATGCTTATTGCTTAGTTGTTTGGACAACGGTAGAAGTCGAGCAAGAGAAGGGAACTCATACTCGCGTGTGTAGGATGGTACACCTGGATAATTAACTACTAAAACCAATGAGAGTACAACTTGACTTACCTAACTAATCTGGCTAAGGACTAATACCCCTAATATGATAATCTTAATGATAACTTGGATATCTTGCTCATGCGAGGGGTAGGTCGTCGTGAGTGTGGGATCTCAGGCGACGTAGGCACGTAGCTCGTGGAGCAGTAAGGACCGTGTATTGAGATACGTAAGTCCGAGTAACCACACGTACAGAACACATGTCGCGGATGGGGTCGACAAGCCAAGTAACTAGTTATGACCTGTTTATCCGTGAAACTGGCAAGGGGGTGGCGTCGGGAAGATGGTGTACGTTTCGAACCGAGGACCCGTTCTGATACAAAAGCGACCGAGGCCGGGAAGGGGTGGAAACTGACCGGGCACCCGCTCGAACCTTTCATGTGACACTCGGGCCGGATTAGGGAAATGTTGGAAGCGTGAGGCAACCCTTACTCTCGTGTATGAGGTATGGTGGTTAGTTCCGTCCTTCCGTGTAGTATGCAGATTGTACACCTCTGCGAGTCTTGAAACACAGAGTCCCTCGGGGCGGAACTATTCGGTTGTTCTTTCTTTCCGTACCCATGGTAGAATGAATGATGGACTATGAGCACTTCATTATAATGATAAATCGTTTTACTTCTATTTTAAGCATAGCATGTCATATTCTTAATGAACATCATTGCTTTCTGCACTTATACAAATGCCTGATAATCACGCTATGTATCCACCAAATACTATATGATGGAATTAAGCCCTGCGAATACGCAATGTACTCACGGTGTTGCTGTTAAGTTGTTTTGTAGGTAAAGGACATTGGCGGCCATCTCACCCATCGGCGGTGGCAAAGTGGGTGAATGACGAGAGCCAAATCAGATTATGGTGGCAACACCATGGGCAAGGTGACCACTAGTTATTAGCTATATGAGTGGTATGTAGCATAGCGGTGTTGGTAAGAGAGTCGTTTGGTTCACACTACATTTAGTCTTACATTGTATAATTAATTTATTATATTCAACAAGACTTGTAATATATGTTTCTGCTGAATTATTATGTGCTCCGATGATAGGATGTAATCTTGAGTTGTGGAGGCTATTGTGGTATGATACTCAACCTGGTTCTTAAGAGGAGTTGTCAAGTGCGCTCCTAGGGAGCCACCGATGTTAGTTTGTTTAAATTGGATCAGTCAAGTGGATAACACTCGATTTAGACGAATTAACACGGCGAGTCCCCACAGACTGCAACACCCCTCTGCGTTGCAGCAGGCTAACACAAGCATATATCGTTGATGCTTACTGCTGCGTTGAGGATGAGCGACTCCGGCATTTTAGAAAGGAATCTTTCCAGAAGAAATACAGGTCAAGTTCCTACAAAACATTAGTTGACGCTGCTAATAGTGGCATCACACGTGCCTCCGACGTTGGCCAAGTAACCTTCTTACTAGGTTCATTCACAGGAAGCCCAAGATACTACTACCAGAACTATCAAGATTGTGTTGCAATATGTCTTAGGTTCGGATGTCTGGATCTATTTACCACCTTCACATGCAATGCTTTGTGGCCAGAAATTGAAGACGCCTTATCATCCATACCAGGCCAGCAGGCTTCTGACATACCTGATATTGTTGATTTGAGTTTTTCAGATGAAGCTTAAACTGCTCATGAATGATATAGAGAAGAATGAATTTTTTTGGACCCACACTTGCAGGTATTTTTCTAATACCTTATCATTCCATCCTAAACATAACATCGTTACTCCACTCCACTGATGAAATGCACTTCCCTTTAAACTCCGATGCCCCTAATTTTTGCTACCCGTTCATTTCTACGGTCGTATACACAATTGAATTCCAAAAGAGAGGTCTCCCACATGTACACCTCATACTCTGGCTTAGAAAGGATAGCCCTCTCGAAGCTGCTCAGATAGATGCATTCATATCAGCGTAGCTTCCAGATCCAACTACTGATGCCACGGGTTTCGAGGCAGTGTCAAAGTTCATGATTCATGGCCCCTGCGGATCTGTACAACCCTCCTCTCCTTGCATGAACAATGGAAAATGCGACAAATTCTACCAAAAAAATTTTGTGAACAGACGACAGTGCTACCCAACAGTTACGTTAATTATGCTCGCCCAAATAATGGTATCACTGCCCACAAAAACGGAGTTCAGGTGGACAACACATTTGTAGTGCCACATAATGTAGACCTATTGGTCAAATACCAAGCACATATAAATGTCGAGAGTGTCGATCGCAATGGAATGGAGAGATATCTATTCAAGTACACAAACAAAGGCCCCGATTCTGCTAAAGCTACGCTCCAGAGAAAGAGAGGTACCTCTGACAATGCCGCTGCGATGTTTAATGAGATTAACGAATACATGGACTCAATACTGGAAACGCGTGCTTTGCCGAGGGCCTGAGGATTTGCCGAGGGCCAAATCTCGAGCACTCGGCAAAGACGCTCTTTGCCGAGGGCCAGACACAAGAGCCCTCGGCAAAGAACGGCCCTCGGCAAAGAGGCCTTTGCCGAGGGTAACCCTCGGCAAGACAGGCCCTCGGCAAAGATGTCCTCGTCAAATTAGGCCCGTTGAGTCACGACGGCCATTTCCCGTCAAGCTTTGCCGAGGGCCACCCGTTAGGCCCTTGGCAAAGATTTTTTTTCCCTGTGCAACCAGGTTATTCGGCAATTTTTTTTAAGTCTTTGCCGAGGGCCCTAGACCAGGCCCTCGGCAAAGATTTTTTAAAACCAGTTTTTCGGCCAATTTTTTTTTTTATAAATCGCCTTTGCCGAGGGCTCGAGGCTAGGCCCTCGGCAAAGAAGCCCTTGGCCGACGGCCAGGATAGGCTCTCGGCAGAGATTTTTTATTTTTTTTTAAAATTCTTTGCCGAGGGTCCAGATCCACGGCGCTCGGCAAAGATTTTTTATTTTTTTTAAATTCTTTGCCGAGGGCCCAGATCCACGGCCCTCGGCAAAGATTTTTTTATTTTTTTAAAAATTCTTTGCCGAGGGCCACGGGGCAGGCCCTCGGCAAAGAGCCCTCAGCAATTTTTTTTGTGTTTTTTAGCCCAGTTTTTTTGTGGTGCTACAATACATTGTTTTGAACTCAATTTTAAAATTTAGGCCAATTTTGATTTTGTTTTGTATATTTTCTTAATTTATTTCGATTCTTTGATTTTTTTCGAATATGTCAAATTTGAACTGCAGGTGCATGTAATATTGCAATGTAGTGTTTCGAAAAATGTTATTCATGTTAATTGATGCATGTTGAGTCCCTATCCACGACCCCGCATCAAATTTTCATGCATCTTGTTCGCGTAACATGACGACCAACTTGTCGGAAAAGTGTTTTAAAATTATATAAAAATCCATACGAAGCCCGAAAATCACGAAACTTGGCGAGATGTCATGTTATCGCATGTGTAGACTGTGGTAAAAAATTGAGAAGACTTTGAGCGAGTTGCGACGTCGGATGCCTGAAACCCAGACATCTTCACATGTGTAGGCTGTGGTAAAAAATTGCCGAGGGCTCTTTGCCGAGGGTCTACTCCGTGGCCCTCGGTAAAGATTTTTTTTTAAAAAAATAAAAAAAATTTGCCGAGGGCCGTGGATCTGGGCCCTCGGCAAAGAATTTTTTTTAAAAAAATAAAAAATCTTTGCCGAGGGCCGTGGATCTGGGCCCTCGGCAAAGAATTTTTTTAAAAAAATAAAAAATCTTTGCCGAGGGCCGTGGATCTGGGCCCTCGGCAAAGCACCGAACCCTAAATCGGGCCGCAGCCCAAATTCCCGATCGGAAATTGTGAAAAAAAAACGGTCGACCTCTCCTCCCCACCCTGCGCCATGGCCGCCCCCATGTAGCGTCCACCACCGCCATCGCTCGGCCCGAGCCCGCCCCGCCTCACCCCCCTTCTTCTCGCCATTCTCGGCCCGCCCCACCCACTCCACCATGTCACACCCGCCCCCACCACCCCCCTTCAGCCGCCCATTACTCGCCACCCCACCATACCGCCCGCCCCCACCACGCCCAGTGGCGCCTGAGGTCGCGCCTGCCTCCGTTCCCGTCTCGTCCGAGCAAGGGAGGTCGACCCCCCAGCCCGCCCTCGTGGCTCCCCTCGCCAACCTTTCCGCCCCGACCCCAGCCCAGGCCGCCCGTCGCCATTGGCTGTTGGAGGAGGAGGAGGCGAGGGTGAAGTTGGAGGAAGAAGAGAAGGAGGAAGGGAAGAAAAGGAGAAGAAGAGAAGGAGGAAGGGGAAGAAGGAGAAGAAGGGAAAAGGAGAGAAGAAAGGGAAGAGGGGAGAGGAGTACTCCAACGCCGCTCGACCTCGTCGGAGAAGAAAAGTGACCCCGCACATGACGCCCGACTCCACCGCAACCCTAGGTAAAAACTCGTTATCGGCCTTCGTGCGTATGTGGTTGTGTGGGCCTTCGTGCAGTAACTTGATATGAGGGCCTTCATGCCGTTGTGATTGTCGGCCTTGTGCCGTTGTGAATGTCGACCATCGTGTCATTTTTTTTTGAGTTTTGGAAACCTCCCGTGCGAGGAGGTCTTTGCCAAATTTTGAACAAAAATAACCTATTATCTTTTTATGCGAGGAGAAGAGTACGTCGGAGGGGACCCGGAGGACCCCGATCGTCTTCGTCGATGTCGCGGTTCTGCACGCCTCAGATCCATCACGCCATCTGCGTCGATTTGCCACTACCCCGCTAGCCTTACTTCACCGACACCCTTGGTATAAATAACCTCTTTTTGCGCATATCCAGCTCGTAGCCAGCAGTAACCCGATTAAGGCGTCTCCCGTCCGAAAGAGATACGGTCGTGGGTATGTGGATCTTTGCGTATCTCGGCGTATCTGTTTCGGATTGTCCACGTTTTTGGACAGCCCGTGGATGCGTAGATGGGTTAGTTTCCATGGTCCGCTCGGTCCGAGAAGGAGTTTTCGGCAACACCTCCTGTTGTTCTCCGGATACACACTCCCCTTACGGGACGTGTATCGGGAGAACAACGGGAAAATCTTCAAAATTTGCCTCGGAGAGGAGGAGGAGCATGAAAATCGACCTCATCTACGCATCCGCATGTGAGATTAGGACCTATCCTCACCTATTAGACAAGAGGAACACCGCGTAGATGCAATTGATGGTCACAATACTCTATCTTTGTAAATGTTAAAGGATGGAGGACCGTCGTCGGTGGATGTACACGGGCTGGAGAAGCGGGAGTGACTACGACTATGAATGGGTGAAGGGGACAGATGGTTTCTTGAAACATGCATTTGGCCCAGAGGCGGAGAGGACATTCTCTAGTTTGGTGTCCTGCAAACAAATGTGACAACAGGAGAAAAGTAGACGAGAAGACCATGGGTAGACATCTTGTGTTCAATGGTTATACGCTGCTGGCTACCAGTGATGGATCTACCATGGTGAAGCGGATCGTATAAGAGCGGAGGTGGTGAGAGCACGCCTTGAGGCTTTTGATGATGATGCCGGGTAGCGGACATGCTAGATGACGCCCACCAAGCTCACTTCATTGAACGACGTGAGAAGGAGGAGATGGAGGAATCCATGAAGGACTTCTACAAAATGTTGGACTCGCACGAAACCCCTTCATGAGCGTACAATGATTTCTCGGCTAGATGCGATTGGACGCGTAATGGGGTTGAAGGCCGAGTTAAACTAGAGTCGAGAAGGCTTCGATAAGATGTTGGCCGTGTTTGGCACCATGCTACCAGAGAAGCACACACTTTGCCGAGCGAACTTGTACGAAGCGGAGAAACTCCTTCAGATGCTTAAGATGTCGTATGACAAGATACATGTTTGTCCGAAGGTGCGTCCTATTTAGGAAAGAACACAAGGATGCAAATTATTGTCCGAAGTGTAAATCCTCCGGTACCTAGAGGTAGACTCGTGATGGTCAAGAAGCGGCGACTTTTCGATCCCAGCGAGAGTGCTACGTCACCTTCCTTTCCTACCGAGGATCCAACAGCTATTCATGGTGAGGAATCCATGAAAGCAGATGACATGGCACAAAGATGGCAAACGGTACAATCCTAGGAAGATGGTACATCCGTCGATCTTTGAAGCATGGACGTATTTCAATGACAAACATCGTGACAAAGCAAACCGAGGCTCGTAATGTGCGTGTCGCTACCGGGCAATGATGGGTTCAATCCTTATGGAATGATGGCTGCCCCATACACATGCTGGCCCATTTTTGTTATCCCCTCAATCTCCCTCCCGCATCTCCTTTCAACGGCATAACGTATTCTTGTCGTTGATAATTCCTGACACCGGGGAGTAATATGGGTGTGTTCATGAAGCTCGTGATTGATGAATTGATCCACGCTTGGTAGAAGGGGTATGGACATACGATCGAGCTACAAAGACAAGCTTTAAAATGCACGTTTGGTACCACTACTCCTGCATGACTTCACAGGCGTATGGGTTATTCGCCGCCTGGTGTGTTCACGGGAAGTTCCCATGCCCAGTATGCAAGGAAGCCATGAGGTTCATTTGGTTGAAGAAGGGTGACAAGTATTCGTCGTTCGACCAAAGATCGCAGTTCCTCCCTCTAAACCATGAATTTAGAGAAGACATCAAGAGCTTTACGAAAGGTGTCAAAGTGATAGACCCTAAACCGCACTTGAGGACTGGTGCCGAGGTTCGTGTTCAGATAGATGCTCTCGTGCCCAATGAAGAAGGTGGTTTTGTGGGATATGGTGAGGAACATATGTGGACTCATAAATCCGGCTTGACGAGGCTCCCCTATTTCGATGACCTTCTTCTGCCACATAACATTGATGTAATGCACACTGAAAAGAATATCGCCGAGACACTTTGGGGAACTCTCATGGACACTGACAAGTCTAAGGACAACGTTAAGGCTAGAGTGGACCTAGCGACGTTGTGCGATAGATCGAATCAAGCGATGCAACCTCCTAGTGGCCGAAACAAGAACTGGAAAAGGCCTAAGGTCAATTTCATCTTGCAAATCGATCAAAGGAGGGAGGTACTAAAATGGATGCAGATGTTAATATTTCCAGATGGATATGCAGCGAATCTTAGCAGGGGAGTGAACTTAGGCACTCTGCGAGTCAACGGGATGAAGAGTCATGACTACCACATATGGATTGAGCGGCTTCTTCCGGCGATGGTCCGAGGCTATGTCCCTGAGCATGTCTGGCAAGTGCTAGCAGAGTTGAGCTTTTTCTTCTGCCAGCTTTGTGCCAAGGAGATATCTCGGACCGTCGCTCAGGACTTAGAAAAAGCGGCACCTATGTTGCTCTATAAGCTGGAGAAGATCTTTCCACCTGGCTTCTTCTTGCCGATGCAACATCTGATTGTGCACCTCCCGTTCGAGGCATGTTTGGGTGGGCCCGTGCAGGCCCGTTGGTGCTATCCAATCGAGAGATGTCTAAAGACTCTTCGCAAAAAATGTACAAATAAAGCCAGAATTGAGGCTTCCATTGCAGAGGCATGCCTTCGGGAGGAGGTGGCAAACTTCACAACGCTATACTACAAGTCGAACCTTCCTAGCAATCATAATCCACCCTTTCGTTATAATACTGGTGAAAATGAATCGACCTTGAGCCTTTTCCAAGGCCAACTCGGCAGCGCAAGTGGATCAACCCCAAAGCTATTAGGAAATGAAGAGTGGCGCAGTATCATGCTATATGTGTTGAATAACCTTACCGAGGTGTAGCCGTTCATCAAGTAAGTTCTCAATGAACTTATTTCAATATGTCGTCACTATTCTGCATCCAACCCCATTGATTCTCGTTTGGACAGGGAATTTGTTCGTGAATTCTAGCATCAATCAAGGGATCCTACCTCACATGAACAAGACACCCTTGTTTCGCGGGGTGCGGGAGCGGGGAGGCCTGATTTCATTTCTTGGTTCAAACAAAAGGTAATGTCCAATTTAGCTCGTATGTTCGATCGTCCAAGGTGATCGTACGTTTGATTAATATAACGATCTTTCATGATTCACCTTGCAGGCCCAGACCGATTCGTCCATGAGCGACGAGTTGAAACAGGTTGCAAACGGCTGTGATGTTAGGGTGAAGTCATTTACCGGCTATGACGTGAACGGATATCGCTTCCACACAACAAGTTATGAGCAGATTCGGCCCAAACGAAAAACCACAAATAGCGGAGTTTGTACGCCCGGCACTGATGGCCTCAACTATCATGGTAGAGTTGAGGAAATCTTTGAACTCTCATTTCATGGAGACGAACCTCTTACACCTGTCATGTTCAAATGCCACTGGTTTAATCCTCGATCAACGAGACGAACCGCTCATCTTGGGCTAGTGGAGATTCGAGAAGATTCCATCTATCCTGGAAAAGATGTCTACATTGTGTCTCAACAGGCCGTGCAGGTGTATTATACTCGATTCGCCAACCAAGACAAAGAGGATCTTAAGGGTTGGGCTATTGTGCACCAGGTATCTCCACATGGTAAACTACCTGCCCCAAACGATGATGATTACAACTTCAACGCAAACACATATGATGGTCAGTTCTATCAAAAAGATGGGCTACCAGGCATGTTTGAGATAGTCTTACCCGAAGCAATCGAAATGGAAGTAGACAACAAAACGGTTGATGACGAGGTCGATGGAGATGTGGTGGTAAATGCCAAGGACATAGCAATGCTTGAGCGATTACTTCTAGGCAATGACGACGATGACAACATAGAACCTTCGGATAGTGTTGCCCATTTGGACAATTTTGACAGTGATGATGAGACCTATGATCCCAATCATGAAGATTATTCCTAATACATGTAATACTATGGTTTTTTAATTTGTGTTTTGTTTATATATTTTGAATCTATTTCTAATATATGTACTAATTAGTCTTGTTCATTCTTTGAGATTGTAGGTGATTGGACAAAGATGGCGAGCAGACGTCCATGCCATGACACGCCCTCGGTTTACGGGAGAGACCGCCCTCTCCTTCGAGGTGAGGGGTCGTCGTCTAGGGTAGCGTCCGTAGGAGGTGACGAGAGGAGGACCAGGGACAGCCACCGTAGGAGGCAGCGGTCTCCTCCCTCGACACATGACGAGGTGCTAGAGGAGGAGCACGTGACGGCCACGGCCTCGTCCTCGTCGGAGGACGAGAGGGGTCAGCAGACGGGCGAGGGAGACGAGGCGCTCGAGGGTGAGGGAGGCGAGGCGCTCGAGGGTGAGGGAGGCGAGGCGCTCGAGGGCGAGGGAGAGGGTACCGCTACCTGGACTCTCTACGAGCGAGGTCCCACGAGCCTCCCTCCGGTTCCGCTTCCTCACAACCGCTCAGTGATTTGGCCTATGGCAAAGAGGTAAGTAACTATGGATGTTATCACAACTACTTCATAAGATATGTTGGAAATCTTAAGAGAAACTGATAAATTTTCTTAATCACTTGTGCAGGGGCCTGGTTGGTTTTGTCGGGTACTCCAAAGACGCACTTTTGATGAGCATCCTTGGTGTTTTGTGCAGAAATGGTACCCGGCATTGTGCAATCTGTCCAAGAGCCCGATGGTGCGGGAGCCGGCCTCAATCGGGATAGGTACGCTACTCACGGGATGACACTTACCGCAACAAGCGGGGAGCGAGTATTGGCGGAGTTTTGGGTAAGTCTCTCTCGCACAACATTGCTTAATACATCGCATTCATTGGTTAAATCTTTTATCGAAATAATGAATGGATACATCGGTTTTGTATGCGAAATATTTCAAGGCGAAGAAGGACTTGAGGCCCAGTGGATCGGTAGGCCGCCGCAGCTTTGTAGGAAGTACGTCACCGAGATGCATCCCCATGGGCGCGTCGAGCCCCACATAGACTACTACAGTCGATACTTAGGCGGTCCTCCCCAAGCCTCAAGCAAGACGGATTCGACCGACCGGGACCAAGACTTTGAGGTAGGCGAATAACATTCATAATGATTCGTTTTGATATTAAGTAGGTTCAATTTCATCTTCTTATATGTCAAATACTCGATGACTTGTAGGTGATTCCACGGTGGTGCCGATCATTATCCCGAGTCTTTGGGCCATGATCGTGGACAAGTGGTTATCATAGGACTTTGTTGACACGCACGACGAGGCGGCCGGAACAAAGGTCTCGATGAGGCAAGGTCCAACTCACCATCAAGGCAGCCGTAGCCTCCCCGGATACAAACAAGCATACGTAAGTGATTTCTTTTATTTATTTTGACGCTCAATTTCTGCTTGATTTCTCACCATCTTCCCGTCTTTCTCGCAGGAGGCTGCGCACCCGGGCGAGGAGGTCTCGGAGTTCTCTGCGTGGGCTATGTCCCACATGGGTAGGGCGTCGTCCTCTGTCTCCTTCGACCCGGCTGCTCCGCCCCAGGTGTACTCCGACCCGAACGTGTACACTAAAGTCCAAGAGTACACGTCAACGGTAAGACAGATCTATGGGGAAGATTACAATGTGCGCACTGAGCCCATTGATGCAGAGGCGATCATGAGGCTCGGAGGAGGCAAGAAGCACGCAGGCGGTGTGGATTGCGAGACGGCGCCATCGACTCCACCATGTTCCTCCTCGGCGCTATCCGAACACGAACCACGAGCTCCAGCCACCCATCGTCCACGGCCTTCTCCAAAGACTGCAAAGCGGTCCAAGCACTCCGTAATTCTTGTTTTACTCATCGTGCGTGATATTTACACACCTAAATTAGATTTGCATTCTTGATACATTGAGTGAAATATTGCGATCGAGCTGCAAGAAACAAAAAGGCAAAGTCAAGAGCGAACGCGGAGGTCGACCGCATACCCGAGGCCCGGAAGGTCGCGTTCGAGGCAGCAGCGCAGCGAGATGGCGGAGATGATGGTGATCATGCAAAGTCTTGGGCAAGCATCGGGTGTACCAGTGCAGTTTTCAGCTCCTCCACCTCCTACTCCTGCAGCTACTCTTGTAAGTATGAAAGTTCACTTTTCGCTTGTGCTTTGCATGTATGTCGGCCTTCGTGCCGTTGTGGATGTCGGCGTTCGTGCAGTCGTTTCTTCTTGAGTTTTGGAAACCTCCCGTGCGAGGGAGGTGTCTGCCGAAATTTTCAATTGAGTCTAATCTTTTTTATTCCTACAATACTAGATGCAATCTCTAAATTTCAAAACTGTTTTCTCGGATTACTCACACATGCAATCTCTGCTCCTTTGTGCAGCTTCCGTCCGCGGGTTCCAATCAACCCGCTAGTGCGTCACCGAGTGATCCTGTTTTTCCTTCGCCATCGTCTCATAGGCTAGCTTGATGAGGACTCGTGCTAGGTGATGTGATTGGACTTTAGCGTGATTTGTGATTTATGGTTGTGACTTGTGCTTGGATTTCATTAACTTGTCGTAATAAACATATGAATGATGATGAACATGTGACTTGTTGTTGTAATATATTGTGATTTGTGGTTCACAATTATGGTTGTGATATATTATGAGAAAATGGGTTCTGTGTGATATATATATATATATATATGTATATATATGAAATGCTTGTGTCGATGGAATGCAAAAAACAAAAAATAAATAAATTTCTGCCTCTTTGCCGAGGGCAATGACCAAGGCCCTCGGTAAAGAAGGGTCCTTTGCCGAGGGCCCAAGCAATAGCCCTCGACAAAGATTTTTTTGGAAAAAAATCCTGACAATTTCTTTGCCGAGGGCTAGGGAGCAGGCCCTCGGCAAAGGGTTAAAAAAAATTAAAAAAAACCATTTCTTTGCCGAGGGCCGGCCCTCGGCAAAGAATTTTTAAAAAATCCTGAAAATTTCTTTGCCGAGGGCCAGGGAGGAGGCCCTCGGCAAAGGTTTTAAAAAATAAAAATAAAAAAAATTATTTGCCGACTTTGCCGAGGGCCGGCCCTCGGCAAAGAATTTTTAAAAAATCCTGAAAATTTCTTTGCCGAGGGCCAGGGAGGAGGCCCTCGACAAAGGTTTTTAAAAAAAAATAAAAAAAATTATTTGCCGAGTGTCGGCCCTCAGCAAATAAATTCAAAAAAAAAACTATTTCTTTGCCGAGGGTGGGCCCTCGGCAAAGAAACCGCCAACGGCGCCGGCGCCTGACGGCCTCTTTTCTTTGCCGAGTGCCCGATAAAGGGCCCTCGGCAAAGACCAAATAAAAATAAAAAAAAATTATTTGCCGACTTTGCCGAGGGCCGGCCCTCGGCAAAGAATTTTTAAAAAATCCTGAAAATTTCTTTGCCGAGGGCCAGGGAGGAGGCCCTCGGCAAAGGTTTTTAAAAAAATAAAAAAAATTATTTGCCGAGGGTCGGCCCTCAACAAATAAATTCAAAAAAAAACCATTTCTTTGCCGAGGGTGGGCCCTCGGCAAAGAAACCGCCAACGGCGCCGGCGCCTGACGGCCTCTTTTCTTTGCCGAGTGCCCGATAAAGGGCCCTCGGCAAAGACCCCTTCGCCGTCTAAAAATTCCCCGAGGGGTCTTGGCAAAGCCTTTGCCGAGAGGCCCTCGGCAAAGCATGCGCCTCTAGTAGTGACTGCAGATGTGTAACTCCTAATGATGCTACATGGCGACTACTTCAGTTTGACTTACACTACACTGATCCAGCTGTGGAGCGACTTCCTGTCCACCTTCCTCTACAAAATGAAATGGTGTGTTGTACACAGAGGACGACTATCTTGATCAAGTAATTAACGATCCATCTAAGCTCATCACTAAACTAACAGCATGGTTAGATGCCAACCAACAACACCCACAAGCTCGATAGCACACTTGTGTAGAATTCCCTGAACACTGGACATGGCATCAAGATGGCAAATTCTGGGATAGACGTCGCAATAATCATGCCAAGGTTGGTCGTCTTGCTAATGTTGCTCCCAATCAAGGGGAGAGATTTTACTTACGAATGCTGCTCCACATAGTCAAAGGACCACGATGCTTTTCTTAAATACGGAACGTTGCTGGGCATCAGCACCCAACATTTCGTGCTGCATGTGACGCGCTGGGCCTGCTTGGCAATGGCCAGGAGTGGTTCCACGCCATGTCCGATGCAGCGCGTTGGGCATTTCCATGCCAATTAAGACAGCTTTTTGTCACATTGTTGCTTTTTCTGTGAAGTCAAAGAGCCCCTCAGAGTATTTAATGAATATGTGAAGGTGATAGGGGAAGACATGTTATATCGTGCAAAACCGCTGGAATTCAGTTGGGCACGAAAGTATTTTGTGAAATACTACAATCTCTAACACTAACATGGCCACGCATGGATGGGCGGATTGAAACATTAGTGGCAACAAACAAACACTACGGTGCCACACAAATCCGCACCAAAACAATAAATCTAAATTTGACCAGGAACGGAACCAATCTCGTGCCTCCAACAAAGGAATCCGGTCCCCAGTCAAGCGGGAAGGAAGAGATCGCTACTCACCGGGACGGACAGATCCCCAAGCCCGCTCGAGCGAGAGAGGAACAGTGGTCATCAGTGGAGGATCCGGAGGAGAGGAGGATGACTACGGCGGGGCGAAGCCGGGTGAAAGGAAGGGTTCGGCGGCGCCGGGTTAGATGCCCCCCACCACCAGCGCGGACGAAGACGAGCAGGGGAACCCGGAGGTATAGATGTCCATCGGGCCATGCCGTGCCGTGCCGGCATCGTGCCTGCACGGGCCACCGTGCCGGCCGTGCCGTGCCGCGCCTCTGGCCCAAGGCACGGCCCACGGGCCGTTTTTCCATGCCGTGCCGCCCGGTGAGCACGGCCAATTTCACCGAGCCGTGCCGGCCCATGGCCCGGCTGTCAAAAAACCTCTCTTTTTTCATCAAATTTTCTAAGTGTTTCACTTTCACAATTCACAGATTTGATTTCACTGACAATAAGACATAAGAGAGATATTATCATAATATCAAAATGAGTTGTTTGTGCAATGATGCCTCATTAAAAACCTTTCTAGGTAAAACTCACCCTTGTGAGAAACCCTAGAAAGGAAAAAAGAGTACAGCCAGCTCTAAATTATCAAAGTCTTAGTTCTATCCTATTACAATAGCCAACATCAGTGGCAAAGTCACAGTGAGACTTAGTGAGTTCACATGATCACATCACAGCAGCAAGAAGTTCTATTTCTTTCCTATTACAAAAGTTCATGTTCATCCATCCATCATCCTTGATCCTTGACTCACTCACTGCCTCAACTATGTCACAAACTCACAGTCCAAAAGTACCTGCAAAATGTCAATGTTAGATTGTTACTTTGTTAGACATAATGAACTTCAAATCTTGAATGTAAAGAAGTTTCAGTTTAGTGACTACCTCTCATCTTCTCTTCTTCTATCCACCACCAACAGCAGTATCGCCGATGCGGGTGCCGGTGCCGCTGCCGCTGCCTTCGCCTTGTTCATCGAGGAAGAGGTTGTTGAATGCCTCCTCCAGTTCCAGGTCCCCAGGTGTATGCTGTTCCCTTCTTGCACCTTGTTCCCAATCCTTGATGCAGGTGAGCATCTCAACATGCTCAGGCAACAAGCGCCGCCGCCGATCTTCGAGTATCCTGGATGTACAGCTGAAACAAGACTCCAAAGAGACAGTAGACACAGGGATAGACATAATATCTCGAGCCATAATCGACAGGATTGGATAGGTTA
The DNA here is from genome assembly GCA_904845875.1 of Miscanthus lutarioriparius. Classification (NCBI taxonomy): domain Eukaryota; kingdom Viridiplantae; phylum Streptophyta; class Magnoliopsida; order Poales; family Poaceae; genus Miscanthus; species Miscanthus lutarioriparius. The sequence goes on along the minus strand of CAJGYO010000016.1, from coordinate 78,695,770 downwards.
GCTTGTGGTCACGCCACCAGAGGAGTATGTCAAAGGATTCCTCATAACATGTGACAGGGTCACTGTCCAAGTAAGCTTTGAGCTCACTAACAGCAGATGGAGTAGATGAAGATGAGGGGGAAGAGACAGGGGATTCACCAGGACCTCCAAAGATCCTTCCCCATGCCTGTTTTGTCTTACCAGTATGAGCTGAAGGGACTGAAACCCTTTGACTCCTCACTGCACCAAATTTCTGTTCATACTTGGCAAACAATTTATACAATTCATCTTTGACATCAGCATAGTACACACTATAAGTGCATCCAGTTGCCTTAGCAAGCAATTCAAGCACATTAAAGAACCCTTTAATCTTAGCTCTAGGATCAAGAATGAATGCATATGAATAAATGAGTGGAATTTTCTCCCAATATTTAAGAAATTTAAGCTTCATAGAAGTAGCAATCATTCTAAAATTAGCATCTCTCTCAGCATTTTGCAAGTGTTCAGCCATGTCAAGCATATGGTGCAAAACGGAGTTGTGGGATAATACACACCAGACAGAATAACAGTGGAATTATAGAAGAGTTCCAAGAATATCATTATTTGTTCAGCAACATACCAATGCTATGCAGTCAACAAAATAGAACCATAATTTGATGTAATGAACACATGAAAGACTTCCTTATATGGCAGCAAATGTTTGAGCATCAAATAAGTAGAATTCCATCTAACATCCATATCCAAGCCAAACTTTCTAGGTCTAAGACCCTGATCTGTGCAGTAGTTCTTAAACAATGCAATTCTTTGATTAGAGGAATTTAAAAAATTATTGCAGTTCTGAAATCTTCAGTATAAGGTTTCAAACTCTTCATGCCAGATTTAACAATCAAATTTGTTATATGGCATGCACAGCGTTGATGCACAAGCAAATACTGCACCTTGTTAGGATCATCTCTTGTAGGTGCAAGATAAGAACCTAAATAGCCAAAGAACATAGGTTGCAAAATCTCAAAAGCCCTAGAATTAGCAGAAGCATTGTCTAGAGACACAAAAAAAACCTTGTCAATCAAACAAAACTCCTCAACCACACTAGCAATCCTATCAGCAATGTTTTCACCAGAATGAGAAACATCAATCAGCCTTAAACCAACAACTTTTTTCTATAATTCCCAATCTGCACTAACATAATGAGCAACAACAGAAATATAATCATCTTTAGCATTACCAGACCATATATCAGATGTTAAAGAAACAGAAGATGCAGCAGGCAACAAAGATTTCATAAGCATAGCACGTTGTTCATCAAATAGTTTAGACATATCTCTAGTGGTGGTCTGCCTAGAAACCTTTTGAAACAGAGGATTGTGAGCACGCTTAATGTAATCCTCCCAAGCCTGGGTCTCACCAATCCCTAAAGGAAGGTCTAGCCTAGCAATCAAACGGCACAACTCAGTGCGAGCAAGCATAGGATCATACACCCAATTTTTCAAACCATCGGGATTCATAGCAAGTTTAGACTGGACCATACTAGCATGCTTACGTTTTTTCATACAGGAAAACATGTGCCGTCTCAAATGCCCAGTGCCAGCAGCAGACCTAGCACTGTAACGCGCACCACAGTGTTTACAGATGGCCCTCACTCGAATTTTATTCTCCTTAATCTCATGGAAGTAATCCCAAACATCAGAAACTTTCTTACCAGAGGTGGAAGAGGTTCCATGAGTGTCAGTGGAGACCTCAACTCCACCATCATCGTCGTCGCCATCGAGATCGATGGGCTGGTTGCCGTCATCGTCACCGAGATCGATGCCGAATAGACCGGCTGCGTCATCACGCAAGTCGTCGTCATTCTCGATTTCCAGCTCCTCATCCGGGTGCGGCGCTAGGTCCTCGCCATCGACAAGGGGGGGGGATGTTGATCCGCCCCCCGCGTTGCGAGCCCAGCACCAGCACCAGCCTGAGCCCGACCCCGACATCCAGCTCCAGCACCGCCCCTCGACGGGTGCTTCGGCGGCCTGGCCATGTCCACTCCAGAGGAGGACGCGGCGTTAGGCACGAACCTACAACTCAAAAAGACAGAGACAGAGTGAGTAGAGAGAACAAGAACTGATGAGCAGATCCAAAGAAAGAGTAGGGTTAGGGTTAGGGAAGAACAAGACGAACCTGCGCTCCGGAGCCCGGTGCTGGAGATGAAGAAGCCAGAGCCAAAGGTGGGGAGGAGGAGACAACGATAAGAATTGACGGCGAGGTGGGCGAGGTAGGGTAGGGAAGAAGAACACGAACTCACATGGCTCACGGTTCACCGAGAGCGAGAGGAGAGGGAAAGGAGGGAGGAGACGGGGACAGCCGGACGGGGTTAGCGAGGTGGAGTGGAGGAGCGCCGGCGAGGTCACCGGAGCCGAGGACGGGGCCGATGGCGGTGGCGGCGGTGGATCGATATCTAGAGTAGAGCGAGAGCGAGGTGGAGCGAGCGAGAGAGAGAGACGGCTGCGCGGCGGCGAATGACGGGGTTAGCGAGGTGGAGTGGAGGAGCGCCGGCGAGGTCACCGGAGCCGAGGATGGGGCCGATGGCGGTGGCGGCGGTGGATCGAGATCTAGAGCAAAGCGAGAGCGAGCGAGCGAGCGAGCGAGAATGAGGATTAGGGTTAGGGATTGGGGAGGTCGGGAGGGAATGAGGGATTGGGGGTACAAGCGTACAGCCGGGCAGGGCTCCTGGCCTCCTAGCTCCTGCGCTGCGCTTATATTGACCAAGGGCAGGGCAGGCCGGCAGGGCCGGCCTTCGTGGGCTGCTCTCTGCTGGGCCAAATGGGGCACCGGGCCATCACCGTGCCGGCCTGCACCACCGTGTCGTGCCCGGGCCGTGCCACGGGCTAGGGTGGCGGCCCAGACGTGGCCTGGTCCATCGGGTCGTGCCGGCACGGGCCCGCTGGCCACCGAGCCGTGCCGTGCCCATGCCGGGCCAAAAGGCCGGGCCACGGGCCGTGCCGACGGGCCTCGGGCTGCATGGCTTTCTATACCCGAAGGGGAGGCAGGTAAGGGCTGCCAACGAGCCGAGCTCGAGCGAGTAGCCGAGCCGCCTTCGTGAACTGACCGATTACGACACGGGTCCGTCGCGCAGCCAGCTCTGGCTCTGTCTCTGGAGAGTCGGGCTTGGATCGAGCCTCTGACGAGCCGAGCCCAAGTAGCTCGCAAAGCCTCGAGCCATTTCTTTATAGCGCCAAGCAAGAAGCAGGTTTGGTTTTTTTTTGGAGGAGGCTGCGAATGGCGCGATCCTCGACGTCCACTACTACCAACACACGTCGCGATCTCTGAGCTTGATGTCTAGGATGATCCTCGCCTCTCAGTTCGCCATTCGCATCTCACCACGGCCCACAGGCGACAAATTTGCAGATAAAAAGAAATCCAAAAGTCAAAGCATGAATTCAATTTGTCTTTGGCCTTGGCCATGTACTGATGTACAGTGATATGAATATCTCTTCTTTTTTTTGGGGAAAAGTGATATGAATATCTCGAGAAACACATACACGGCACCCTATTATTTGGCCGAGAGAATTTGCAGGGAAACGGCCGTAACGCACGAGTCCAAGGGGTTCAAATTTCTCTTTTGGACACGTGGAAATTCAAAGAGGTAATTCGAGACTGGAAATACCATTAAGGCCTCTTTGAAACAGAACACAGGAATAAAAAAACATATGAACGAAATATGCTAACGCTTTTAACCCTACAAGATTTCAAGACAGAAGAAAGTTTATGAATGTGGGCTTCAGAAGCAATGTAGAAAAAGCACAAGGAACAAAACAATAAGGAGCTTGGAGCTCATGTTTCATTTTCTCCAAAAGTTCCTTTAGGCCAGTCCCAATGAGTAGTTTATGGCGTTGTTGTTTCTAAGACTGCCATGTCATATAGAATGAAATGAAATTTGAATGAAACCTCATCCCTTGATGCAAAGTTTCATAAAGAGTTGGTAATCATGTCAAGAGAGTTTTTATCTAAATGACACTCATTTCTTCTCTCTTTTTAAATAAATTGTCATGTCAACAAAAATATCTATATGGCAGCCTATTTAATGCAAATAAAACTTATATGAAACTTCCACTAAGACTGGCCTGAGTAAAAAACTTCCACTAAGACTGGCCTGAGTACTCGCTTGGTCACCGGTATACTAAAAATAAGTAGATTTCTAAGAGGGCATCCTACCTTTCAATTTGAATAGCCATCTATTTTAATAATACCTTTTTTTATTGTTTACTCCAGCAGTTGTACCCAAATCAAACCCTACAAATTCATCGAGACTGTGATATGTGAGACCTAGGTGTCATCCTTTTCCTTCTTCCTTCATCACCATCTCTAGCGCAGAGCACCGGAGCAGTGCTACCCAAGTCAACCCCCCTCCACCAAAAAGAAAAAGAAAAAAAGAAAACACTCCAAACTTTCAAGAGGCCGATTCAATCAAGTATTCAGAAGGCAGTCTCCACCAAATAATAAGACTAGTACGAAACCGGTACGAGGTTAAGGGTTTTAAAGCACGAAACGAGTAAAGAGGATATTACAATGATTGTTTAAGCCCCTTGGGGTCAGTCAAGTCCTGAGTGGTGCTAGCTAGGAAAGAGTATGTAGCAACAAACTAAACTGGCGACCCTTCAGCTGAGGAGCCAAAGAGCGACAGGCAACTTGGAGCTGGCCACCACACCCAGCTGTTACACGCCAAGGCCGTGCTTCAGATCCTGAATGGCAAGAAAAAAGAATGGTATAAACGTAGTGAAGAGAGATGTTTTAGAAGGGCTTACAGTAATAAAAGTACAAGTACATAAAACTCTTGAACCATACATGCTACTCCCTCCATTCCAAATTATAAGATTTTTTTTTCTAGATTTGTAAGTTTTGCTATGCATTTAGATATACACTAGTAAAAAAAACTATGTATCTAGAAAAGTCAAATTGTGTTATAATTTAGAATAGATGGAGTACAACTAAATGCAAACAATGGGGAACAAAAACTTTAGTGCTTAAATCATGCTGTTACCTAAATTAAGCCACATCAAACTAATTGTCCTGTCCAGTGTGCTCTCAGAGTGTCCAAAACTCATGCAGTAGGGATCTAGTGCTTATGCTTCTACTATTGATGTTATTGACTAACAGTAGGGATCATAATCAATACTATTTAGCATTATAAATGTGTCTTGGCTCATCGTATAGTCCAAATTACATATGCAAAGAAAGCACAACACATTTATGCAATTACTGAATACAAATAATGCAACTCAAAGCAAAATGCATCGATCAAATAATTACACAGAATACAGATGGAACTTCGAATATAGCTTTACATATTTGCCATTGCAGTCTACTGATGAGCACACAAAACAGTATCTAAAAGGACTTACTTCGAAATTCCCAGTTATGTGTAGCCTCTTTAAAGCATTTCCTTGATGGATAGTGTCTCGGTGAGACTCCAGAAACCTCGGGCGTTTCATGGCTGCCAAAAACAGTAAACCATAAGACAATGACTCGATAGCAACATTTACAGTAGCTTAATTAACTTATAATTTGGAACGGAGGGAGTAATAATTTCAGGGACCAAAGGTGCAGGTGGGGGATCACACACCACATTTGAATCAGTCCTGCAGTTAGAAGATGCAGCTTAATTACTGTATAAAACACAATGCATCTTTACCTTGGTTGGATGCATGTTCAGGCCCATGTCCTTGTTCTATCTTCATGCGCTCAGCTATAGATTTATAAGCATGCAAAGCCTCAAATGGAAAAACTGCAGGCAAGTAACAATATCAGCAATCGAGGGCGGAGCTTGTTTTTAACGGCAGAAATTACAATATTACCTCCTCTGGAAAAATATTCAGGTCTATGGCCTTGATTGAGCATCATAGGCTGAACAGCTTGAAAAAACTTTTCTGAATATTATAAGAGATAAACTATTAAGACAAGAATAAATCGATGGACCAGAAGCTTGCCACAGGAACATATCTAATAAGTAATGGGTGCGGGTCTTCCCCCGTTCAGATCAACTCTAATAGATGCAGCTTAATTTTGAAATTTAGAAAATACAGTGCATGTTTACCCTGGTTGGATGCATGTTCAGGACGATGTCCTTTTTCCATCATCATGTGGCCAGGTATGGATTTACAGTCGTGCGCAGTCTTGAGTGTAAAAACTGCAGAGAAACAACAATATCAGCAATTGAGTGTAAGAACTGCAGAGAAACAACAATATGAGCAAATCTGAAGCTGGAACTTGTTTTTAATAGCAGAAAATACTATATTACCTCCTCTGGATAAATATTCAGATGGATGGCCTTGTTTGAGCACCTTGCGCTGACCAGCTCGCAAAACTTTTTCTGAATATTTAATGAGCTTTCCAGTCAATCGCCAAAAGAAGTGGTTTTGCAAACGGGGCTTTGAGATACAGTTGGGGCAGTTCAAGTTAGGCCAGTTTTCAGGCATTGAAGATCCAATAATCTAGTATACATGCTTTCAGCTAACTCTGAAGATCGCATTAGTTTTCTAGTCATCACAAGCAAACGAATTTCAAGTGATTTTGCCACAAAATAGAACATTGTATCTAGCAACGCAAGCGTGCAAGCTTGGAAGATCAAACAGAATCATTTGCATAAAAGGGTGTTTTATGCAACCAAAACATAGCATCATTCTTCAGCAAGTAAATAAATTTTAGACACCACAGCAACGCAAAAAGATAGAGAAGGACCTGGCTCAGCAAAATACAACATGGGGACATATACTTGGTTTGGCAAGTGATCGAGCTAAAGGCAGAGACAGATGGCAAACTAGATGCACGTACCAAATAGTTGTATCAGCAGCACTCCCAATTTCCTTGGTGAAATTGCTGTTGAAAATGTCGGTTGTTAATCAGCACAGCTGTATATATCAAATTAAACATGTCCTACAGTTGGTGTGTGATGCTAAAAAAGGTGATGCTCCTACTCAGAGGTATCCCATAACATTATAATACCTGAATAATCATGACAGTCCATCTGAGCTGAAGGAACCAACCTGCACAAACCAGCATATATGTAGCACAGATCTGTGTATATAAAATAAGCAGAGAAAACAACTACACAGTGCAGGGTTTCAGCTAGAACTCTTTCAATCAATGTGCATGATGTACCTCTTCTTCATCTCAAGATAGACCTTTGCAACATCTGTTGCTTGCTTCTTGCTGCCTACTTTCTTCACTTGACGCCTTGGACGGAAGCTAGCAAAGATTAGATCACAAAGGCAGCAGTCAGACAGTTGGTTGAGTGACATTATGCAGTGGAGAACGAAGCTTATTGCACCCTGGCGCGCGCGCGCGCACGCACACACACACGCACGCACCTGCACCTAATGGGCATTACGTCGTACAGCTCGTTCTGGGCGAGCGGGTAACGCGTCATCTCCTTGAGCTCAGGCATCTCAGAAACCATCTGCTCGACCAGCTCCGCTGCCTTGTTCCTGACGAGTTGCCAGTCCAGAGTGTTCCTGCAGCAAGCATATATACGGGACATTCGTTCGATCGCTCATCACATTACATATACTCATATAGATCGATGCAGCAGCACAAGCCACAAGCTAGATGTAAGAGAGAAGCGTAGGGTATTACCTGACATAAAGTGTGCGAAGGGAGAGGACATCGGTAACAAGGGCGACGAGGCAAGGACACTCAGAGAGCGCAGCACGATGCCTGTACAACTTTATGAACCAGTCGCGGACGACACCTTCCTTGGCTGTGTCGCCGTCGGCGAATCTGTGGATGGCCATGAGGTAATGGAGGAAGAGCGTGAGGAGTCCAGCGTGGCTGCTCAATTCCCAGATGGGTGCGAAGGTCCTGACGTGGTCACACGCCTCCTCGAGCTGGCCTGCCTTGATCCGCTTCACCAGGTCCTCGACGTCGAAGATCACATGCAACTTATTTTTGGCCCTGCGATGTTAACCAGAGGATCGATCAGTCATACACTCATACGCATTCATTCGCAAGAGGATTTTTGGTGGGTGGGTGTGTTGGGGGTTGAGATTGAGGGCATACACATGGTAGATCTGGTCGTAGCAGTTGTCCCGGAGGTACGCAAGGAGCCGGCGCCAACGGAGACGCTCCGTGCATGGGTAGTCCGGGATGTAGTCGCAGTCGCACTGCTTGCGCTTGCCGGAGGCTGCCGCCTCGCCGACACCGGAGACCGCGGCCGCCGCACGCCCGCCCTGGACGGAGACCGCGGCCGCCGCACGCCCGCCCTGGCCGGAGACCGCCGCCGCCTCACGCTCGCCCAGGTCGGAGACCGCCGCCGCCGCACGCCCGCCCTCGCCGGAGACCACCACCGCCTCACGCTCGCCCTGGCCGTAGACCGCCACCGCCGCACGCTCGCCCTGGCCGGAGATAGCCACCGCCGCACGCTCGCCCTGGTCGGAGACAGCCACCGCGGCAAGCTCGCCCTGACCGAGGACCGCCAGCGCACGCCCGCCCTCAGCGGAGCTCGCCATCTCTCTCTCGGAAGATTTTGATCTTGTACGATTCCTGAGTTTGGCCGTTTTGGGGAGATGACATGCCAGGGTTATATGTGCGAGCGGCGGGCGAAAGTGGGGCTCAGCGGCGGGAGTGGGCCAGTGTGATGCGATTGCTTGGCGAAAGGCGGGGGCGAGGGCGGAAACGGGAGAAGTAAGGGAGGAAACGGGAGATGTAAGGGCGGGAAAACGGGAGACGATTGCATCCCATCTCCTTTTTCACTGACGCGCGGGTGTCAAATTCTTTTTCCTCCTCTCCCCTTGACGAGCACCTTTCGCATGCCCGAACCGATAACGCAGTGGACGAGCGCTCGATCTAACGCGGAGGAGGAGGAGCCCCGAAGCCGGCGAGGAGACTCCTTCCTGGGCGGCTCCCATCTTCCCCGAGATCAACGACCCCCGTCTCTTTCTCTCGGAGTATAGCGTCGTCGCTGTAGTAGGAGCCGGAGTCGACAGATGGGCACGGGCACATCTTCTTTGGCGATCAAACCGCGAGCCACGGTGATCGCCTACTTGGACGACCAAACCGTGAGCCTCCACCGTGGCGTGAGGACGGGGACGCCGCCGGGCAAGCTTAGCTTCAGCCATGGTGCGAGGCGATGGCCAACCAAATCGAAAATTAGTGGGCCTGATTTAGGTAGCATTATTAGAGATGCTTTTCAAAATCTACTTATTTTTGGTATACGGGCGACAGGGCGAGGACAAAAAAACGGTACTTAAGGATGCCGATAACTAATCGAGCACAAAAAAGATTAGTGCAAACAGAAATCGATACAATCTTTATCTTTACAAGAAATATGCACCATGAAATTTACCTTCTAATCTTTCCACGTGTTCAGCTATTCAAAAGGCCATGTTCACAACGTCACAACTCCATCCGGTAGGGGGTACCGTGCAGCACGACTGTGTACCCATTGGTAAAGATTTCCAAACGTGCCGGCACGATACTACACGGCCCTAGCCCGTCTGGGCACGGCACGGCAGGCACGGTTGATGAGGCGTGCCGTGCCGTGCCGTGCCACCGTGCCGGAGTTTAGGCCCAGGCACGTCACTAAACTTGCCAGGACCGTGCCTGGCGTGACGTGCCGGCACGGCAGCCCAGCGTGCCCCGTGTCGGCCCTGGCACTGAAATTACAAAAACATTCTTTCAAATCATAAGTTCACAGAGATAACTTCTAACTCATCAAAAACATGAGACAATGCCAGCAAAAAACAACAAAGAGCAAAGAACAGCAAAGAACAAAGGCAAGTGTTGAAACTAAAACTAATTAAAGTAGGAGCTGTGCAATGGCTATCTCATTAAAAACCTGTTTAGGTAAAACTCACCGTTGTAAGAAACCCTAAACAGGAAAAGAGTACAGCCAGCTCCTAAAATTGTTCATAAGTTCATTACATCCAGCCTCCAGCATGTCCAAGTCTTAATAGCTATTACAGAACCATTACATAAATGGGGAACTTAATCAACATCAAGATAAAGTGCTTCAAAGGCCTCTTCCAGCCCCTTATCCTCCACCATGTGCTGCAGTCTTGATTCAGCATTCTCTCTGTCCTTGATGCAGGTTAGTGCCTCCACAATCTCAGGGTTCAGCCTCCGGCGACGCTCCTCGATGATCCTACCAGTAGTGCTAAAGGTAGATTCTGAAGAAATGGTTGACACAGGCACAGTAAAAATATCTTTTGCAAGAATAGAAAAGCACAGGATAAGTAAGCTTGTGCTCATGCCACCATTGCATGAGGTCAAAATCATCATCTAACTGGCTGACTGTGTCAGAGTCCAGGTAGGATGCAAGCTCACTAGAGTTAGAAGCAGAAGCTGCCTGTAGCAAAGAAGTGGCAGAAACACCCCTGGACTGATCAAGATTAGGAGGGAGGGGAGAACAACCAGCTCCAATGTCAAGCTCATCATCATCATAAATGTCAGTCCAAGCTGTTTTTTTACCAGAAAGGGATGCAGGAACAGCCCTTTTGAGCCTAACAGAGCCATACATTGCATCATACCTGTTGTACATTCTAAAGAGAAGAGCTCTGGTGTCCAGCAACTTGTTAGTGTAATCAACATTAAAAAGAGAATTCAACTTTCTAAGCACTTTGGTAAAGCCCTTAATCTTAGCTCTTGGATCCAGTATGAATGCAATGGAATGAAGATCAGGTATGTTCTTCCAGTACTTATTATATTTGTCAATCATAGACTGCACAACAGATCTCAGATGTTCATCATGTTAATATTTATGCAGGTGAACAACAATCTTAACAATATGATGAATCATAAGTGGAGAAGTAGGATAGTACACACCATATAAAGCAACAGTAGAGTCATAAAACAGTTCAAGAAATTGCAACATCTTAGTTGCCATATCCTAGTGATCATCAGTCAACAGGAAAGGACTACCTGCAGGTCTAGGGTAATTAGCCTCAATGAAAGTACTGAAAGTACTCCTATGAGGTAACAATGTTTTCAGCATAAGGTAGGTGGAGTTCCACCTAACATCCATGTCCAGTGAGAACTTCCTAGGTCTAACACTGCTAGCAATGCAATAACTCTTGTATGCAGCAATTCTTTGATTAGAGGAGTTCAAAAAAGAGATTGCAGTTCTAAAGTTGTCAATGAGAGGATTAACAGCAGCCAATGCTTCCTTAACAATCAGGTTAATAATATGACAAGCACATCGTTGATGCAAAAACAGATCAGCACCTAAATACTCTTTAAGTATAGGTTTCAGTTTATCCATTGCATTTTTATTGGCAGATGCATTATCCAAAGTCACAAAAAAAACCTTGTTAAGTATACCATACTTAGCAAGGACAGTTTTAATACGCTCAGCAATGTTTTCAGCATTATGGGAGACATCAATCAACCTTAAACTAAGCACCCTTTTCTCTAATTGCCAATCAGCATTAATGAAATGAGCCACAACAGATAGATAATCTTCTTTGGCATTTCCAGACCAAATATCAGAGGTAACAGCAACAGATGAAACAACATTGTCTTACAAACAAGTCATTAATTTTTCACGTTTACCATTGAAGTGCTTAAACAGATCTCTACTAGTAGTTTGCTTAGAGACAGGTGCAAAGGCAGTTTTAATGTAATCTTTAAAGGCATCAGTTTCACCAATCAGTAAAGGTAAATCTAGCCTAGCAAGCATACGAACAAGCTTAACACGAGCTACATCAGCATTGTACTCCCAGCGACGAACAGAACCATCAGGATTAAAACCAATTTGAGTTTGAGACAGGCGATATTTCTCACGATGCTTAACACAAACCTTAAGATGTCGAGTAAGATGTCCAGTGCCATTAGCAGAATAAGCAGAGTATTGTTTCTTGCAATGTTTGCAAGTGGCAGCATACCTGACGGGTCTCGCCTTACCTGGCACCTTCTTGAAGTGCTTCTCAAAATCATCCCAGACAGCAGAGGTAAAAGGCTGATTGGAGCCTGCCACCTCACTGTCGCCACCGTCGGCATCGGGATCGGCCCCTTCCCTGTGGATCGGGACCGCATCTTGGTCATAGGGAAGGGGATCAACAGCAGACCGCCCAAATAACTCGGCGCAGTCCTCGCGTACATCGTCCTGCTCATCATCCCCGGCTAACCCGCACATCCGTAGCTCGTCGTTCTGGGAGTGATCAAACTCCCCTTCTTCGGCGTCGCCTATGCCTGGGGTCATCTTTGCCGTCTCCGGTTCCTCGACGGCTGCATCAATAAACAACAGAAAAAGACGGTTAGGGTAAGGGATTAGGGTTAGGGTAGGGGATTAGGGTAGGGGATTACCCTTACCTCTAGAGCCGGAGCGCCGGAAACGACGATGAGATGGACCGGATGCACACCCCCGGTACCTCAACGGAGATTGGAGCCCCGGAGGTGGCGGCGGCCATCGATGAGAACGACGGACAGAAGACGGAGATGCGTCGAGGATGCTAAGAACGAGTCTCAATCGACTTTCAAGGATGAAGAACAAGGGAACAGATGGAGATTGAAGGCGGGAACCACCAGATCTGAGAGAGAAGAGGGAGATTGAGGGCAGAGAGGGAAAGCAGGGAGATTGAGGACGAAACCCACCGGATCTGACCCCTTACCCGCCGGAGAACGCCATGGACACGGCGGAGTAGGGGAACGAGGCGACGATCAGGCGAACGGGCGAGAGCGAGGAGCGAGACGACAGCGGGCGAGAGCGACGAGCGAGACGAGAGCGGCGCGAGGGAGACGAGAACAGGCGAAATGAGCTAGGGTTTGGATGGTGGGGGGGCGGCCGCGGCGGGTGGCTTATATACCGTAGCCCCGCCAGCGCCCCAGAACCGTGCCTGAGCCGTGTCGCCCATTGGAACGGGCCGTGCCCGGGCCGGCACTACGGGCCGACTCCTCGGCCTATGCACGGGCACGGCACCAGGCCGGGCCAGGCACGGGCACGGCTGGGGCGGGCTAGGGCCGGGCTTTTTCACACCGGGCTCGTGCCAGCCCGTTTAAACCGGCCCGTTTGGAAATCTTTACCCATCAGCCCTCTCTCTCTCGTCCTCTTTGCCATTCACGTTGGGAACCAGAGAACAAGAGAGGAAAAGGAGAAGGTAGAGGAGGATTAAAGGAAGGAAGAAGAGGAGAGGAGGAGGAAGCCCCCTGCTGCAGCCACGATGGAGGTCGTCGTCGGCAAGCTTCCCCACGCCACCACCTCGCTGGAGTTGAAGGAGGCAGCCCCAAGCTTCGTCATCTTCTTCCTCAAGCCATGGAGCAAGCCCGACGTCGATCTCCCACCACAATGCGTTTCGGTCCGAACTGCTGTAGATGGAGCTTCCCCAAGACATGGTGAGCACATCCCCAAAGCCTAACTTCATCTTCCCTAACCTCCCATGGCCAATCCATGAGCTTCACCTCTCATCCATGGCCACCACCACCATGGATGGGGTCGAGCTCACCACAGCCCATGCATGGCACATCCATCACTTGTAAAAGCTTCCCTACATCACTAGAAAGCCATAGGAACAAACCACACTCGATTTGGAGCCCGGATGTCCCGGGAATCATCTCCAACGTTTTTACACCTGAGCTGTTCGTCGGCACCAGTGTTCGTCCCAACGAAATGCTCCGGTGCACGCATTCGTCCCTGGCGGACTGTCTGCCCGAATTCGTGGGCTGTCCGCTGTACCACAGCATCACAACCCCAACTTGTAAAGGTCGTAGAAGATGCGTTTGAGCTCCAAAAATGGTGAAACGAGTTTCGTTGTGCTCCATAGAATATCCTCTATCAGCTAGACATAACTTTGGCATCAAAGGGGATATCTCATTTTTGACCACCGGATGAGGCTAAGCCCTTATTATTTACCGGAGGCTCCGCCACACGCACCGGAGTGTCCGATAAGTTATAAATCACAGACAGAGGAGTTTCCTGACAGCACAGACTTCATACCGGAGAGTTCGATCTTAGTTCGGAGGGTCCGATGTTCCCAGTATGTTCTTTTCCCACTAAGTCCCAAAACCACCGGACTGTCCAACATTCACGGCGGACTACCCGATGACACAAACCGACAACCCTTCAATGATTACCTGAACACTCCCTCTTGCATGTTTAATATAATGTCATGCATACATAAGTATCTCATACATAGACATATATATAGGTACGTGTTATCGGATAGACGTCCAGCGATGTTCCAAGCTATGGGATCCTTGCTCGTCCAACAGGCAGGCACCCCACTATTATGAACCCTACTTGGATACTTACCAAGTTGCATTATGAGTTATGCATTATATATAGTCTTGGATAATGATCACCTCTACACTACACCTAGAATAGTCTAATAATATGTAGAAGCCTCTCATCTAAACAATGGGAATGGGAACGCTTAATGCTTATTGCTTAGTTGCTTGGACAACGGTAGAAGTCGAGCAAGAGAAGGGAACTCATACTCGCGTGTGTAGGATGGTACACCTGGATAATTAACTACTAAAACCAATGAGAGTACAACTTGACTTACCTAACTAATCTGGCTAAGGACTAATACCCCTAATATGATAATCTTAATGATAACTTGGATATCTTGCTCATGCGAGGGGTAGGTCGTCGTGAGTGTGGGATCTCAGGCGACGTAGGCACGTAGCTCGTGGAGCAGTAAGGACCGTGTATTGAGATACGTAAGTCCGAGTAACCACACGTACAGAACACATGTCGCGGATGGGGTCGACAAGCCAAGTAACTAGTTACGACCTGTTTATCCGTGAAACTGGCAAGGGGGTGGCGTCGGGAAGATGGTGTACGTTTCGAACCGAGGACCCGTTACAGTACAAAAGCCTGACCCGAGACTGGGAAGAGGGGTGGAAACCTGACCCGGGCACCCGCTCGAACCTTTCATGTGACACTCAGGCCGGATTAGGGAAATGTTGGAAGGCGTGAGGCAACCCTTACTCTCGTGTATGAGGTATGGTGGTTAGTTCCGTCCTTCCGTGTGGGTACAGTTGTACACCTCTGCAGAGTCTTGAAACCTGGAGTCCCTCGGGACGGAACTATTCGGTTGTTCTTTCTTTCCGTACCCATGGTAGAATGAATGATGGACTATGAGCACTTCTGTTATAATGATAAATACGTTTACTTCTATTTTAAGCATAGCATGTCATATTCTTAATGAACATCATTGCTTTCTGCACTTATACAAATGCCTGATAATCACGCTATGTATCCACCAAATACTATATGATGGAATTAAGCCCTGCGAATACGCAATGTACTCACGGTGCTGCTGTTAAGTTGTTTTGTAGGTAAAGGACATTGGCGGCCATCTCACCCATCGGCGGTGGCAAAGTGGGTGAATGACAGGAGCCGTCCAGATTATGGTGGCAACACCCATGGGCAAGGTGACCACTAGTTATTAGCTATATGAGTGGTATGTAGCATAGCGGTGTTGGTAAGAGAGTCGTTTGGTTCACACTATATTTAGTCTTACATTGTATAATTAATTTATTATATTCAACAAGACTTGTAATATATGTTTCTGCTGAATTATTATGTGCTCCGATGATAGGATGTAATCTTGAGTTGTGGAGGCTATTGTGGTATGATACTCAACCTGGTTCTTAAGAGGAGTTGTCAAGTGCGCTCCTAGGGAGCCACCGATGTTAGTTTGTTTAAATTGGATCAGTCAAGTGGATGACACTCGATTTAGACGAATTAACACGGCGAGTCCCCACAGACTGCAACACCCCTCTGCGTTGCAGCAGGCTAACACAAGCATATATCGTTGATGCTTACTGCTGCGTTGAGGATGAGCGACTCCGGCGTTTTAGAAAGGAATCTTTCCAGAAGAAATACAGGTCAAGTTCCTACAAAACATTAGTTGACGCTGCTAATAGTGGCATCACACGTGCCTCCGACGTTGGCCAAGTAACCTTCTTACTAGGTTCATTCACAGGAAGCCCAAGATACTACTACCAGAACTATCAAGATTGTGTTGCAATATGTCTTAGGTTCGGATGTCTGGATCTATTTACCACCTTCACATGCAATGCTTTGTGGCCAGAAATTGAAGACGCCTTATCATCCATACCAGGCCAGCAGGCTTCTGACATACCTGATATTGTTGATTTGAGTTTTTCAGATGAAGCTTAAACTGCTCATGAATGATATAGAGAAGAATGAATTTTTTGGACCCACACTTGCAGGTATTTTTCTAATACCTTATCATTCCATCCTAAACATAACATTGTTACTCCACTCTACTGATGAAATGCACTTCCCTTTAAACTCCGATGCCCCTAATTTTTGCTACCCGTTCATTTCTACGGTCGTATACACAATTGAATTCCAAAAGAGAGGTCTCCCACATGTACACCTCATACTCTGGCTTAGAAAGGATAGTCCTCTCGAAGCTGCTCAGATAGATGCATTCATATCAGCGTAGCTTCCAGATCCAACTACTGATGCCACGGGTTTCGAGGCAGTGTCAAAGTTCATGATTCATGGCCCCTGCGGATCTGTACAACCCTCCTCTCCTTGCATGAACAATGGAAAATGCGACAAATTCTACCAAAAAAATTTTGTGAACAGACGACAGTGCTACCCAACAGTTACGTTAATTATGCTCGCCCAAATAATGGTATCACTGCCCACAAAAACGGAGTTCAGGTGGACAACACATTTGTAGTGCCACATAATGTAGACCTATTGGTCAAATACCAAGCACATACAAATGTCGAGAGTGTCGATCGCAATGGAATGGAGAGATATCTATTCAAGTACACAAACAAGGGCCCCGATTCTGCTAAAGCTACGCTCCAGAGAAAGAGAGGTACCTCTGACAATGCCGCTGCGATGTTTAATGAGATTAACGAATACCTGGACTGCAGATGTGTAACTCCTAATGATGCTACATGGCGACTACTTCAGTTTGACTTACACTACACTGATCCAGCTGTGGAGCGACTTCCTGTCCACCTTCCTCTACAAAATGAAATGGTGTGTTGTACACAGAGGACGACTATCTTGATCAAGTAATTAACGATCCATCTAAGCTCATCACTAAACTAACAGCATGGTTAGATGCCAACCAACAACACCCACAAGCTCGATAGCACACTTGCGTAGAATTCCCTGAACACTGGACATGGCATCAAGATGGCAAATTCTGGGATAGACGTCGCAATAATCATGCCAAGGTTGGTCGTCTTGCTAATGTTGCTCCCAATCAAGGGGAGAGATTTTACTTACGAATGCTGCTCCACATAGTCAAAGGACCACGATGCTTTTCTGAAATACGGAACGTTGCTGGGCATCAGCACCCAACATTTCGTGCTGCATGTGACGCGCTGGGCCTGCTTGGCAATGGCCAGGAGTGGTTCCACGCCATGTCCGATGCAGCGCGTTGGGCATTTCCATGCCAATTAAGACAGCTTTTTGTCACATTGTTGCTTTTTCTGTGAAGTCAAAGAGCCCCTCAGAGTATTTAATGAATATGTGAAGGTGATAGGGAAGACATGTTAGGCCATTCTCAACGGGATTTCATGGCCCCGTTACCAATACATTCATATTTTGGAAATAGTGCAGAAGAGTTTTATCCCCATCAAACTCTCTCTATTCCCATGAAACTCTTATCATCTCTCTTTTCATCAATACGGTGCCACATCAACCTATTTAATGTCCATGAAACTCTGATGAAACCCCACTAAAACTGGCCTTATATCGTGCAAAACAGCTGACTCCAGACGCACCGGAAGCAATCATACAACATCATATCAAATCCTGTGTCTTACATGAACTAGAAAAGCTACTTAGATCACTTCAATTTGCCCCACCCAGATACAAACTCTTCTGAGATCCTTGCAAACAGATTGATAATGGAAGAGCTTTCCTATGGCACAGGTGATGCAGGCACTCAAATAGAACAGTGCATCAGTCAGCTCAATACAGAACAGAGGCATATTTATGACCTCATACAGCATTCAATCTCAAATGATTTAGGACAAACCTTTTTCGTCTATGGATATGGTGGAACCGACAAAACTTTTCTATGGAACACTTTGCTCACCAGTGTCAGAAGCAAAGGGAAAGTGTCTCCTTCGAACGGGTTGTGGTCGGAACCCGCTCGCTGGTCCGGCCCCCCTCACCACAGACGCGACCATCCCTATCCGCAGCACACACTGCCGGATACTCGGCTGACCAGGAGCCCGTGCCACTCCTGCTGGACCACGCAGAGCACTCTCGGACACCGGCGCCCAATATCTCCTCCAACCCGTTGCTTCAGGACTTCTGTGATGACACCCATCTCCTCGGCAGCGGACCTACGGTTGTGCCGCAACACGGCTTCCTGGGCTCCCTTTTGGGCTCAGACCTGTCTCTTCTCGAGGCCCCACGGTCGGTGCAGCTGGTGACGCTAACTGAGACGACCCCTTCCTCACCGCCTGCGGACCTCTGCTTGCTCCCGGACAGGAGCCCCTCTGGATTTCGACCACCTACTTCACCCTCAGTCATTGATGAAATCTTCGAATTGCAGCTTCAACAGAACTAGGTTTGCACAGGTGCTGCTTACTCTCCTACGAGAGCACTGGCTGCGGACATGCTCAACGATGCCCTGCATGCCCAGACTCCCCAGCTAGCGATATGCGCCTCACCTGGAAACCACCAGGGCGATGACACCACCGCCCCGTCGACGCCTATGGCCGATGTGCCTGCTGTGCAGCCTGCCACGGTATGCGCCTCACCTGGGAACCACCAGGGTGGTGACACCTCCGCCCCGCTGCCGCCTCTGGCAGATGTGCCTGTTGTGCAGCCTGCCGCACGCACTGCAGCCTCGGTTGCCTCCTTCATCGACTCGCTGAAGCTGCCACTGGAGGAGCCCCTGGTCTGCACCCCACCGCGTGCCCGGACAGCCAAGAACGTCGACGATGACTGGATTCCGCGTCGCAGTGACCGATTGGCTGCCAAGTCGGCCTTCCGTGACCCGCAGCCAGAGAAGCAGGCGCGCCGCGTCCTGCTCAACAAATGGGCCGGGTGTTCGGACAACACGGCGACGGGAACGCCGGACGACTCGATTGCATCCCAATTCCACGAAGCTTTCGGTGGGTCCGTCTCTACCTCGAAAAGGGCGGCCTTGCGCGAGCTCTTCCCCATGCGTGGCGCACGCTGGGCGAGGACCGTGGCGAGGCTGGAGCTATAGCACGGTTGGCTGAGCACCGCGGTATACGTCGCAATAGCGTTCTACCATGAGTACGAACCACCTGTTAGTCTGGAATGCACGCGGCATGAACAACCGCGCGCTCCGCAACGTAGTGCGTGACGTCGCCGAGCAACAGCGAGCTTCCATCGTTTGTCTTCAGGAAACCAAAGTCGCCAACTTGTCTGCCTCCATGAACGCAGAACTTACTGGAGCCGGTTTTGATTTTGCTTGTTTGCCTGCGATCGGCGTGGCCGGAGGGGCAGTAACCTCCTGGCGTCGAGACCTCTGGAGTGTCTCCAGCTCCTGCGTTCGCCGCTTCTCCGTCACTTTGAAGCTGTCACCTGCTGATAGCCACGCTGAACCTTGGTGGCGTGTCGGGTTCCAGCATCTTTGCCCGAGCGACGAGTCCGTTCTACTCGACTGGTGGCAGCAGGAACGGATGCGGGCTCCCGAGTCCTCCCGAGTCCAAACCCTGCCAATTATTCCAAAAGCCAAAAAAACACAGATCTTGGCCGCATTAATCACCCGATCTCACTTATGGCGGAATTGCAAAGTCCTTCAGCTGACTGAAAACATGAGACTTAGATGCCCCAACCTTTCGGAATCTAAAAGAATTGAGCTGGATAATTTTGCCAGGTGGCTCCTCTCAGTTGGAGATGGCACAGCTCAGGGCAGCGGGCCTACAGACCTACCCAACACACCATGGGTTCTGATTCCAGACAACCTCTTACTGTCACCTGAACAAAGAACGCTTGACAATTTGATTTCTTTTGTGTACGGATCGCCTCCAGAGGACTCCCAGTTACCCACTTATCTATGTAAACGAGCAATATTAGCACCAACAAATGAGGTGGCTGCTGCTATAAATGCAAAAATGATTAGCTATATAGCCACTCAAGAGATGTCATACTACAGCTCAGACTCTATTGATGATCCAACGTCCAACTATTGCACTCTAGAAACCCTTTATCCTCAGGAGTTCCTCAACACTATTACAATGAGCAGCCTTCCAGACCACCATCTGCAGCTTAAAATTGATGTTCCCATAATGTTACTTAGAAATTTCAATCCCTCAAAAGGTTTATGCAATGGAACTAGACTCGTAGTGACACAACTCACACATTTGTATCATCGAAGCTCAGATAATTACCGGAAAGGCTAAAGGAACTAAGACTTATATTCCAAGAGTAGTCACTGCTTCGTCTGATCCCAAGTGGCCCTTCAAGATAAAGCGGCGACAATTCCTAGTCCGTGTGACCGTGTCTCATATGCCATGACAATAAATAGAAGCCAAGGACAAACACTCGATATGGTTGGCGTCTACCTGCCAACTCCAGTGTTGCCAACTTTATGTTGCATTCTCACGTGTTACATCACCTGGAGGCTTACGGATACGTACTAATTCAAAATAGCTCTGACGGATATGAAAATCAAACACATAATGTTGTCTACTCTGAAATTTTAAACGACATATCAGCGGATAGCTACTGTATCCAGGTACTACAGCCTACATGCAATTCCCCATTACTGTTCTATTTTTTTAAGTTCCTAATTGTGTGACGAATCCGTTACACTGCTCCATAGGTACCTGCGCCTGTTAACAATCCAAAATTTGTCATGTCAAACATGGAACATTTTTCCCCCCCCCTCTAACTGAAGTTATTATTTTGTAGGTCCCAACTTTTTGACATTCCCAATTGTTTCAGTCAATGATCTCCCTACTATATTCAATGGTGAGCCTTAGGCTGTAAACTTTCCTATAATCTCTTTTCCTGATGACGAATAGAACACTAGCCTTCGCATGTGTAAGCTCATACATACATTGGTGAAAAAACTGCAACAGATATTCCTGGATAAATAACACCTAACGCTATTACACCTTAAATAAACTTTCCCTCTCTCTTTATCCTTTTAACTGCTACTAAGTATGTAAATGTTCCAATAAATTAATCTCCTACTACTACAGCCTACTACACTCCTGGATTGCTGAAAATTTTATGTTTAACTAGGTATGTTCGTCGTTCCTTGCCTTTGAAAGTTTTGTATGCTCCAAACCATATGTCCCTTGCCTTTGAAAGTTTCGTATGCTCCAAACCATATGTCTTCAGGGAAACCATGTAACATGCGTTTTGGGTCACATCCAGGTCCACGGCAACTAAATCAATACCTTCTCATTCTGCTTATTCAAGGACTATCCAAGAATTGTACCTCAGCCAACAGATGATCCAAATTTTGTAGTGCTATCCTCATAAAACCAATTTCCTTTGAGAGCAGTCTTCGTGATTCCAGCTGCAGCTTTGTTAATTCTAGATTGGTGGCAGAACACTACACAACGTCCTAGGTCTTATAATAGTTGTGTTACCAGCCAGCATATCATCCTTCTCCTGTTCTTTAAGTGACCACATTTTGGGTTATACTCTCATTTATATATTTTTTTTATATGCCCGCTGTACCCAAAACAAATCTCTCCATTACAATGTTTTCAGACTCAGGAATATCCCATTCCTCAGCCAGTACTCCCAAATTCTAATTACTTGATTATCACACCCACCAATACTATTTCCATGGGATTTGTACCAACAACATTCACTTCGTCACTTTTCGCTAAACAACGATTAGGCAATAGAATAGCTGCCAACCTAGCACTAACATATTCGACTACTGCAACTGCTCCTTCATACAAATGTTCACTGAAACTAAACTGAATTGTGCCCCCCAGAAACTCCATTATTTTACTAACTGCAAACTGAAGTCACGTACTCTTCTAGGGACTCCGCAATTGGCAGCATTGACGCCACTCCCAGCAGCAGTAATGCAGATTGTTATGCAGTTCACCTGTGGAACTGATACACTGTGAGAGTATCCACAGGCGGTGGTTGCAGCCCCTACCTGCACCATGTTGTTATTACTGATCCGGTGATCGCATCTGGTGTTTCACGAAATACCAAGCCTGGAGCCCCCCATTACTTGGAAAGACATGCTTATTTTCCTTTCCATTTGTTGGTTACACGCCCTTAGTCATGCTATTTCCATACAGTTTCTGCTTGCGACATTCACATCGATGCTAGAAATGACTACACAGTAAAATAGCTCCCAGCCTACATGTACATGTTCACTTTCGTTTTGCTGTATCATGCTTTGGCAGTGTGCTTTCAACAGCAAATAGAATTTTACATATTTGGTACCACAACCTTTTGTTAATGCAACAAGTTAATTTAGTTACGCGTTCCAACTTCCTACCCCGTTCTTGCTTGGATGTTTTGATGTGTGTGTCTCTCTCTCTATATATATATATATATATAGAGAGAGAGAGAGAGACACACACACGTCAAAACATCCAAGCAAGAAACGTACATGATGGCCATAATATGGTATATGGACATGCATGTATATATGTCGATATGTATGTTATATAAACTTTAAGAAAGCGAACTGGACGTACCTTAGCTGCTAGTTGAATTATTTCTTGTGGTACATAGTTTTTGACTCAACGTGGACGTTTGTATTTTTTTAGATTTATTCTGCGGTACATAATTTTTAACTTGACGCGGGTGCTTGTATTTTTCTAGATTTATTCTAAGATTTAATGGTGTTATTTTTTTATTGGTAGGTGTGGCAACGTGTCCGGCAATAACGACAAGTCTACAGT
This sequence comes from Miscanthus lutarioriparius, assembly GCA_904845875.1. NCBI lineage: Eukaryota > Viridiplantae > Streptophyta > Magnoliopsida > Poales > Poaceae > Miscanthus > Miscanthus lutarioriparius. The sequence continues at coordinate 78,673,000 of CAJGYO010000016.1, read as the reverse complement.
GACACGTCAATTTCGAGATCTATCGACTCAATCTTAGTCTTTAAAATGTGTTCATATGAGTAGATTTGTGGTAGGCATGACGACATATCCGTCGATAGCGAGACGTCTGTAGCAACTTCGTTAATCTTAAGATCTGTCAGCCTAGTCTTAGTTTTTCAGAGGTGCTCCTATGGCTTGAGTGAGTGTGTATGTATGTATAACTGTCAGCATCTGTAATATGATTCAGAAAAATCCTTTAAGATGATGCTCGTATGGGTAAAGTGAGTTTGAGTGCATGTACACGTGTCTATAAAAAAAATCCTTTTAAGATGATAGAAGTAATCTCATGCCCTCTACTCCAACCAGATATATAAAAAACAAGATCCAACCTATTAGAAGGAATTCGGCGGTTTTTTGTTAATCATTAAGAAGAGAAAAAAGACACCAAAATTCAAATCGGGAGAGGACTTGAATCTAGAGTATAGTTGGCTGCATTAACCCCCAACCAGTTGAGCTAGGGCGATTGTGCACTAGGATTATATGAACGCTGGTGTGTTAAACTTGGCATTCGTAACTCTATCGTCACACTAGGTACTCACTACACCACAACACCGTATCACCGTCAGACATCTGACGCTAATTTTTTTTTTATCGATGAATGATCTGACGCTAAAGATAACTAAGAGACTATCTGACGCTAAATCCTTATTTAGGGACTCACTGTCTGACGTTACATTCATCTTCCACCCAAATTTTGGCCTGCCCACGGGTACAGAAACCTAGACCTTTTCTTCTTCCCCCAAATCGCAAATCCAGAAGCCTGTCCGCGCCCCGCCGCCCTCTCCCTCTCCCTCTCCCAAATCGTGCCCGCCCTGCCGGCCCCAAATCTCGCGCCCGCCCCGCCCCAAATCTCGTGCCCGTAGTCTCCGTCGGCCACGCCTGTAGCTCCCTTCGCTCATCCCCTCGTCCCGCCCTTGCCACGCCCTCTTGCTCCCACTCACCTCACCTCGCCCCCAAAGATCTCGCTTCACCCCTGCCACCCCTGATCCCGCCTCACTACCAAGAAAGCCATGAACATGACATCCAACGCCGCCGCTGAGCCCTCTCTCGCCCCTCTCCAAACAGCCTACCCACGTTCTTGGCTCGCCGCCTCGAGCACGCGACGGTGGAGGACGGTGGCTCGGCCTCAGACGCTAGGCACCTCCCTCCCTCGGTACGGGTCAGGCAGTGTGTGGAAGAGGCCACGGCACACTGCTTGATGCGCCTAAAGCTGATCCAAAGTGAGGTGAGATAATTTTTCCCTCCACTCCCCTTCTTCCCGGGTCATAGAATTCGTGGGTGCTTTGGTGAGACTCCTCGCCGAATCGCCTCGCACTATGTGTGCCGTGTTCTGTTGATTCAGATTTGCCGAATGCAAAGATGAGGGTGGGGCGACATCAGAGATCGAGAGGTCTCCTAGGAGCACCGGGCGTTTGAAAGGATTCTGTGTTGCTTGATGTTCATGCCTGGTTTTAATGTTTTTATTCATCGATCTATGTGCTTGCTCGCTCATCTAGATCCAAAACATCGTACACAAGAAATCCACCGATACGCAATCAACCTGAATTTGTATATCATGGACCTTCCAATCAATGCTAATCAATGTCTCGAATGTGATCGAGACAACCTCTTTATCATTATATTAGCAGCCACTAACAGATGGGCTTCACTAGAAGGCTATCTTTGGCCCCACCCGAGAGAAGGAACAGGAGTAACAATTGCTCGCGCCATCCCGAATGCTCGGATGTCCTGAATGTGTTCGAAGCGAGATCGTCGACAAAGTGACAAGCAAAATCCCTTTGCCACCTGAAAGGAGGAAGCGATTCGCACATTTGCAAATGCATGCGAGGATGGGATGCGGATGAAAGTAGTCGCTATAGCTCATCTCCACTTTACATGCATGTATTGTATGCAAGTGAGATGGAATGGAATGTACGTCTCTAAGGGCGCCAGCAATTGGTTCCATGCACCCATATATCCATCAAATAAAGCACGCACACATGTATATATCAAGAGATGGGGATTAATTCCCTAATCCTCAAGGATACCTCCTCCTTGTCTCGATGCCCATAGCCTCGCTTCGCTTTTGCCCAGTCATCATTTTTAATGATTAATTCATGCCGCTTTCAGTGATTCTACCCTTGTACAAAAGGGACAATAAGAAAAAGTAGCTAAAACTGCGCCTTCCTATTGTGAATTTGTCTTGTAAAATTCCTCAAACAAATGAGTAGGTGGCCATCCTATTCTAGGTGTGCTTGTTGCTGCAGAGAACTATTTTTGTTAACCAAATTTTGTGTTTGCTTATCATATCAATTAGAATTTGCCTGGGTTCATATCACTATGTTTTACACCATTATTAGCTCACTTTGCATTGTTTGATATGTGCGTGCTTAAGTCTGTGTACTTGGTTCTTCAAACTCAAAGAGGGCTTGCCAACGTGTGATCAAGCAATCGACACCAGCGGATGTCCTGCATCAAACCACAACGAGGCTGACATAAGACCTTCTTCACCAACACACGACAAGGCTGCTCGTGGTGCTCCCCCCTACAGGCCCCAACAAGTTGCAAACCTGCACCACCGACGCTGTCCTCACATTATTTGCAGCCTACTGATTGAAGTATTGTAGGTACGCACTTAACACTTGTGGGTTCTATGTCCAGAAATAATTCATATGTCACTGTCTTCCTGCTCTATCACACTTTGCTTCCACATGTATCCTTGTATGTGTAGCTGCTGTTTTTTTACTTGTGTTGCTTGCTGTAGGCATTGCAAATGCTAGCTGTCAGTTGTTTATCTAATTTCGAATTGCTCTCTGTTATGACAACTGTGTAAAAACCTAGGGACAAAATTCAGCACATAGGAATATATTTGGAAGGCAATTACTACATTCTGTCAGAGATAATGGAATAGATACAACAATGACCTGTAGCTGAAACTGTGCTTTAGATAACTCATACTATAGGATCGATTGCCTTGACAGTGAGTTCCATTCTATAGGATCTATTTGGCTATCCCGAGCACCGAAACTGAGATTTTTTTTCCCGAGCTATCAATCCATCAGTTTGTGTCTTCTCTATGAACATAGCTATAATCTGAGAACTGAATTAGAGCAGCACCTCAGTCACATGTTTCTTGATTTAAGGTGTACTTCCATTTATAATTCCTAGCTAAAGGCCTGTGTAGAAGCCTGTGGGTTTATACCGACCATCATCTACCCTTACATGTTATAGTTTCTAATTAAATTAGCCATACTTTTATTCACTTAGTGATTCCCGCTTTGAAGCAAAGAACTCGCATGCCTACCAAGAGGATCGTCAAAACAATTATATGATCACCTTGTTTTCATATATGTATTTTTGGAATGTTGTCATGGTTTACGACTATGTTACCCATAACCTTGAGGTTTGGTGGAGCCTACAAATATGCCCCTTTGATTATTGTGCATATGAAGTATTCAAAGCATATATTGTGGTACCAATATTGTCTCCTTGATATATCTACTACAAGTAATTTAGTATATGTATTCACACATAATAGTTTTAGTACAACTCATTCGCTTTAAATGCTATCGTGTTTGTGTATGACGGTGAGCAAAGTTTTTTGGCTGTTGTCTCGAGAGAGAATGAAGAGAGCACCTGATCCGAGTCTTAAAAAATGGATGCTAGCCGTGGGAAATATTGGAGGAAACTTCTTTGGCAATTTGGTCTTATTTTGGTCAAACTCGGGCTGAATCCATCACCGTGGGTGCTATCGCCATTTTTCTTTGGGAGAGGGAATCCAACTATCCCAATTGCTTTACTCAACACTCTTTGACTTTTTCTCTCCTGTCTTGAGAAGATCGCTGCTGATCTTTTAAAGTCGGATCAAGCACTAGATGAAGGAACTACTAGGCATCACTACCCAAGCATGGACCAAAGAATATAAAAACCTGAAATCTGAAATTACTACACACTTTTGATGTGATATCGCTGAAAGTAAAAACTTGACTGAAAGTTAAATTGATTAGAGGCATTTGTCGCACTTAGGCGCAAATGAGGTCCAGTCTTTAGATAACTCATCTTGTATGTCGGTTTTACATAGCTTGTCTACACTTGCTGATTACATGGTTGCTATATTTTTCAGGAAGTCTTTGGGCACTAGCCTTTGGCTTGAGTTTCTGGAAAATGAGGTCAGCGATGAAGGTTGCTTGATGGCTGTACATCTGAGCACAAATAAATAGAGTACTAATTTTCAGTCTACTTGCTGCATGGCTACTGGCCCCATGCAATATTAGTGTCCATTTTTTTTGGTAGCTGGTCTTCCTTTTTGAATAACTTCTAGCTGTTGCTACTGGGCCCATGTTTTAGGGTTTAGAGTGTATTGACTGAAATGGAAATACTATGCTTCTTATCTAAAATGTCTGATACTGTAGCCATCGTTCAAATATAGCTGTAATACTGAAATTTTGTAAGTACAGTGCACCAAATTACTCTTTTTTTAAATCTGTTTGCCCTGGTGGATTCTTTATTGTTCAACAAGAAGTTCACCTATATCCTTTAGTCTTGGACTATGGCTGCAAAAACTTGTCCTTTTCCTGGATTGTATCAATTTGCAGAATTCCTCTTAAACATAAATTGGTTGCAAGTTTTGGACCTTGCACCACTTTAACTTGTGCAGCCGCTGAGATTGTTATATTTTTCGGGAAGTGTTGGGCAAGTCTTTGGCTTGGAAGGTGGTTTTCCACATAACCTGGTGGATGTGCTCTAGTGTTGGCAAGCCGAGTGCATTCATGTAACCTTTTGGTGCCTGACTTTGGATGATTCAAATAGGGTGCAAGACAAGATTGTATGTTATATATGTATTAACCTCCATGATGTGATGTACATGTTTATGTATCTTTATGTGATGACATTAAGCTTTAATGCGGGTATGATATGTGCTAAATGTATTCTAATTGTATTTATTTATTTTTTGGCATATTTATATTGTCCTGTTGAACAATCGACGCTATAAATACATGGCAATCGATCGTCTGACGCTAAAAGTGTTGTCGGCGCTATAAGTTAGCAACGACTTTATACGATACAATATATATTCAGGGCAACAGATCGTCTCGATGCTAAAAGTCTTGTCGACGCTAAAAGATTTTAGCGTCGGGACTTATAGCGTCTCGCAGAAGTCTGGCGCTATAAGTTTTAGCGTCGATCGTCCGGGCGTTATATCTGCTTTTAGCGTCAGATTGTCCGACGCTGATCTCGGTGTTGTGGTGTAGTGACTATTTTGGTAAGACTTCTTTGATAGGTTTCAACTCTTGCTTCTTTAACCTTTTAGGTGAAGTCATATTAAATGCTAGTTTCGAAATGACTTTATGAAAGAAGCCCAAGAGGGGAAAAGGTGTGTTTTTAACTATACCAGTGGAACTACCTAAATTTGGCTTCTCCGACTTCTCTTGCCTTTTTGGGTGAAATCGGTTTCAAAAAGTCCCGCCAAACATGTCCTAGAAATGCTTCCATCGTGACATGCCCACCATATATGATATATAATACACACACAAAATGCCAAAAGTGATTTTCCTTTTTCAATGTGGCACCTTGGTTTGGATAATTAATAGAAGTATAAAGCTCAAATTACCGCCCTAATTAAGTATGACCTATGCCCGATTAACTCTCTAAACTAATATTTTAATTCAATCCAATGCTATATTTTAGTGGTGGAAAGCTTGAGTTTCCATAAGTGGATATGAACACCGCCTTACACACAGCGGGTTAAACGCCCAACCTCTAGTCTAGAAATAAAATTCAACAAATAAAAATGCCTAGTTGAGGCGAGCTGCTGTACCCAATGGGCCTATGCGTGGATGTCACCATTGAACCCGCTATGGACGGAGGCTTGCTGCTGCCTTCAATCATGCCCTCACCACCTTGAACGCGTGATCCCTTTGGGCTGGTTCTTCCTAATTATGAACAACTCCACCGCTTTCACTCACTGTTGTTGCATCCACCACTAGATGATTTGTAGTCGTACTCCATACTCCTCCCTTGCCACCACCACCATTTAGCTTGGGAGATTTGAGCTTCACCTTGAGGAGAGTTAGATAGAGCGAGGTGAGGGAGAGAGGATAGGGAGAGAGAGAGAGAGAGAGAGAGAGAGAGAGAGAGAGAGAGAGAGAGAGAGAGAGATGTTCTCTATCTCATCATCCATGCCAGATTTGAGCTCATACAACAATGCATTTGCCTCCAAATGGCCTAGTTCACCCGTGGATCAGCGCCATGTGCGGATCGGAGAGGGAGGTGGCGATAGATTGGCTTTTGGCTTGTCCAAACTAGGGACAACAACGGGGCAGATCGGGCTAGGCCCCAGAATTTCAGACCTCATGGGAGCGGCGAGTGCAGGTGTCTTTTGCCCCACGTGTTTGAGGGTCATGACCCAAATCAGGTTGAGTCTTGGTAGGTTTTAAAATGCCCTGTGGGCTCCGAAAACAGGCTTTGCATTTCCAAATTCACTCATGTTTGCGTACTCCTTAATTCAAGTTCTTCTACATCTACCTAGATTGTATCATACATATATCAACAAAAATTTGGATATATTGTAGATATTTTTATTTAACTTGCAATACCTATTTCATACAATTTTTATATACGTCATATGAGTTTTAATGAGTACTTCCAAAAAAACAAAACGAAATATTACCAAGATAAATATAGAGTAAAATCCATTTTATCATACTGAACTTGTCTCATAGTTTGAACAACCCCACCCTCCTATATAAACTCAGAAGCTAGACATCATACAACACTAAATCCTAGAACAGGGGACATATTATCTACTACAACGATTCAAAGTAATCTAAAGGTAAGTTTTTGCTAAAAATCCGACATCATATGCTATACCGACTCTCCAAATCAAACAAACTACCCACTGTGACACTTCAAAATGTTTCCAAGGTAGTTTTGCTAATGTAACATGTAGACCCAACATGCAAGCATCCTTCCCACTCTATTCATGCATCTATGCATCCCCCTCTTTTTCTCTCACTACTAGATGGACACATCGTTCATACTCCCTAGCCCCTCCCCATCACTATTACCCACTACTATGAGCTTGCAATAACGGTAGAGCTAAAAATAAGAGCCATGATGAATGACCTCATATGCTATTCACTTCACTCAAGCGACAACAAAGAAGCCATAGGATGGTCTTCCATTTCACCACTCCAACCTGCTACTCATAGATCTTTAGCCATGCTTCTCATGGTGGCGCTTCAAGATAAGGGTAATAAGGATCCGTGAGAGAGATGGAAGGACGACGAAGATGATGGATGGGGTGACTAGGGTCGACTTACAGTGAGAGACATAAAGGAAGGGGACACACGAATAGAAGGAAATGAAGCCTACCCGTAGGATGGGCCCGATATAGATGGCGTGATAAAAAAAAAAAACCATACGACGTTGCTTAAAACAATCAGGAAAAAAAAGTATAGATGTTCGACATGTGAAACCTCGTCTTGAAAATCTTAAAAAACCACTTTAGTCGTCTTTGATTTTAACATTTATAAGGAGTATAAAATCATGGCAAAAATCACTTTGAGCCGCTTCAATTTTCAGATTGACAGTTATAGCCTCAAGGTTCCCATTTTCACCTTGAACCGCTTCAATTTATAAGGAGTATAAAATCATCGCAAAAATCAGTTTGGTGTGTTTTGAGAGCTGTTTATTTTTATTTTTTAAGCCATAGTAAATGAGTCAAAATGGCAACAGTGCGATGCACTGATGGGTGCTTGCCACCCGTTACCGCTTGCCTCCGAGATCAAAATCTTATCCGTCGGGTTACCTGTACAGCAGTGGGTAGAAAATTCATTCCATACTCACACCCGACGGGTAATTCTTACCGACGGGTAACCCGCACCCAACAATATACCCGAGTTCACATACCAAAATATAATAGCTTCCAACAAAACAAATCAACAATAGAGCAGCAAAACAGAAATATATCCAGGTCAAGCTAGTTGAAATAGATCAGATGCCTCATTGGTTCATTCCAAATATGCTTATATGGGGATTAGGGTTTGAGGGAGTTCTCGAATATATATACTCATATGCTTATATGGGTCAAATATGAGCTATATGCTTATATGAGCTAAAATTGTAGAGGTTGGATATTATTTATGCGGGTTTTTTTAAACGTGGGTATGCGGGTATGGGTAGTATACACCCATATCCGTACCCACATACTTGATAGGTACAAGAATTCGTCCAATAACATACCCGTAGGTGTAAAATGTCTTTCGTACCTGCCTCTTATCGGCTAAAACCCGTCGGATACTCGGGTTTTGGGTACCCGTTGCCATTTTGAGTCGTGAGGACTGAGGAGTCGAAGAGACCACGTTCTTCTGCTCCTCCCCTTCACAGACCACAGCCCCCGACTGCCACAGGTCTCTCTCCCTCTCTCCTCGCGACGACTGGGCGAGACCGCCGACGCCGCCCTTCGCCTGGTGCCCAGGTCTCCGCCGCGTCCTTCGCCGGAGATCACCAGGTTCGCCGCCTGCCCCCTTCCTTTCCCTTCGTGCTGGGCGGAACCGATCTCCCAAACCCTAGCTTACGCTTCCCATTTGTGTACTTGCATCCGGATCTGATCTAGTTACAAGTATATAGCATGCTTGCATCCGGATCTGATCTAGTTACGGGTGTGGTACAGTTGCATTCGGATCTGGCGTAGAAGAGTTCGCTAGTCTTTTTTTACGAATTGGTCTGAGCTAACTGGATGCTTGAACTGGGGTGTCAGTGGAAGTTGTTGTTGGCGTGATTCCAGTGAAGAGTAGTTGGTCTTTCGTCCGGAAGTAAACTTCCTCCACGCATATTAGTTTACTGGAATATGATTGCAAATTTGAGATGCTGCAAGTCATGAATAAATTGTTTTCTTTGTGTGACCTTTTTTCTGTACTAAGAATTGGATTTAGTGCTTTCAGTTAGCATGTGAATTCGAATCCAGTGTTCCTTTCAATCAATCATATATTGAAAAAAAAAATATCACTGATGGATTCTCTTTATATGCCAAGCTGCAGCAGTTCTGTAGAAATGGCTGATGGTGAGGACATCCAGCCTCTTGTCTGCGACAATGGCACCGGAATGGTCAAGGTCAGTGCTTCTCCTTATTGTACAAACATTATCTCCCTTGTTTGTTTCCAAATATGCCACTAATAATGGCTCTCTTCATAGGCTGGTTTTGCTGGTGACGATGCACCAAGGGCTGTTTTCCCTAGCATCGCCGGGTCGTCCTCGTCACACTGGTGTCATGGTAGGGATGGGACAGAAGGACGCCTATGTTGGTGACGAGGCACAGTCCAAGAGAGGTATTCTCACGCTCAAGTACCCGATTGAGCACGGTATTGTGAGCAACTGGGATGACATGGAGAAATCTGGCATCACACTTTCTACAATGAGCTCCGTGTTGCCCCCGAGGAGCACCCTGTGTTGCTCACTGAAGCTCCTCTGAACCCAAAGGCCAACAGGGAGAAGATGACCCAGATTATGTTCGAGACTTTCAATGTTCCAGCCATGTACGTTGCGATTCAAGCCGTGCTCTCCCTCTATGCTAGTGGGCGTACTACTGGTATGTCCTGCTTCTCTCTATGTAGTCCGGTGTTGCTTCAGGTTCCTACTAATAATGTCTCTATGGTTCCATTATGCTGTTATCAAGTATTTATCTGAGGTTATTGTCAAGGTCATATCATGTCGCCATGTATCTTCTATTCTTGTTCATGAGATTGCATAACTCAGATACACTGCATATGTGCTTACCACCTCAGTCTGTACGGTGATATGAATTCAGGAAAAAATAAGTATCTCAGCTAATATACCAAGAATAAATAATGGAAGCTAAAATTAATTGTTTACACTGTGTGTCTGAAGTTTCCTCTTTTTTATTTTCTCAATCTACAGGTATTGTTCTTGACTCTGGTGATGGTGTGAGCCACACTGTGCCCATTTACGGAAGGATATGCCCTTCCTCATGCCATTCTTCGCTTGGATCTTGCTGGTCGGGACCTCACGGACTCCCTCATGAAAATTCTCACTGAGAGGGGTTACTCCTTCACAACCTCTGCCGAGCGAGAAATTGTAAGGGACATCAAGGAGAAGCTTGCATATAGCCCTTGACTATGAGCAAGAGTTGGAAACTGCCAAGAACAGCTCCTCAGTCGAAAAGAGCTATGAACTACCTGATGGTCAAGTAATTACCATCGGTGCAGAGAGATTTAGGTGCCCTGAGGTCCTCTTCCAGCCGTCCATGATTGGTATGGAGGCTGCTGGAATCCATGAGACAACATACAATTCAATCATGAAGTGCGACGTGGATATCAGGAAGGACCTCTACGGCAACATTGTGCTCAGTGGAGGTTCAACTATGTTCCCGGTATCGCTGATCGTGTGAGCAAGGAGATCACTTCCCTTGCACCAAGCAGCATGAAGATCAAGGTCGTTGCACCACCTGAAAGGAAGTACAGTGTCTGGATAGGAGGGTCGATCCTAGCCTCGCTCAGCACTTTCCAACAGGTGTGTGTTGTTTATATTACTTTCAGCTGCTGCACTTTATTTCTTTTAACTCATAATAATATGGCTGAAATGAAAACACTTCTGAATTCTGTTATGATGTGGCATTGATGTACCAGATGTGGATATCAAAGGAGGAGTATGATGAGTCTGGCCCGGCAATTGTTCACAGGAAGTGCTTCTAGGTTTCGCAAGTTCCTCATCGTCATCGTCACCTAGTCTCAAGTTATGTCCCCTTCATTTCTCGAGATATGTGGCAGGTTTGCATGCTACGTTTATTTTCATCGGACCTGAGTCCTCTTGGGGATAGGCCCCCCTTTTGTATGTTGCGGCTCCATGTGCGAGCACGCTGTGTCGTATCACCTGGTTTGTGAGATGAGTTGTTGTCACTTGCTTGGCTTGATTGGTTGTACCTGTAAGAGCTGATAGTTTTATAAATTGCTTTGGCTGTGCTGCTGCTATCAATAGCTTTGTATTTATTCTGAAAGCGTTGTAATCTGAGCATCCGTGCAAGTATGAATGGCCCTGTACATGGGCTGGGTTTTCCGGTTTCTATACAATACGGCGTTTGTCAACTGTCAAGACTTAACATATAAACAAGGATGGTGTGGAGATGATTATACGACAATGGTAGCCTGGTTTCGATTTTCAGTCACCACAAAACATGTGTTACAAGTATAGCATTTGCTGCATTTTATGTCAAATAAAGTATTTGCTGACACTGAAAGAGTTTGAGATTTCCAGGAGTCTCGAGGATACGTTTTGCAGCGTCAAATTTGACAAAGCCTCACAGTGGAACAGTTTTTCTTTTACACTTCAGCGTTGGTGGAATCAGATCATCATACAAATGAGTCCTTGAATTTGCTTTCTCATAAGATTTGGCTGGACTGACCTAATCTATGCTTTTGGTACAGATTATGCTTTTATATTTCGTTATGAACATGAGTCCAAAACTCTAAACTTTGCTTTCTTCTAGTAGTTTCTGTGTCCTGAAGACCAGCAGCTCCACGCATCAGTAGAAGTCATAAGAAAATCTGAAAATCATCAAAAACTCTTCTTTCGTCGTATGTCTCCACGCAACGTCTGAATTTTTCCTCTGCTTCAGCTTGGAGAATACAGAGGCCTTTAGGATTTTGATCTGGTTAAACAAATTAATAAAAATAACCGAGCTAGTATATCTTTTTTGGCTATTTTTATGTTCAATCCGCAGTTTCAACAAATCAATTCAATCTATTTGGTATATATGCTGTGCATTTCGATTTTGCAAAGCATGCAAAACAGTTCCTGGGAGAGAGCTCAGAGCTATTGAAATAGCCAGCTTCTTTTGACTATTTGAGCCATTATGCATAAGATGATAGGTCATAGGACCTAGGTTTATGTTGAGTTATTTAGAAAGTTTAGATCTGACGAATGCACAGCTTACACATATCATCATGGAGGATAGCAGGTGATCTCTACCGAGGGTGTCTCATCTATGTGTTACGCAAGTTTTGGTAACAGGTTAAATGGCAGTCAAAAGCTTGACTTGTCCAAATTTGGCACGTGTTGTTTAGACCTTCTAATCAGAATCTAGTTTTAGTAAAACAAGGTTTATTTGGAATTTCGGGAGAATTTTTTTTTTGAACGCAGAGGAGACAAAAAAAACATCGCTGTTGGCTAGTTTTTTACTCCGTGTTTGAATATTTCTTCTTTGTTTGGGAATAGAGGAGGGCAGGAGGCGACTCCACCGACCACCGGAGCAGGGATAGCACTTTCTCTCATCTAAGAGCATCGAGACTCTCCATATCATTCCTAAATGTCAAGAATAGATATTTTGGTGAAAAACTATCCTCCAACAGTTTCTCTAAATCTTCATCCAAATATAGTCATATTTTATTCCTGATTTTTCGCTAGGCAAAAATAGAAGACGAGAATGACTTTCTAGAGTGCGCATGAGATATAGAAAAGTTGTTGGAGAGTGAAATGAAATAGAAATGAATTTTTTATGTAAAGGGCTCTCTAAATGATGATTTAGAGTGAGATTTAGAAAGACTATTAAATAGTTAATTAATTTATATACACCGCTTCTTGCGGCTTGTACCCACCATGTAGAATGATTGCTAGATTTGTTGGATGTTGGCAATTGAGATATTGTCACGTAAGCCAGTTCTCTAAGAAATCATAAAACAAATTTGTTTTTTTGTTAAGCCTCACTTTTCTAGGCTGTGGACAACTTTGTTTTGATAATCCCAAGTTAGTTAGCATCCAAACATTGTATTGCTGGTTGTTGGGCTCAAACTTGTTCTATAAAATCTAGTTTTCATAAACGGTAATGCTGGGTCAGGGCATCCGAACGCACGATCGCGGCTTCCTAGAAATCTCCCCACTCTCTATCGCGCCGTCCACTCGCTCCACCGTGCCGTACGTCTTCCCTACTCCGCCTCCACTTGCCGCCCGCCTTCCCCACTCCGCGCTCCACCATGCCGCCCACCTCCACCACGCCCACTACGCCGTGGCAGGCTCCTCCAGCCGCCGCCGAGGCTCCACGACGGATGCTCCAGCAAGTAGGTGAAGGAAGGGACCTTCGTGTGACGCCGCCACGCCGATGAGCTCCACGTGCTGCTGTTGACCTCCGTGCCGACGGGTCTCCATTCGTCCAAGCAGCAAGGTGACATTGCACTGAAAGTGCATGTTGCAAACCTATGTTTCAAGTGTTTTAGATGTTTTAGAGGTATGTTGCAAGTGTTTTATATCGATATTGCAAAAGTAGATCGAAATGTTGCACATGTTGCAATAACTATACACGTATGTTTCAAGTGCATGTTCCAAATGTTACATCAGTTTCAGACGTATGTTGTAAGTGGTTTATTTGGATGTTACAAAAGTAGATCTGTATGTTGCATACACATGCATGTTTCAAGTGTTTCATCATTATGTTGTAAATGTTTCATCTAGATGTTGCATATATTTTGCTATAGCTACA